>OU452269.1:12770000-13370000 GCA_911728495.1 Furcula furcula | reverse complement strand
CATTAACAAAGAATCTGTTGAATCACAAAAACAATTACGTTTTGTTATTGAATCTCGTTTCCCTAATTCCCAGTATTTGTTTACTGATGCCTCAAAACATGATTTAAATGGGTGCACTGGGTATGCGGTGTTTCATCAAAATTTGAATGTTTGCCGTAAATATAAAACCACCCCAGAGTCCTCAGTGTATACTGGGGAAATGTTAGCTATTCTGAATGCAATCAATTATTGTATC
The DNA here is from genome assembly GCA_911728495.1 of Furcula furcula. Taxonomy (NCBI): domain Eukaryota; kingdom Metazoa; phylum Arthropoda; class Insecta; order Lepidoptera; family Notodontidae; genus Furcula; species Furcula furcula. The sequence continues at coordinate 13,369,765 of OU452269.1, read as the reverse complement.
CAGAATAAGCTAACGAAAAGCATTATTTTTTCAGACTCCTTGAGTTCTTTACAGTCACTAGCTCAGACGACCTTTTATTCTAATCCAAACCCCGTCGTGTTTGAAATAAAACAGGCCTTGTATCAGTCTTCTAACTTAAATTTAAAGGTCTCTCTAGCCTGGGTCCCTAGTCACGTGGGAATATTAGGGAATGAGCGAGCCGACCAACTTGCTAAGGAAGCGGTGGTGGATGGAGATGAATCTGATATTAGTAGTTATTGTTGCGATCTCCTTGCTTTGCCGAAGCAGGCTTTAAGGACAAGGTGGGCTCGTGTTTGGGAGGTCTCAAAGCGTAGAAAAGGGAAATACTATGCATCCATTCAGCCGGAAATTCCTCAAAAGCCATGGTTCACAAGAACAATCTTGGATAAGCGGGTTACTTCAGTAATTATAAGGTTGCGCCTTGGCCACTTATGCACTGCAGTTCATTTGAACAAGTTGCGTATTAGAGACTCGTCGCTTTGTGAGTGTGGATTAGATGATGAGGATGAGAACCATATATTTTTTTCGTGTCCCAGATTTTACCGTGACGAGTTGTTCTATTCTTTTTCTGTTTCTAATATTCCCCTTCCTACTAATATTCCCACTCTTTTGGCATTGGCTAATAAAAACCCTGAAATTTACTTACACCTATCCAATTTTATATGTAGAAACGACATTAGAGTCTAATTTGTTAGTCAATAGTTTTTTTTTTCTTTTAGTTTGTACCTTTATTATTAGTGTAGTAATATGTGTATGTGTATGTATTAGTGATTGTAGTATTGGTTATTACATCCTGCGTATTACAAACTGTATTTTGCTCCCAGAAATATAAATGTGAATAAAATCATAGCAAATCATCAGTCACAGATAAATCGACAATGATAGCAACATCAAAACGACGTGAAGCTGGCAGTGTTTCTTAAGGCTTGCCATAAAAAAAAAAAAAAAAAAAAAAAATATGTGCTAGTCTCCGGTGTCACAACTCTGCGCTTGCTACTGCTGGCGTGGCCAAACAGCAATCTAAACTTTTCAACTTGAGTTTATATACACCATTTGTCGACTCTGCTTCTGCAACTAATTCATTTCTGCTGTTTCGAATATAACAATGATTCTTTTCGAAAACAACATTGTTGCCGTTCTTTATAAGCTCACTTACTGATAGTAAGTTCGTAGTTAAGCTCGGTACACAAAGAACATTCTTAACAGTGATATCGTAATTATAACTGGTTGTGATTTGCACATCTCCAGAACACAAAACTGACACTCTAGTTTTATCAGCAACAACTATTTCTGCTAAACTCGGTGAGCAATTGATGTTCTTTATCCAATTCTCATTCGCCGTCATATGTGCACTTGCGCCTGAATCCACGTACCAGTCACTCTTCGTATAATTACCATTCAAAAATACAGCATTAAAAGCATTTGACTGTTTACTTTTCTGTAACAAAGGACACTTGGTTCTATAATGACCACTTTGTTTACATTTGTAACAGGTAATATTTTTCTCTCCTGTCACCGAAATTCCATTATTCTTGCTTTTACTGTTATAGCTAGTATTTTTCTTTGAAAAAGATTTCTTCGCAGCGAATGCAGCGTTGTTGGAATCCGTATCGGTTAAACTCGAAACCTCCATGTCAAGCAACTTTGACTTAATGGCATCTGCGGTAATCTGAATACCTGAGTGTTCGATCGCCATTATCATCGGAGAATATTTCTCCGGCAATCCTGCCAACAATAATGATCCAATCCATTCATCTGTGATTGTAAATCCTGTGCCTTTTAATCTTTGTGCAGTTTCGACAATTTGCGTTACATACGTTGTCATGGAATCGCAATTTTCTTGACGTACTGAGATTAAATGTCGCAACAAGGTTATTTTTCTCGAAAATCCTGAGTCATCAAACATATTTCTCAATTTTTGCCATAACTCTTCCGAGGTTTTAGTTTCCTTGATGTGCACGTACAATCCAGGATCAATCGTTAAAATTAGCTTTGCCCTAGTTCTGTCGTCATCAGCGGCTTTTCTTTCAGTGCCGGCCATCTTTTTAATATAATGAACCATGCCTTCTAGCACCAATAAATTTTCAGCTGCAAAACTCCACTCATCGTAATTTTCTCTGCCTTTTAATTTCGGCACACTTTGAATATAATTCGAAGTCATAATTACGCAAGAGTACGACAACTAGATTTCAAAAAATAATTATGAAAAATTATTTAAATTACGGACATTCGCCCATGACCTATTGAAACAACGGCTTTCAGACATGAAGTAGTTTTATTCTTTTTTAGAAACATCTATGTACATTATTTTGATACAAAGGTATTATAAAAGAGTTTATATACAACACTATGAACCTGCGCACCTTGTTTCCAAGGCAAGCACTCGCCCACTGAGCTGTTACCGCATCTCTTGCTGATCTCTTTCTCTGTTCTAAATTTTCCTAAAAACTGTAAACTTATGACTAAAATAAATCTACCTATTATTTATTTATTTATACTCTTTATTGTACACACATAAAAATAAAATTAAGACCTACCTATATTTATGTAAAACCCTTGTTTTTCTTTCTATACCTGTAACGCACTAAAAACGTTACAAAATGAATGACTTGATACAATTTATAAAAGTATATACTATTGCGACAGTGATATTTGATCTAAGATTTAGACAATTCAATCAAAATGGCTGCAAATAAAATTTCGTGACAATTCCAATAATGAATTTTTATAAATGCTTATAAAGCAATGATTTCGTTTATGATACATTGATAATCTCTTTTTTTGTATTGATTTTTCTTTTTCAATATAATTCGAATGATAAGAGCAGCACAACAGAAATGTTAGACAAAGATATTGCACGAGTAGAATACGACCCCTAATCCAGTTAAAGCTAAGCATCATCATCATCAGCCGGAAGACGTCAACGGGTAAAGCGCTCAGCCATCATCTAATTCATCATCATCATGGCTAATATTGAAAGGGTGTAGACACAGATATAGATTTACATAGATAACGCAAATGCATGTACTTCGCGTGTCCGAACCCCGATTAAACGTCGGGGTTGGTCGCAGCCCGCGCGCGTCTGTCGTCGTAGCCTTGCAGCCGGTCGGCCGCAGAAACATCGGTGTCTTTGTATCGGTTTGGACTACCCGTCACTAAATTCGGCCGTGACGTTACAGAAGGTGATAAAAACGTGGTTAAAAAGTCGGCTCGCTTGGTACAAACGAATCAATACAAATCGTGATACTTGCGTTATCTATGTAAATCCATCTCTGTGGTTGTAGGTGTTGTAAGAGCAGTCACCTCGATAGCTCTGGGCAGCATTTTGAGTTTCTCCTCAACCTTCTGCACCCAGCGCGGCGTCCGCTTGAGGCCCGCTCGAGGGTTCCCCAAACGAGCTATTTGCAGCATCTGTGTATCACATACATCCTATACACGTGTGTGTACTCATATGCACACAGCCTAACAAAACCTTTGATGCCTAAAATACTTTTTTTATATATATTAGCTTCAAACACCCTCAAACCTATCAGGAAAACAATTTAATTACTGGCAAGTCTTTAAAGCAGTGAACATTAAAATGTTCCACTATGTGGTAGGTTGCTTGTGCAAGGAACCGTCCAGGTACCACCGCAGTGTCAGATATTCTACTGTGTTCTGGTTTGAAGGGCACTGTACTGGTGATATTACCGGACACAAGATACTTAATATGTCTTAAGGGTCGGAAATGCGCTAGTGATAGTTAGATAGATAGATAGATAATACTTTATTGTTCCACCATTATTAAAAAACACAAAAATACAAGAAAAAAAAAAACTGTAAAATAGAATAGATAGTATAGTTCATAGTTCTGTGGTTGCTTGGCGAATTTCCTCATTAAAGAGTTTATCGCACATAGAACCTAAGAGCATATCTCTCCATAGCTCATTCTGTGACTCTGAGCTTCGACTGCTTCTGAGCTCTGTGTGAAGAGTACTAAAGGACAAATGGTTAGGCTCAATATAACTCCAGCTCGTCCGTCACTGCAAAATGTAAGTAGTAAGCATATAATAGGTGACTCACCCAGTCGTAGAAGGTCCTGCGGAACTGGGGCACATACGTTATGACCCCCATCGGTCGCTCATCCAACGCATTCGCAATCTTGAGGTAGGCGCGCTGCCGCGCATTCTACATCGTATACATTATATATATTATATCATTATTTATTTAAAAGGTATTACAATAAACGGTATTGTGGGCACTTTTTTTCGCAGAGGACACCTTCAAAATGTCCCCGGGAGCTGTGGGGTTCAACCAGGTATGTGAGACTCTTACACACTTAAACCCCCGCGGCTGCCGCATCAGTAGATGAGAGGGGACCCCAGGGCACTCCGGTGGGATCTGCACCAGGGGCCCCTCAGTGCTTTGAGTCCGCTGCCGGGGGGCGCATCATAGCCCCCGGGGGAACCTGCCATGGTGGTCACTGGGATGGGGGTAGTAACCCCGCCACCGTCCTCCTCGGAGTCGCCGCCGTACTACTGAGTACGGCGGCGACTCCGACGTCCATTGGGACGTCCTACGCCCCACACCCCGAACGTCCAGCGACTTCGAAAGGGTGCTACTCTAAACCGGTCACCCCACGGTTTATCTCTCTATATCTAGAATGACCAGTGATATAGATTGGGGGACGTGTTGTGAGCTCACATAGTCGTTCTGGCAGGAGATGTTGAACAGCACGTCGTGCTTGATGAACTCGAGCGCGAACTGCTGCAGCGATATGTTGGTGTTGGTGCGGATGGAGCCCGAGAACACTGACTTGGGGATGTGGCTGCCGACAATACATTATTTATTTAAATGCCGAATCTTGCAATCAGTTCATAACTATGAGCAGATTTGTTGTGAGGGGTTTAGACAGGTGGAGCTGTTCCCATTGGAAACACTTCCTGTGTAGTACTGTAGCTATAAACTATCCAGTTGTAAGATGTTGCGTCGTTTTAATCTATTCACACAGTCCAGTATTCTAATAGCAGAGCCAGTTCTTTTTTTACTACTTATAAGCTTGATTGCAGTCCCACCTGATGGAAAGCAGCGACGCAATCGAGGATGGTAAAGGACACTAGCTAATTAAAAGCCTATTCACTTTAGTCTTGAAGACACATTATAATCAGCCTATTCACTTTAGTCTTGAAGTCACATTATAATCGGGCGAGAAAACCGACGCAGGCAAACTGTTTCAGTCCATAGCTGTCCTTATTATAAACGAAGAAGCCAACCACATAAGAGCGTGTATGTGGAAGGGGGGAAAAGAAGAAGGGGTTGGGCCTATCCAGTCTGGTTTGGTAATCTTTTGAACATGTTGTTATTTCTTGTCTAACTGTTTTCATGTTCAGGTGTTCATGGACTTTGGTATTTTTAATGAACCATGGTGCATTTGATACTTGTTGTTATAATATACTTTTGTGTGCGTTTTATTTTCATGATGTTTGAGTCACAGGCCGAGCCCCACAGTTGTATACCATAGGTCCAGATGTTTATAGCTAAAATAAAGTTCAGTACAAAGCCTCTGCAATACATACATAATAGGATTCTCAACGCACAGCATAAAACAATATTAATACATAAACCTTCAGTGAAAAATTATCTAACTGAAGGTGCAAATCGCTTAACAATCCATTCCATCAGTTTAGAAAGAGTTAGCAGTTATAAAGGCAGATGCAGAAAGCTACCTTGTTTTATATGATGTAAGGGTACAATAATATAAATACGGGCGAGCACAAGAATCTGATTTAGAGTCAGTTGATGAATAATCATCATGTCACTTTCAATAAAACCTATCACAGCTCTGAGTGCAGCAAAAAGGAATTTTAATAATTCATGAGCCCGGTAAAATATAATAGTTCTTACATACCTCATTTTCCTGTCTTGTTTTGTAACACAATACAATCATTGGAGTTTTTTATTATGACTAGTCTGATTGTATCAAGCCATACGTTTAAGATATATCTTCACTGCTCTTGCTTGATACGGTTAGGTACCAAAGTAGGACACCATTACATATAAGATGCTGGAATAAAGCAGAACTTTAATTAATTAATGAAGAAAACACTTTTATCAATCTTGTAGAGTGGTGTGCAGTCCGTAGCCGTACAGGCAAAAAGACATTGTCTATCCTATGCCCTCAGTAGATGATCATAGTATAAATAAATTATATTAAATTCTAAATTTAGTTTTGAAAAAGTGAATAGGTAATATTATCAGTTCACTTATGAATATTTTAGAAAGTACAATAAAGACATTATAGAGAGACAATAAAGACAACATAGAAAAATTAATAATTTGCTTATTTGCATACCCTGTCGTAAAATTATGTGTATGCTACTGTTAACAAGAAAGGGGTAGGGGTAGAAGCCCTATGAGTTGGACATTTCTTTAGTACGGAGATCCACACAGCTGAAGACAGACAACAGTAGAGGGCCTCACCATAGACGTCAATAGGAGTCATGATCCTCAGCAATGAGGGAATGACTAAAGAGGAGGAGGCCACGGTTAATTTGTCAACTTTATGTTTCATTCTACTGTTGGTGGCTATGAGTAGGCCACGGTATCCACCAGAACACACTTCAAGCCAATTGAACCCATTGTGCTGATAGACATATTTATACGTGGTACTAGACAGTGAAGTGATACATACGAAAGATCATTTATAAGTGGTTTTGGAAATTGGAAATCAATAATCAATCGCAGTGCTGCTTATTACTGACTAGAACACTGGTTATCACTGAATAGTGGGTTATCTTACCTGCTGTGCAAGCCAAACAGTCACAATATTCACGTTGTTCCTTCCTATTATGATATGAAGATCACTGTTCCACTTAGTTGTTTGAAAATTACATTGTTGCGATGTTCAATCCAACAACGTGGTAATAAAGTTGAGAATACGATGTCCTGGGGGCCACCCTGGGACCCCGGGGCACACAAAATGACGTTAGTACAACTTTTGATTTGTTATGATTCAATGATTCGACCCTGCAAGGGCTGCACGACTTCTATTTTGATGTTCAAAATACATTTCAGTATAATAGAACCACTGCACTGTAGTTCGATGCAATATAATATACTTAACGTGATCACGTTAAATATATATAAAACAAAAACGTTTTTACAAAATAATAGCCACTGGGAGCACCGTGGGAGCACAAACAAATCAATGTGAGTGACACACAGACAGACTACTATGTAGGGATGTTAAAAAATAATTGATTTTTATTTAATCGATTATTATTTTCTAATTATCGATTTTTTATAGCCGATTTTTATAATAATATTAATCGATTTTTAGTAAATCGATTATATAAATTACGTGTTTAAATCGATTTTTAGAAACAGCTCGTATGTATGCGACGAATGAGAAAATCAATCAGTAAGTTTCAATTTTATAAACAGGGCCATCTATGCGTTGGGTGAAAAATCTCGAATTAAGTTCATACGTATAAGTTCATTAAATATAAAAACGGCGCCATCTGTATGTATGTAGGTATGTATGCGTGTAAAGTAGTTTCAGTGCAGTGTGACCAGATTTAGCAAAATTGAACCCTCATTTTAGGGTTTAGCCGATTATGTCGCAGAATAGAAAATTTTAGCAGAATCTAATGAACTTTAGCAGAAATTTAACAGAATACGGTAGTTACACATAGAACGGCAAGTGCCTGATACGCAATGGATTTTTCTATTTGTATGTTGACGGTGGTTTAATGGTTAAACAATAATTAACAGGGTTTTATTTGAATAGTTGCTATTTATATTATTAAACTTCGTGTTAATCTAAAACTGCGCTTACCTCAATTTCTTGTTTTATATTCAAGTTTAGCCAGTACGATTACGAGTAAACCTGATTTATATACTTTTAGACTTTCGCGTTCCATTATCAAACTTTATTCTAATCGGGAATTAACGCGATTTACCTTATATTTTGGCTTGACGTTTCGGCCGGGTTGCACCAGCCGTGGTCACAAGCAGACTGGTTCAGCGAGACGGCTCCGTGCGCGAGGCAGAAATATCTTCGTCTACCCCCGTTCTTTCACTTGTAACGTTAAGCCCACTACACACTACACTCACAGTATCTGTATATTTAACCGCCGGCAAATAGCGAGGTTTTGTCATTTTGATCACTGGTTCCCATGCAGCTGATAATCTAAAGCCATCTTCCCGGTTGAAATTTTTATATTTCTTTATTTCAATCGCTTCACGAACAACTCTAGAATAAAAGTGTCGATCGGTGGAAAGGACTTGTGGGCGATGAAACTCAATCCAGTGATTTGTATCCGACTGAAGTATATGCTCGGCAATCGCTGACTTACTAATCTGACGGTTCTTTACAGCTGTGATATACTACACATACACACTACAGATACTGTGAGTGTAGTGTGTAGTGGGCTTAACGTTACAAGTGAAAGAACGGGGGTAGACGAAGATATTTCTGCCTCGCGCACGGAGCCGTCTCGCTGAACCAGTCTGCTTGTGACCACGGCTGGTGCAACCCGGCCGAAACGTCAAGCCAAAATATAAGGTAAATCGCGTTAATTCCCGATTAGAATAAAACCTGATTTAGTATCACGGCCTATCTAATTTATAAACAAAACTGATATTAATATTTATAACTTGTTTTTGAAAATGGATATGTGCTTAAATAGATGAATAACATCCAGACTTTTTGCATTTAGCATGTACCTTTTAGTAAAAAAATGACGAGCCCGCTGAGTTTCTTGCCGGATCTTCTTAGTTGAGGCCGCGTTGTGATCCGGTGGTAGCTTTTAAAAAATTGACCGTTCAAAAGTGCTAGCGTTAAGCCTATTTGAAATAAAAAAATTGAATTTTGAATACAAAAAATAACCGATTTTTTTCGCAGTAATCGATTATTTATTTTTATTAAAATCGATTTTTGGCAAATCGATTAATTTTGAATATAGAAAAATTGATTTTTATTTAATCGATTCTTTTCCATTAATCTCACATCCCTACTACTATGATGGAGTGACATCAGTCTACTAAACGTAGACAGAATATAATACAGACATATACCAAGCGTGCCGCCGATAAGGACAGAAAAATAAGTACATACTAAATTTAGAGTTGCCACGTAAGGGAAATTTTACCCTTTGTGTAAAGCAAATACGGAGGTTGTTGTAAATTATATTTTCTTTCCTAACCAAAAACCACTTTTTTGACACAACATTTACTTTTCTTACATTATATCGTCTTAATCTATGACAGTCTGCAAAAAGTACGAAAGTGATTATTATAATTTTTTTTCAATAATAATGTCCTCCTAGCCGAAACGACCACAGCGGCCAATCTTTCACAAGATCAACAAGATGTACGCAGGAGATATTATAGTGCACAAGTGTTTGCGTAGACACAAGTGCACTCTCTCTTCCTTTATATAATAGGTACCTCTCATAATCCGATGGGACGGAAGACCGACACGACTGGGGAGAAGTTAAGCGCAGGACCGACTTTTTACATGCCCATCCGACGCATGTGTGGCGTATCTCGGATCACGGTTTCGGAACGCCAAAGGGGCTGTCAAAAAGATAACAGCGCGCTAGTATCTATGGCAGAGACATGTTTTAATTATTACGATTACTCCACTGTATTATAAGTTGTTCTCTCTCAATTTGATTATAAGTGTTTATTACCAAAGCTCGGTGTTTTAATTTGACGGACAGGAGTCGGGCATACGTCCTATCGCAAATCCCGACACATGGATCATCTTACTTTACAGACAATCAGGTCATCGGCCTGCATTGTCCTAGCCAGTAAGGAACAACTACTCAAATTTGTTGCCCTTCGCAGGATTCGAACCCACGACGACGGCTACAAAGTGAATGTACACTTAATATCATATATGCTGTAGCTAAGGTCTATTCCACATTGTTCACCTGGGTGATATCACGTGGTGATTAAAGTGGCTAAGAGCTGTAGATAATTATTAGCCTCATACAAAAAAGTTAAGAGATAAAAACAATAATATGCTATTTCCCAGAGAGGTAGGCAAAAATTGGCTTTCTTATAACTTAATATAATACATACTATGGCCATTTAACGGGTAAGTTTTAGTAAATTTCTCCAATATACAAATCTATAGTACTAGTATCTTCTACAATCAATCTACGCTTGACCAATGACCACCTGATCTCAATCTACGCAGATCCTTTAGTAAAGTAACCAGATAAATGATTACAAATACTTGTAAACTGTATAAATACATATTTAAATAGATAAATAACACCCAGACAATAGTTCGGAATCCTTCGGAATCGAACCCATGTCCTATTGGGCAGCGGCCAGGTCCCTCAGATCGTCGAACAGCCGTACATCGCCACCGTCCGCGGCATGTACTACTCGACCCACCCGACCCGATGTCCGTCTCCTGGACCATGACACAACACCAACACCGATGTCAAGAGTCGTAAACACATCAACACACAGACACCGGTCTCGCCGGCGAGGCCGAAGGGATCCGTACGCATGCGACCTCGACATGCATCCCCTCGCTGAGTTTCTTGCCGGTTCTTCTCAGCGGGGGCGCGTTGTGAACCGGTGGTAAACTCATTTTCTCTAAGCGGCAGCCCAAGCCGAGGCCGTGCCTCCCTGAGGTGCATTTGTGCTTGTCGCTACCCAAACCTTTCTGGCTGGAGCGCTTTAAGCGCTCGCCCTCTTGTCCGGTGAAACAGTACTATTCCTACAAAAAAAAAGTGATGATCAATAAAGCAAAGTGACTATCAAGCTTCAGTTGTCCACCAAACTTTGATGTCTACTGAAAGTGTGTTTGGTATTTATTGGTGATTCAAGTTAGGCAATGCCAAATGAATCATTTGATAGTTATTTAATAGTCACTTTGCTTTATTGATCATCACTTTAGTTGTCAAACGAGATAGGTACATAATAGGGGGGCCAATGAAACAAACTATTCAACGTCGGTACTATTTACTTATAATTCAGACAAATTTACCAATAAATTGTAACTAACAAAATACATACATATATTTAAACAACATGCATATAGTAAAAGCACGATTAAATGTACAATGACCATTGTACCTATAAATAACGAATGAATACGTCCTGCGCAGCCTTGGACGAATTACTTGAGCGCTTACGTTATTTCTGAATATTTAAGCATTCGGGAATAACTTTTAGCAACCTTATTAATTCTTTTTGTTGCTGCTATCCACAGTATACAAATGTCCATATTTTCAGGAAATCATAAAAATAAATTCGGGAAATCTGAGAAATTCTTCGATGCACCCAGCATGTGGGATCGTGTATGATGCACTTAATAATAATTTACCACTTATTTATGGTAGTCTCTCTTTAATACACTGGCAACACTGATAATGGCGATCAATAAACTGAAATTTTTAGGTTATGGATGAAAAACAAGAATTTATCGATCTTACACGTAACTTTCAAGTAAAATAGTAACTAATTTAGAGCAATAAGATCTAAATAAGTCGTTTACATGTATTAGTTTCTAAATGTAATCTCTAAATTGGCCATAATAATTCACGTTTACCTGTGAAACGATACTCCACTAATTTTACGTTCACTGTCACTTTTACAGCCTATAATACTGCACTGCACGATTCTTATAGGATTTCCACAACACACAGTAATGTCACAGTTAGTTTTTTATTGAATTTTAAGTTATTTCCCCTGGAGGGCCGTTGGTGCAATATGCACCATAAGAAACGAAAACACGCACCTCCCTCGGGGGCCGTTGGTGCATATTGCACCATACGACACACATCGTAGACAGAATATAATACAGACATATACCAAGCGTGCCGCCGATAAGGACAGAAAAATAAGTACATACTAAATTTAGAGTTGCCACGTAAGGGAAATTTTACCCTATGTGTAAAGCAAATACGGAGTACGGAGGTTGTTGTAAATTATATTTTCTTTCCTAACCAAAAACCACTTTTTTGACACAACATTTACTTTTCTTACATTATATCGTCTTAATCTATGACAGTCTGCAAAAAGTACGAAAGTGATTGTTATAATAATGTCCTCCTAGCCGAAACGACCACTGCGGCCAATCTTTCACAAGATCAGCCATGTACGCAGGAGATATTATAGTGCACAAGTGCTTGCGTAGACACAAGTGCACTCTCTCTTCCTTTATATAATAGGTACCTCTCATAATCCGACGGGACGGAAGACTGACACGACTGGGGAGAAGTTAAGCGCAGGACCGACTTTTTTACATGCCCATCCGACGCATGTGTGGCGTATCTCGGATCACGGTTTCGGAACGCCAAAGGGGCTGTCAAAAAGATGACAGCGCGCTAGTATCTATGGCAGAGACATGTTTTAATTATTACGATTACTCCACTGTATTATAAGTTGTTCTCTCTCAATTTGATTATAAGTGTTTATTACCAAAGCTCGGTGTTTTAATTTGACGGACGGGAGTCGGGCATGCGTCCTATCGCAAATTCCGACGCAATCTTACTTTACAGACAATCAGGTCATCGGCCTGCATTGTCCTAGCCAGTAAGGAACAACTACTCAAATTTGTTGCCCTTCGCAGGATTCGAACCCACGACGGAGGCTACAAAGTGAATGTACACTTAATATCATATATGCTGTAGCTAAGGTCTATTCCACATTGTTCACCTGGGTGATATCACGTGGTGATTAAAGTGGCTAAGAGCTGTAGATAATTATTAGCCTCATACAAAAAAGTTAAGAGATAAAAACAATAATATGCTATTTCCCAGAGAGGTAGGCAAAAATTGGCTTTCTTATAACTTAATATAATACATACTATGGCCATTTACCGGGTAAGTTTTAGTAAATTTCTCCAATATACAAATCTATAGTACTAGTATCTTGGGACAATCTACGCTTGACCAATGACCACCTGATCTCAATCTACGCAGATCCTTTAGTAAGGTAACCAGATAAATGATTACAAATACTTGTAAACTGTATAAACACATATTTAAATATATAAATAACACCCAGACAATTGTTCGGAATCCTTCGGAATCGAACCCATGTCCTATTGGGCAGCGGCCAGGTCCCTCAGATCGTCGAACAGCCGTACATCGCCGCCGTCCGCGGCATGTACTGCTCGACCCACCCGACCCGATGTCCGTCCTCCTGGACCATGACACAACACCAACACCGACAACGATGTCAAGAGTCGTAAACACATCAACACACAGACACCGGTCTCGCCGGCGAGGCCGAAGGGATCCGTACGCATGCGACCTCGACATGCATCCCTTCGCTGAGTTTCTTGCCGGTTCTTCTCAGCGGGGGCGCGTTGTGAACCGGTGGTAAACTCATTTTCTCTAAGCGGCAGCCCAAGCCGAGGCCGTGCCTCCCTGAGGTGCCCTTGTGCTAGTCGCTACCCAAACCTTTCTGGCTGGAGCGCTTTAAGCGCTCGCCCTCTTGTCCGGTGAAACAGTACTATTACTACAAAAAAAAAAGTGATGATCAATAAAGCAAAGTGACTATCAAGCTTCAGATGTCCACCAAACTTTGATGTCTACTGAAAGTGTGTTTGGTATTTATTGGTGATTCAAGTTAGGCAATACCAAATGAATCATTTGATAGTTATTTAATAGTCACTTTGCTTTATTGTTCATCACTTTAGTTGTCAAACGAGATAGGTACATAATAGGGGGGCAAATGAAACAAACTATTCAACGTCGGTACTATTTATTTATAATTCAGACAAATTTACCAATAAATTGTAACCAACAACATACATACATATATTTAAACAACATGCATATAGTAAAAGCACGATTAAATGTACAATGACCATTATGCCTATAAATAACGAATGAATACGTCCTGCGCAGCCTTGGACGAATTACTTGAGCGCTTACGTTATTTCTGAATATTTAAGCATTCGGGAATAACTTTTAGCAACCTAATTAATTCTTTTTGTTGCTGCTATCCACAGTATACAAATATCCATATTTTCAGGAAATCATAAAAATAAATTCGGCAAATCTGAGAAATTCTTCGATGCACCCAGCATGTGGGATCGTGTATGATGCACTTAATAATAATTTACCACTTATTTATGGTAGTCTCTCTTTTATACACTGGCAGCACTGATAATGGCGATCAATAAACTGAAAATTTTAGGTTATGGATGAAAAACAAGAATTTATCGATCTTACACGTAACTTTCAAGTAAAATAGTGACTAATTTAGAGCAATAAGATCTAAATAAGTCGTTTACATGTATTAGTTTCTAAATGTAATCTCTAAATCGGCCATAATCATTCACGTTTACCTGTGAAACGATACTCCACTAATTTTACGTTCACTGTCACTTTTACAGCCTATAATACTGCACTGCACGATTCTTATAGGATTTCCACAACACACAGTAATGTCACAGTTAGTTTTTTATTGAATTTTAAGTTATTCATTTAATATTAAAACCACGATAAAATTGTCACGGAGCAAAGTGGGAGCAAACGTCAAATTTGTTTCGCACCCACGGCGCGGAAAAATCGAACACATGCTGAGGGACAAAAAATCATATACACTGTTTCTTTCTATCACACGTAACCTACATAAACGCATTCTTTTCTTGCGTGAATGAGAAAGAAAGTGTCCAGCCCTCTATTGTTTTCTTCCTCTAAGACACACATCGTTTTTTTTGTGGTAGTTTTTTATTTTTTTTATGGGAACCCTATGCTTTATTGGTTCTTTAGTGTATATGCTCTTTATTAAAATCGTCGTTCAGTTGCCGTTTTGACTTTTTCATTGATAACTTCAGTTAGCAAAAGTGGGCGGTAGCTGTCACTGAATGTTTATTTTGGCGGTCACTGAATGTTTATTTTTAATGTAAATATTGTATTATTTTCAGGTGAAGTGATATTATTTTGTTGTGTTTAGTGTTATAACATCATAATAAAGCAGTGTAGACGTTAGTTAGTTCGTATTTTATCAAAATATTGGATATTTTCGAAATGAAATCTGATTCGGGTGATTATTTGTTTGTTTGTTTACTTTTGGTTTATTTTCGATATTATTTGTAATGTAACTGTTGTAAATACATCGTAATTACATCATAACGATAATAACTCGAAGATAAAGTCATAAAATCCAATCTAACAATAGAATTTTTTTTCATAATATGACGTCATGACGCGCGATGACGACAGTTGAAAAAAATTTTGAGATATTTTTTTTTTTTTGGTAGTGTTTTGTTTAAAACCTATATGAAAAGGAGTTTGGATGCAAAGAATGGATCTTTCTTAGTGCCTGGGTCAATATTCTACCCTCAAAATCGAGATCAAAAATAGGTAAAATCAACTTTGCCGAAAATCCGCCTACTTCGGACTTTTTCTTTAAAAAATCAATATTTATAACTCAAACAAAGGATATAGTACGTAGCTAATAGTTTTATAAATAGAACACAGTTTACAGAATGCGATTCGGATAAGTGGTTCAGATTACATAACGTTCGTAAGTGGTTTGAAACATGATATCCCGGCGCGGCGAAATCAATGTGCCTATACATGACGTGTGCACGTATAAACGCCGGGCCTCCAGGGGTGGTAAGTAAGATGTGGGAGGTGAGTAAGATTTATTGCTCATAACTTTTAATTGTTTTGCTGTATCGAAAATGTTATTTATTTATAAAATTAAGACATAAATTGACTTGTTTTTAATAATTGTTTGACAAGGGTGAGGTTGTAATAAAATAAGAATATACGCCTGTCGGTAATTGGAGTTTTTTTCTTCGCTTGTTCCAAACTTCGACATATTATGTCGAAAGATTTTTGTTTATTATTTTTTGCACTTTATTTTATTACTTAGCTATGTTTCTTCAGCACTCTTAAAATATAGTTATTTCATTTAAATCGTCAAACTACTTCCAGTAAACAACAGTTGTGTCGATGACTGGATATTCCATGTGTTCCAATAACCGACATATTTTGCAGAAATGGCGCCTAAAAAGATACACGCCTTTTCAAATAGCACAGACAATAGAAGCAGTGAGTCTGCTCGGTTTCAAAATGCTATTGGGTGGAAAGTACGTCATAAGAGCACCGTAATGCGATGGTACGCAGAGTTTGATCGAGGTCGTGTTTGTTTCCATGATAGAATTCGTGAAGATCGGCCCTCAACTGCGGTCACTGGGAAAATATGGCTACTGTCATGACATTTATGAACCCGGAAGAGGCCGTGATAGCTTATAACCAGCACGTGAAAAAATTGCACTTAGACCAATCCAGTCCAATCCAGATCAATCAGGTCCTAAAGTTGTCAAAAATGGTTTGACCGAATGAAAAAGTGTTTAAAATGTACGTACACGAATACCAGGGCTAAACTAACCCGACACTACTCTGAGGACATCCCTGTACTAGATTGGAATGGCTCTCAAACAGCTTAAAACCACCAAGGTGAAGACGGAATCACAACAGAACTTCACGTTGAAGTGTTTGTACAGCAACGACCACCATGTCGATCCGACTACAGGACGAGAGTACAGAATCAACCCGATTGAAGAGAGTCGCGAGACAGGGAGACGTTATTCCTCCGAAACTATTCACGAACGCATTGGAGGACGTTTTCAAGCTCTTGAACTGGTACTGATTCGTCATCAACGTGAATGGCGAATACATCACTCACCTTCGCTTTGCCGATGATGTAGTAATCGTTGGAGGACCTCAATACGACACTCAGCGACCTCGGTAGCAGTTAACCCAACCGGTGGGTATTAAAATGAACATTGACAAGACGAAGATCATGTCTGATGTCCATGTTGCATTCATACCAATAGTCGCTGGCAACGATACACACGAAGTTGCTATGTCTACCTTGGATAGATTTGGAGGGTCCAATTTCGACAAAGAGGTCGCCCGAAGAATCCAACTTGGATAGGCAGCGTTTGGGAAACTTGGTGACATCTTCCCATCTGAAATTCTGCAGTGCCTGAAGACAAAGTTCTTTCACCAGTGTGTGTCTTGCTAGTGATGACAATATGGTAATGAAACGTGGTCCTTAACAGCTGGCCTTTTAGAGAAGCTCAGGCACACTACGAGCTATGGAGTGACAGAATCCGTAATGAGGAGATTCGACAAAGAACCAAGGTCACCGACATAGCTCTCAAGATCTGCTAGTTGAAGTGGCAATGGGTAGGCCACATCGCTCGAAGAACCGACAACCAATGGGGGAAAAAGATTCTTTATAATAGCCAATTGTTGATCGAAGGGGGAGCCCTATATTCAGCGGTGGACGTCTTCCGGCTGGTGATGATGATGATGAATACCAATTACTTAAAAACAGTTCTACAATTTATGCTAAATAATTGATTAGTCAAAATAATTTAGACGTGATAAAGCATAGTGGAAGTACGTAACGGGTTTAGATCATTTACGAAAGGATTTTTGAATAAAAAATATTATTTTGTTAGCATTAAAAAGCCATTACTTAACTTTAGATGAGTTTAGCATGCCACACACATGTACATGTCCCTGTTTGTTTATTATAATTAAAATAATTAAATTACTTAATAATAATACTACTCTAATACTTTTTGGATATGGTGTCGATATTTGGGTGACGATAAATAGAACATGTCGATTACTAGATCACGATTATTGGATCATGTCGATTACTGGGTGTCGATATATGTTTCCTTGTCGATAACTAGGCCAAAAAGAGCCTAAATCTAATTTGATTTATTGATCTACTTATTGGTATCAGACTCGTTTTTACTTTAAGATAATATAGAATGAACTCTAAACTTATACCTAGTGCATGAAAGTATCTTGTAATATAATAAATAAACTAGATATTTTAAAAAATGTTCATATGTGATCCTTAAAGTGTCGATGATTGGGGGTTTTACCATAAATTATTTGAATTTGTGGTAAGACCTAGCTATCGTTTTCTTCCGGATATCTGTATTTCATTCCAAAATTCAGGTTGAGTTAACCAATGTTTGTATGGAAACCATCATCTGAGATGACCGACGCGACGCCATGAATAACAATGGTCACCCTACTCTAACAGTACACCGCGACACCGGTTACTACGACAATGTCGACAATCACACAACAGCTCAGTGCTGCTACCTTCATAATGATATAATGTTACTAATATTATTGTTACTAGAAGTATTGCATGTTGTTCGTGTGCTAATTTATAATATTACATTTCATCGTCCTAGTAGTATTATATTTCGATGTTTTATTACGAAAAACTTATAATCAAATGTAATCAACTTTTAAGAAATCTACCTAACACTACTAAAAAGAATCATATTTTGCGTTGGCAACTTACTTGACAAAGGGGCAGACAAGGACACATATCTACTTTCGTAGACAGAATATAACAAGACATCTAGCTAGCGTGCCGCCGATAAGGACAGAAAATAACGGAAAATAATCATTCGTACACTTAACACACGGATATTTATTCAAATGCGCCTATTATGTAGTTTAAACGATATTTCACAATGCAATTCAATTTAATACTCCAAAGCTAGGTCGTGAACTAGAAAATTTCATGAGTACTCGAAGAATACGCACCGTAGGTGCGCCATATTTTGAACACACGCTGAGGGACAAAAAATCATATGCTCTGTTTCTTTCTATCACATATAATATATATAAATGCATCCTTTTCTTGCGCCAATGAGAAAGAAAGTGCCAGCTCTCTATTGGTTTCTTTCTCTAAGTCTACTTTAGAGCTATCTCACTCGGCTCGTTTTTCTACTTCGACTTGTGTCAATGAAAAACAAACCATAAGAATGTACTTAGTATAAAGTTTAATTAAATTAGTGATATTAATATACATACGTGATCTATCCAGTTTTTACGAAGTAAATATAAATTCGTGGTGACATGACATTTATTAGTATTACATACTCTTTGGTGAGTGAATCAGTGTTGCCAACTCAATTTTTAAAAGAAAGCTAGATCAGCAGATAAAAATAGCTAAAAAATAGTTAGATCTTTGAAAAAAATAAAGCCAACCGTTTTTGATGGGTTTTTAATCAGTTAAACTTTCTGGTTTCAGGAAGTTTAGGTTCAGAAAGCCATTCTGGTCTTTCCAACTTTTGTGTGCAGGGCGTACTTTGCGCCAGTGCAATAAAAAAATAACTCACTTCTCAAAAAAACATTCACAGGTGATTCCAACCATAACAATTTCCTCTGTTTCGTGACTATGGATGCTAAGTAATATATTATATCTATAAGTTTGTGAATTACGATGTTCGAGGCAATCTCCGGTACTATTTTTTCACTGTTAAAAACGTACAAAAAAATGTGGGTGGAGCTGCTCGGGTCAGCTACTGTAGGGCCAATTTAATAGATCACATTTGATATCTGTCAGTTTCAATGTTCTGTTTCAATAAATATGTAATCATAATTGAAAAAAAAAAGCAATTGGGCAGTTCTTACTTTGAAAAAATAATAATAGGTATTTTATGCCCTCCGTTACAAGGTTACGTTGTTAAATTTTGAGGAAGTGTCTAAAGTAGGGTCAATTAATGAGATCACTTATTTCAATTTCCAAACTTTCAAACGTTTCTGTTTTCGGAGAATAGATAATGAACCATCCACCACATATCCGGCAAGTTGCCGGTTGAATTGAATAGTTACTAAGAATAGCTACCTTTTACGTTACTCTACGGTCACCGTGTCAGTTTCATTATGATGCGTAGCATCTGTAGTACGTCTGTGGTTTCACTTGTCTGTCGCTTTGTCATGATTGTATCTTTTTGTAATACCTACTTTACACGTGTAAACATAAAAAAGCTAAAAATTGTAGATAAAAATAGCTTAATAGCTAGATCGAATTATTTGTAGCTGATGAAGATGATTTATAGCTAAATCTAGCAACACTGAGTGAAATCCTGTCTACTCTAAGGCTCAGAGTAATTAGAATAGAGCTAGTATCACGTCGATTCCCCGAACAAATTTTTCGTGTCACTTTTGCGGGGTGCGGGAGGCGAAGTAAACACACACAGATACAATTTCACGCATACCCACACTATAATAAAGTCGCAACACATTCAAAAAGATACGCACACAAATAAAGAATGACCTGAACATATGAACAAAATGTGGCAGAGGGGTTAGCGCATCATGATCTCTCCAGTGGTATCTCCTCTAACGGCCGGTCCCAATACTCTACCGCCGATAGCAATCTCAGTTAAAAAGTAACAATATGACACTTGACATTAATTTTCTTATCTCTAGTAAGCTTTAAGGTCTCGAAGCTAGACCTATATATAGAATAGTAAGGACAGATATTTCTATCTTTGTTTATTGAAACGGAAATATGTCGTAAAGCTATCGATGGTAACTATTTTAACTGATAGTAAGAGATAGATAGGATATTGGGACCGCCAGTAAGACTCTAAGGTGAAATCAATCCGTCAATCAAACGATCAGCGATCGACAGTGTTACCAGATTACATTTTACGAAAATACCGAGGCCTCCTCGAAAAAATACTGAAATATACCGAGGCACTATTGCCAGATTTTTGAAAGCAGTACCTATCTGTAGATACCTTAGAGGAAGAAAACAATAGAGGGCTGGACACTTTCTTTCTCATTCACGCAAGAAAAGAATGCGTTTATGTAGGTTACGTGTGATAGAAAGAAACAGTGTATATGATTTTTGTCCCTCAGCATGTGTTCGATTTTTCCGCGCCGTGGGTGCGAAACAAATTTGACGTTTGCTCCCACTTTGCTCCGTGACAATTTTATCGTGGTTTTAATATTAAATAAATAACTTAAAATTCAATAAAAAACTAACTGTGGCATTACTGTGTGTTGTGGAAATCCTATAAGAATCGTGCAGTGCAGTATTATAGGCTGTAAAAGTGACAGTGAACGTAAAATTAGAGGAGTATCGTTTCACAGGTAAACGTGAATTATTATGGCCAATTTAGTGATTACATTTAGAAACTAATACATGTAAACTACTTATTTAGATCTTATTGCTCTAAGTTAGTTACTATTTTACTTGAAAGTTACGTGTAAGATCGATAAATTCTTCTTTTTCATCCATAACCTAAAATTTTCAGTTTATTGATCGCCATTATCAGTGTTGCCAGTGTATAAAAGAGAGACTACCATAAATAAGTGGTAAATTATTATTAAGTGCATCATACACGATCCCACATGCTGGGTGCATCGAAGAATTTCTCAGATTTCCCGAATTTATTTTTATGATTTCCTGAAAATATGGATATTTGTATACTGTGGATAGCAGCAACAAAAAGAATTAATTAGGTTGCTAAAAGTTATTCCCGAATGCTTAAATATTCAGAAATAACGTAAGCGCTCAAGTAATTCGTCCAAGGCTGCGCAGGACGTATTCATTCGTTATTTATAGGCACAATGGTCATTGTACATTTAATCGAGCTTTTACTATATGCATGTTGTTTAAATATATGTATGTATGTTGTTGGTTACAATTTATTGGTAAATTTGTCTGAATTATAAATAAATAGTACCGACGTTGAATAGTTTGTTTCATTTGCCCCCCTATTATGTACCTATCTCGTTTGACAACTAAAGTGATGATCAATAAAGCAAAGTGACTAATAACTATCAAATGATTCATTTGGCATTGCCTAACTTGAATCACCAATAAATACCAAACACACTTTCAGTAGACATCAAAGTTTGGTGGACAACTGAAGCTTGATAGTCACTTTGCTTTATTGATCATCACTTTTTTTTTGTAGGAATAGTACTGTTTCACCGGACAAGAGGGCGAGCGCTTAAAGCGCTCCAGCCAGAAAGGTTTGGGTAGCGACAAGCACAAATGCACCTCAGGGAGGCACGGCCTCGGCTTGGGCTGCCGCTTAGAGAAAATGAGTTTACCACCGGTTCACAACGCGCCCCCGCTGAGAAGAACCGGCAAGAAACTCAGCGAGGGGATGCATGTCGAGGTTGCATGCGTACGGATCCCAACGGCCTCGCCGGCGAGACCGGTGTCTGTGTGTTGATGTGTTTACGACTCTTGACATCGTTGTCGGTGTTGGTGTTGGTGTTGGTGTTGTGTCATGTCCATGTCACGGACATCGGGTCGGGTGGGTCGAGCAGTACATGCCGCGGACGGCGGCGATGTACGGCTGTTCGACGATCTGAGGGACCTGGCCGCTGCCCAATAGGACATGGGTTCGATTCCGAAGGATTCCGAACAATTGTCTGGGTGTTATTTATCTATTTAAATATGTATTTATACAGTTTACAAGTATTTGTAATCATTTATCTGGTTACCTTACTAAAGGATCTGCGTGGATTGAGATCAGGTGGTCATTGGTCAAGCGTAGATTGTCCCAAGATACTAGTACTATAGATTTGTATATTGGAGAAATTTACAAAAACTTACCCGGTAAATGGCCATAGTATGTATTATATTAACCCTTCGGGCCCGGTAAGGCCCGGCCGCTTTTCGCGCGCGCACGTTTTGTGATGACGTAATTGTTTATGTTATTCGGCGGCCCGCCGTGGTTTCAATTTACGAACGTTATATAAACACAACCACTTAACTGATTTGCATTCTGTAAACAGAGTTCTACTGAGACAAGTATAAGCTATCCAGTATATGCTTTTTTAGAGTTATAAATATCGATTTTTTAAAGGGAAAGTCTAAAATAGGTGATTTTTTGGCAAAGCTGATTTTACCTATTTTTGAATTCGATTTTGAGGGTAGAATATTGACTCAGGCACTAAGAAAGATCCATTCTTTGCATCCAAACTCCTTTTTTACAAGTTTTAAACAAAACACTACCAAAAAATCGAAATGAACTCAATTTTTTTTAAAAATGACGTCACTACGCGATATGACGTCATGGTATGCAAAATTTTCGATAGTTAGATTGGATTTTTATTTATTTATTTTTTTTATTTTATTTATTCTTTATGCACAAAACAGTACATAGGCGGACTTAATGCCAGAGGCATTCTCTACCAGTCTACCTTAGGGTGATGCAGAGACAAATCGTGGTAGGTGCAAACAAAACAAGTGAAACGAAATAATCATAGATAAATATTTTAAAACTATAATTTAAATTACAATAAATAATATAATACTAATACTTATATATTAGAAAATAAAATATACTAATATATATATTATATTTATTTATTTTATTTATTTTATTTTATAGGAAAACATACAGTGTTTTAAAGTAGTTAACTCGTGGTATAAACTAAGCACTAATTACATGTTTTCACAAAAGTGGTAACTACATAGCTCATTTGTCAATGAATCACGATGCAATCATGTTAGTTGTCGTTATGTTGAAAAATACAAAATTAAGCAAAACTTAAATACTATACAGCATGAGAATCGAACCAAGATTTAGTCAATATCGTTTTAAAACAGTTAGGGTTGCAGTCAAACAAGTCTAGTTCAGGCAGGACAACCAGCCTATTTATTTCATTAGCTGCTCTAATCATGAATGAATTTTGTCTGTAGTTTGTAGAACTCGGAGGAATAGCAAGGTATGTAGGGTGTCTCACAGTCCTATTAGGCACTTTAAGATGGATTTTAGATAGTAGTGATGGAGAATCTAGGACGTTCTGCGCAATTTTAGCCATTGACACGATATCGGCAATTTTTCTCCTTTCAGATAAAGGCAAGATATGATGCCTAAGACATCTTGTCTCGTAATCAGAATCGTGAGTTTTACACTTGAATTGAATAAATCGCATAAATTTCCGCTGGATTTGTTCAAGTCTATCAACGTAAACATTATAACGCGGGTTCCAAACCTGCGAACAGTACTCGAGGATGCTACGTACCAAAGTACAATAAAGAATTTTGATTACTTTAATATTCGTGAATTGAGCACTTGATCTTATAACAAGACCCAAGACTTTATAGGCTTTATTTACGATGTGATCAACATGGTTTTCGTACGTTAATTTATGATCGTGTATTATACCAAGGTCTTTAATAAAATTAACTTGATTTAGCTCATGACCCTTTAAGTTGTAATTAATGCGAAATAAGTTTAGTTTACGACTAAATGTTATGAAGTGACATTTTTTAATATTCAAATCTAGTTTATTGAGTTCACAATAATCAGCAAACCTATCTAAATCTTCCTGCAAGAGCCGACAGTCATTCAAGCTACTAATTTTTTTAAATATTTTCACGTCATCGGCAAAAAGCAGAATATTAGAGTGTTTAATACAACCGCTGACATCATTAATAAAAATGTTAAAAAGGAGAGGTGCGAGCAATGAGCCTTGATATACATAATTATCTTCGAGAAGAATCTGCCATTTTACTGCGCAAGTATTCCTGTAACTTTATTTTAAATGTATAACGTGTTGTAGCCATCCTGAGTTCTAGAGGGAGCGCATTCCAGAGGAGAATGGACTGGACGAAAAAAGAAGAATGTATAAAATCAGTTCTGTGAGAAGGACATAGAAGAAGACGATTATTAGAAGAACGAAGAATTTTATCATGAGTAGAGCATAGATAAGTAAACTGCGAAGTTAAATAAGTAGGTGAGTTAGGTGAAAAGAGTATAGAAAAAAGAGTAGTCAAAGCTCTTAAAATTCTGCGCTCTCGAATAGGAAACCATTGCAACAGGGCACGATGCGTGGAAATATGGTCATATTTACGGAGATTAAAAACGAACCGAATGCAGTTATTCAGAAGGCGATCAAGTTTATTGAGTAGATCTGCATTCAGTTCATAATAGCACACATCACCATAGTCGATTATCGGAAAGATTAAGGTCTGTACGAGCATTGCTTTTATATTTGATGGTAATAAGTTTTTTAATCGATAAAGAGATCTTAGAATTCCAGTGACCTTCTGGCTGATGTTCTTAATTTGAGTTTGCCAATTGAGTGTGTTATCAATATACAATCCAAGGTCTCTTACACTAGAACTAAAGGGGATGACAGCACCGTTAAACTGCAGGGCAGGCAGGCATGACTCGTTAACTTTTCGGAAATTTCGTGAACTACCTACAATGATAGCTTGACATTTTGCAGGATTAACTGACACACCAAATTTGTCAGACCATTTTTTAATAGCAACTAAATCATCGTTTAATTTATTGATTGCGTCAGAGACGCTATCAACATCCACTTGTGAGTACAATTGTAAATCATCAGCATAAAGATGATACGCACACTGAAGTTCAGGAGTCAAGAGATCTATAAAAATTGAAAATAAAAGAGGAGAAAGAATACCGCCTTGAGGAACGCCAGTACTAATGTTACACCAAGCCGATGACGACTCATCTACACGAACTGACTGCTGACGTTCCCGAAGATAAGAAGAAAACCATTCCAATGACTCATCAGACACCATCAGGTGGGAGAGGATAGATAGAAGAATTTTATGACTGACAGTATTGAAAGCGTTGGAAAAATCAACCAACACCAGAACAGTAACTTTATTGTTCTCCATACCAGTTCTTATATCACCAGTCACTTTAAGTAACGCAGAAACAGTGCTGTGCCCGGGCCTAAATCCAGATTGAAAACAATTAATCAGGGAGTTACGATGAATGAAATTAGAGAATTGTTTATGGACACAAGCCTCAAGCACTTTGGACAAGAAAGGAAGAATAGAAATTGGACGAAAATGACTGGGAAGAGAGGGATTAGGGATTTTGGGAAGTGGTCGAACGTAGGCTTTACACCATAAGGACGGAAAAACACTGGACTCAATGGAAAAGTTAACAATATGCGTTATAGCCGGTAAAAGGAAGTCTAGTATTGTTACAATCATGTGTCGGCTGATATTGTCACAGCCAATGGCATTAGATTTTATGGACAGAATTATCTTCCTGATGTCTTCAGAGCTAACCGGAATGAAATTAAAAGAATTGATTGCTGGAGCCTTTAAACTAGCTATATAATTTACTGTTTTGTTTATTGTTTGATGATCTAATGAAGAAGCTGTGGTGAAATGTTGATTCAGATCATCTAACTTTATTGTGGTTGGAAGGTCAAAATGACTTTGTTTACCAATGCCAAGAGTTCCGAGGAATTTCCAAACATCAGCAGAAGAAGAAGAAGAGATATTATCTAGAATATGGCGGCGTTTAGCGTCGCGTATCATCTTATTGCACAAATTCCTAGCAGTTTTAAAGAAAGTCCAGTTGTCTTCGGAACGATCATTTTTAAATTTCCGAAAAGCACGGTTTCTTCGCCTCATCGCCATCCGAATCCCCCTAGTCATCCACGGTGCAGGTAATCGCTTCAACTTAACCTTCTTAACGGGAGCATGCACGTCGTAAAGCTTATTAACCATGTCATTAAAGATGTTGATCTTATCATCAACTGTGCTAGCATCTACAAGGGGCTCCCAGCAAATTTGAGCAGATTCTTTATGAAGCTTCGAGACATCCATACGAGCAAAGCAACGCCTATACAGAACCTTAGAGTTAGGTTTAGGAGGTTTTAAGATATAAGAAAGGAAAATAAGATCATGATGAGAAAAACCAGGGGCATCATGTTGGCCATGGGACGAAACAAGAGAGAGATTGGAAGTGAGGATTAAATCAAGCCAAGTGTCATCAGAAATATTATTGTGATGAGTAGCCTGAAGAGGCAATACATGCAGACTAGCTGACTCAATCAAACGAAGAAGATTACGGGAGCGAGAAGAGTTAAGTGCTAGGAGGTTAGTGTTAAAATCACCCATGATGATGTGATGTGCATATTCAGAACCCAAAGATTCTAGAACAGCTTCTATATCAGTGAAATAATTAATTGCTGGCGGACAATAGACAACACCAACCACAATTTTGACTCCTTTAACACAAACCTCTAAAAAAAAGAAATTCAGCCGAAGATGAAACATTTGAAGATGAAGTGGGTAAGATTCTATATGGGAAATCGCTGCGCAAATAAATAGCAACACCACCGCCACCTTTAACAGTTCGGTCATTCCGAACAAGAATAAAACCAGGTAGAGCGTAGGTTGTTGATAGAAGGTGAGGTTTAAACCAAGTTTCAGAAATCAGGATGGCATGGACGTTACTGTTAATAAAAGTGTCATACAATTCGCTATGATGACTAGGTACGCTTTGAGCATTAATATGGCAAACATTGAGTAACTTATTAGACTGTTGATTAAAATTTTGTTGCAAAAAGTCACTAAGATTATTATTTAGGGAACAAAAACTATTATCACTAGAATCAGCAGATTCAATAGCAGAACAAAAAGAATCACTATCAGAATACATATAAAATAAATACAAATATAATTATATACTTAATACACTAAATACCGAATAACATACAAATAAGTGGTGCAACACTTGATCTCTGCACCACCCGCCAGCTAACATCTAGAAAAATAAAAGAGAAAAAAAAAATTATGTAAAGTTCACACAAAATATGACAAAATAAACATAAACAGTCTGTCTATGGAACGCACCACAGCAATGACAATTGACATAACAATGTACAAACTTGACATCTGACAGTTGACATTTTATGGTTATAGTGTTTTAGGGATGTTGGAAATGTCAAAAAATATCGATATATCGAATATCGATATTTTTAAAATATATCGTTATCGACTTCGATATATCGAAACAAAAAATATCGATATATCGATATATCGGGAACAAAATTGTATCTTATTAACGGAACAAAATAAAAATGCTTCTTGAGTGGCAATGCGTTACAGCTGTCTATAGAAAGACGTGTCGCTTACCATCAGATCGGAAATGAAGTCCACAAAGCAACTGAATTTCAACATAAACTATAATTTAGTAATTAAACTATTTAATCGAACTCAAACAAATATATAACAAGCAATGTATCCACGCATGCAACCAAAGATCCTAAATTAACAATACCAACCAACGATCGAACGAAATATTTTTTGATGCAATCAAAGATAACGCAAAAGGTCTGTCTGTGGTAAAGGCTAGAGGCAAGACAAGAGGCATAACATAAACTTAAAAGAAGCTTACTGCTTGACTAGAGATAACCTTTCTTTTTTCTTTCTTTTTTTTGTGTAGTTTGGACAAGGATGGCTGGCTTCGTTGTAAAGAAATTACACTGATCTTGTGTGATGAAGGTCCAGGGTCGTCTTTTTACCGCTA
Source organism: Furcula furcula (assembly GCA_911728495.1). Classification (NCBI taxonomy): domain Eukaryota; kingdom Metazoa; phylum Arthropoda; class Insecta; order Lepidoptera; family Notodontidae; genus Furcula; species Furcula furcula. The sequence continues at coordinate 13,341,654 of OU452269.1, read as the reverse complement.
AAAAAAATTTTGGAAAAATAAAACAGATCTGATCTTTTCCCAAAAAAAAATATCGTTTTTGATACGTTTTCGATACTTAATATTTTATATCGATGTATCGATATATCGAAAAAATATATATCGGATGAAAATATCGATATATCGAAAGAAAAAATATCGATATATCGATGTAACGATATTTTTTCAACAAGCCTATAGTGTTTTACTAAATCAGACAATAACAAAAAATAAAAATAAATGGTTATCACAAAAAAAAAAACAAGAAGAACATCTAGAAAAAGTACTAATATTCAGATAGATAAACCATATATACCACGGCAAAGTATGATAATATGATAGGTTATCTATCAGAAAACATAACATAAACGTTATAAACCATACCGTGACAATTCGCTTCATTTACGTAAGGTGTTATCTACTGTTATGGATGCGCTATGTGCCTTAGGATACTTTGCCAACAAGGGGTTGAACTCCTCCGCCGAAGTGATAGGATCACTGCCGACTCCCATCAGAAGCCTTAATCACGATAACGCCGTCCTGTGTCCAACAAGATCGCATACCAAAATGAAGCCGCGCCTTACTAAAAATGGATTGCCTGGCTTTTGTCAAGAACTCCTTGACTGATATTTTGGTACCCTTCAACCGTGTCTTCGCTCTCCAGACAGACAATTTATCTTCCACATTTGAAAACCACACCAATATGGGCCTATGATGTTCTTTGCCGGGCATTCCAAGTCTGTGACAGTGCGCAATGGAAGATCCAGTGAAGTCCTTTAAATCCAATTTGGTATTGACTATGCCCATGATAACTGTCTTGCAGTCTTCTTTATCTACCTCTGGGATACCCTGGAAGACAAGAGCTTTCCGTCGATTCTTGGTCTCCAAACCATCAAGCTGTCTGACACACTCACTAATTTGCTTACGAAGCAGCCCAAGCATTGAGAAAATGAGTTCCCTAAAAGCCCGGAACTCTTCAGCAACCTTTGCCACGGTGTCCTTGGCAGGCCCAGCACTCTGGATTTGTGCTTCGAGTTCACTCAACTTTTTCGTGAAATTCTCTTCAAGACTCCTTTGGACAGATAACACTTCATCTAGTTGAGACATAGTGCACTTGTGAAAGTAGTAATAGTTTAATTTGTGCAGTCACTAAATGCTAAGCTGGCAGGTGGTTTAATCTTGGACATAGAGTCACATAGATTAGCAGCAAACGTAAGTAGTACTTTTTCAACTGTTTATCACTAAGCAAATATATGAATAAAGGTGAAAAAAGCTTTATTTATATTTTAAATATACTTTAAAAGATTATGTTGCGTCTGTATTATTCCACACCTACCCTCCAAAAAAGTTATTACGTTAAAACAAAAAAATAAAACATTTCACCTGAAATAAAAGAATACTTACGATTTAAAACTAACATTCCGTGACCACAACTTTTACTCCGTCCGACCGAGACCAGCCGACTTTCGTAACTGAATTTATGACTTAAAATGTCAAAAGAACTAATGAATAACGGGTCTATTTTAAAGATGATACTATGATGTAACCATAAAGCATAGGGTTCCCATACAAAAATTAAATTTCTACCATGAAAAAAAAATTGTGAATTCCGTCAACGGCGGATGATACAAATACGTATCACCCGGGCCTGAGGGAGTCATTGCGGTGCGTTATGTCATGATACAAATACGTATCACCCGGGCCTGAAGGGTTAAGTTATAAGAAAGCCAATTTTTGCCTACCTCTCTGGGAAATAGCATATTATTGTTTTTATCTCTTAACTTTTTTGTATGAGGCTAATAATTATCTACAGCTCTTAGCCACTTTATTTGAGTTTTATTTGAGTAGTTGTTCCTTACTGGCTAGGACAATGCAGGCCGATGACCTGATTGTCTGTAAAGTAAGATGATCCATGTGTCGGGATTTGCGATAGGACGTATGCCCGACTCCTGTCCGTCAAATTAAAACACCGAGCTTTGGTAATAAACACTTATAATCAAATTGAGAGAGAACAACTTATAATACAGTGGAGTAATCGTAATAATTAAAACATGTCTCTGCCATAGATACTAGCGCGCTGTCATCTTTTTGACAGCCCCTTTGGCGTTCCGAAACCGGGATCCGAGATACGCCACACATGCGTCGGATGGGCATGTAAAAAGTCGGTCCTGCGCTTAACTTCTCCCCAGTCGTGTCGGTCTTCCGTCCCATCGGATTATGAGAGGTACCTATTATATAAAGGAAGAGAGAGTGCACTTGTGTCTACGCAAGCACTTGTGCACTATAATATCTCCTGCGTACATGGAAAGATAGTACTTGTGAAAGATTGGCCGCTGTGGTCGTTTCGGCTAGGAGGACATTATTATAACAATCACTTTCGTACTTTTTGCAGACTGTCATAGATTAAGACGATATAATGTAAGAAAAGTAAATGTTGTGTCAAAAAAGTGGTTTTTGGTTAGGAAAGAAAATATAATTTACAACAACCTCCGTATTTGCTTTACACAAAGGGTAAAATTTCCCTTACGTGGCAACTCTAAATTTAGTATGTACTTATTTTTCTGTCCTTATCGGCGGCACGCTTGGTATATGTCTGTATTATATTCTGTCTACGGTAGATACCGAAGATATAAAAAAATCTGTAAAAAATCTGTATTTGGCATTGGTATTAAGTATAATTGTATCTGTAGTTAACAACCTAGGAGCTTTATTTGTTTCATTAAGAGCTATCAAAAACTCATCATAAGCCTACTGAATAAATAAAATTTATGAATACCTATTTAGATAATAAGGCATGATCAATATCTATAGGTATCATAGCAAAAGGCTTATTGTTGAGTATATAATTGCTTAGTATGCAGCAACTGCTCTATAGTTTTTGTTTCTAAACGATTTCTTTGTTTCGTTTTAATTAGGTTGATAGCTGAAAATATCCTCTCCACAGCTGCACTAGAATGAGGTAAGCACAGGAGGGCTCAAATGTGGAGACATTTGAGAAGTAATTTGGCTCTTTCATCCAGAAGAAGCTAACGAAGATATGAATTATTCATGAACTAAACCAAGCGATGATACGGCTTTATGCCCGACATTGTCAAGCCCTCCTGTGCTTACCTCATTCTAGTGCAGCTGTGGAGGAATTAGACACAGAGTGGAGACTCTGTGTCTAATTCCTGAATATTTTGACGTTGAATATTTGTTGCTGAAATGTGTCGATAGACTTTGATCCTCGCACCGGGCGCGGTAGTGGATAACTTACCTAGGGAATTCCCCAAATATTTCGATTTATGTTGCCAATATGGTCTGAAAAACTACCATTTGAGGTAATTCTGTATGAAAAAAATTGGGTTGTTGAAAATCTGTAAGTATTTGTTGCAAAATGGGCTAGGAATATGTACACCACCTCAAAAAATCGAGAAAAATCCATAGAATCCGGGAAAAATATAAATATTTCGTTTAAATTACTATTATTGTTGTAGTTTTAATTATAATTATCATTTATTTTATATCTATATTCAACATGGCGTCCTAAGATGGCGTCTCACTGATGTCGAATTGAACTGTCAGCCAGCCAGCTGTCAATAGCTACTGCTGCTGTCACACTTGTCACAGTTGGTTGTGTGCGTCTATTGTATGTATAAAGTAGTAGTAGTATTTTTTTTATAGTGAATTGATTATCGTTGATATTTTAATTATTAAAATGATGTATGAGAAAACAGAAACAAAAAAATGTGCGTGCGTGGAGTCCCTCCGCGCGGAAGAAGTGAAACTTCATTCTCGCTCAGTCGATCGGTCGGTCGGTCGGTCGGTCCCTCACTCACTCACTCACACACACACACACACACACACACACACACACACACACACACACACACACACACACACACACACACACACACACACACACACACTAACTCAACTCAACCCAACCGAACCCTACCGAAACCCACCGAAACCCACCGAACCCCACCGAACCCCACCGAACCCCACCGAACCCCACCGAAACCCACCGAAACCCACCGAAACCCACCGAAACCCACCGAACCCCACCGAACCCCACCGAACCCCACCGAACCCCACCGAACCCCACTGAACCCCACCGAAACCCACCGAAACCCACCGAAACCCACCGAAACCCACCGAACCTCACCGAAACCCACCGAAACCCACCGAAACCCACTGAAACCCACTCACCCACTCACTTAGTGACGGCGTCACATGAGCGCTTTCATAACCTTAACAAAGAATCATGTCCAGTTTTGACCTGAAATTTTTCTGACGCGTCTAGTGATGTATAATATCTTAAAAAATTGCTTATTTTTTGCTTAATATATATCGCTAGATTGAATTTTTAATTAAAGCCATTAAAAAACATTATTAATAAGTTTAGTATTCTCAATCTTAGAGTAAGGATCTATGGAGAGATAACACATTCTTTCTCACTCGCACAAGAAAAGAATGCATTTATATAGGTTACATGTGATAGAAAGAAACAGAGCATAAATGATTTATTTGGAATGACAGGCTGTCATTAATGTCATTTGTATGACGTTTTGTGCTGTTCTGTGGTTCGTTTGCTTTTGTACTCTTGTACTGTGCGAGTTTGGATTTCCCTTACAATACAACTTTTCCATTTTCCAGTTTTCCACGGACTTTGATAGATCACACTTACGATTACATTAGCCTGTGATAAATGGATACGAATTTAGTGCTTTTAGATTGGGATCTAAGACATTATCGCTCTTGTTGGAAAGCGTTTGGAGCCTTCTACGAGATTGCTTTGTTTAAACTGCAACATACCTAAGTGTCAATACGTTTCGGCGTTAGGTATCGGCTCTTCAGTTAGATAGCAGTACCATCTCGCTAATTAGCACTTGGATATCTCCAGTAATAGTAAGTATAATAACAAGAAAGTACTAACGGTTTAGTATCCTGGCAACGGACGCGCGGACGTTTGTGTTATGATTGTTTTTTTACAAAAGTATTGATATTCAGAAGTAGCAAAGTATATTTTTCAAATAACATGAAAAATAGAACTAGTACTACTAGAAATAGGCGACCCACTGACCGAATGCATTATTCGTTTCATTCGATTTTCCCCTGTTTTTTTAGACAGCTGTTTTAAACAAAACATGTAGGAATACTAATATACATAATTCCATTGGTTTCGTCGCGCGCTGCCTACTTTCGCACTTTGGTAACTTTTTAGTATTTTAATGTAATTGGTAGCACAATGCCAACTTTTTAAAATCACCATACATTAGATCGTACTTTGCCTATTTTCGCATATGGACTACTTTTTTCTTAACACAATATTCTTATCGCAGCATGCCTACTTTTACTATCGGCAGTACATTAAATATGTATGTTGCCTACAAATTGTACAGTCACCACAAAATTTGTTATATTGTGGATCTGTGCCTGTTTAGTAAATTTTGGAATAACAGCTTTAGAGGCACCTGTATTAAACTTTTACAAACCAATGGGCGAAAGTTATTACACAATGTATGCCGAAGGATGGACGTAGTCGCCGGGGAAGGCTTATGCAACGTTGACGTGATGAGATACATTCACGAAGGATTAATCTGATGTGGCCCACGACAAGGACGTAGTTGGCCATAGGGCGAGATCTTGGCCCAGTGGTCGGACAACATAGGTTAAAAAAGAATAAGAGATATTTACTAATTGGTTTTTTTTTTGTTCACATGGAACGTATTTTACGTAATCTATCTATCTAGAGTTTAAATATTTTGGATTACTTGAGTATTAAAAATCCGTAATTTGTAGGTACATGTCTGCCCATAAAATCGGAAATAATTTTATCCACGCTTCCATTGGGAATGAAATGCCACGATGGAGTAGGTATATATGAATTTTTCGTGTTATTAAATTAGAACCAAAAATTTTACAACTTCCGATACTAGCAACCAACTCCAAATTAAGTTTGTCACAATAATGTTTGGTAATGTTATAAATCAATACAATAAAAATATGATCTATCTGTTACAATACATGGAATAACCATGGTGGCATGTTTTTCGAAATAATTATTTTTAACGTAACTGTACTAAAATAGGCAATACGCGATCGAAAGATTTGAATTTCTAAAAAGTTGGCCAATTGCGATGTAACTGTGGCAGAAATAAAAAAGTAGGCATGGTGCGATCTAATGTATGGTGGGTTTAAAAAGTTGGCATTGTGCTACCAATTACATTAAAATACTAAAAAGTTACCAAAGTGCGAAAGTAGGCAGCGTGCGACGAAACCATTCCATTGTAGGCTTCAAAATCTCTTTTTTTTTCACTTATAATTGATTTGTTTTTCAGATAACAGAAGAAGATAACATTTGTGAAACCCGCTTTGATGTATCCATACAGCCTATTAATATTTTTATTTTATTCATGGAAACAATGAGTGTGATCCATCTGCTGTTTCATCTCGCTGTGCATGCTTTAGCATGAGCTCAAGCATGCCCTGTTTGTGGTTGATCATCAAAGTGGTCCACATTCTCAAGGAAAACCTATCGAGCCTCACAATAAGGATGGTCAACTTAATAGAAGTTTGTCTATTCACTAATTGTATACCCACGATAGGCAATGAGGAAAATTCACTTATCAAAGGCAAAATAAAATCATATCTCAAGACATCAGTACTATGTGTACATTTTGACAGCAAACGGTATTAATGGACGAGAAGGCATTATAGAGTTATTGCTGCAACTTCATTGTAGGATGTTGCAGTGTAGGTTGTTGTGCACATGTTGCGGTATTTATGTTGGGCCAGGCATGAAACCAATATTGTGGTATTTTCCTACAACCAATTCATCTAAAAATGCCGCTGGGGCATTTTTAGATGAATTGGTTGTAGGAAAATCATCAAATAAATAATAATAAATCAAATCCTGTTTTTATTTAATTTCCCTGTCCTCTCCAAAACATGTAGGAGGCAGCTCTATTTGCCTTAATGCCCAGGAAGCGGGTTATGTTTTTAGAGAGTATGTATGTAGGTATACATACGGCTTGATGGACTTCAAGTTAGGTAAGTATATGTCTTTGGATTCGTCTTAATTGTAAGAGTGACATAGGCTATATTATTCCAAAAAAATTAATAGGCCTGTAGACACCATTTTTAACCGACTTCAAAAAAGCAGGAGGTTCTCAATTCGTCTGTATATATATATTTTTTTGTATTTTATTTACTACCAAAAACATCAATAAGGGTATCAAATGAAAGGTCTTAACGAGACGAATTGATATATATATACATGTGTCTACATTTTATGTATAATGTAATTTAGGACCATTTTGTTCGTTCGCGGTCGGGCTTTTTGTTCTTTTATATAATTTATACTTGTTTCATTATCTATTTAATTGTTTTTTTTTGATATTTCGTTGATATCGCGATGAACCAGAGGTTACTTTGTCAGCTGTCAAACTATCTGACAACTGGTATAACCTCAAAAACTTTTTTAATTAATAGCATTTTTCCCTGGCCTCTAAATGAAAAGATAATTAGTTATTGTGTTATTATAGATAATAACTATTTTTATACATCACTAGTTATAGGTAGACAAGACAAAAAAAAATCAAGTGACAGGTCAATCAATGTATGGAGAGTGGGCATGATTCTTTACGCCTATCGCCTATCGTTTAACACCTATCACTTAACGCGTTAAGGTGCTTCATTTAACGTTTGACGCGTTATGTGATAACATTTTTGGAAGTCGCATAAGAAGTTTCACTTCAAAAATACAAAGAGTACTGTAATAAAAATACTTATAACGCCATTGATAATAAAAATGACACATGACAGTGACACTTTTCTGCCATGCCAGTTTTATGTTATGTGCAAAGGTTATGTGTTGCAATTTTAAGTAAAAATTCTTAAGTTTTACAAGCAAATAACGCCAAATTAAAGTAAATGGATAGTTAAAAACTGTTTTATGTGTGTTTCCCTATTTTAGAGTATAGTGTACAAAGTCTTAGCCCAGGCTACATACATTTTGGAACATCTCTTTTCACTCTAAATTTTTTATCGGTCTGACATGTTGAAAATCTGTATGGATACCGTAGACAGAATATAATAAGAAATCTGTACTTCTGGCAACACTGTAACGAGGCCACCTCGAAAAAATACTGTTTAAACCTCGGTGCACACCGAGGGTTCCGTTCCATCATTGACGTAGAAAAGTTATTTTCCTAATGGTCTTCCTGCTCAAAAAACCAAACCGCACACCTAAGTTTTGTTTATCAAAGTTTTTTTGATGATTTCTACAATAACTGTGCTACTTTTCAACATTGTTTTAACTTCTAAAAAAAATATACTTACATCAACATTTATTGGTAATAAGGTACATTTCAGATTTTCTGACAAAATTAAAAAAATATGCCCAACCAGTGTTTTTTGGTGGTCCCAAGATTTCGTTCATACGCAAAATTAGTTCATGCTTAGGGAAGGACCTAACTACCCAATCATATAACCAAAAACTTAAAGTCCAGACTCTGTTTATTCGATAGATTATGCATTTTATAGTTAACAATACAACGCAGCACCCTGTAATGTCTTGTCTCTAATTTATTGATCTATGGTCGCCACTCGAGAACCTTTCATCCCCATCGGTTGTCGGTTGTCCGAGCGATGTGGCCTGCCCATTGCCAATTCAACTTGCAGATTTTAATAGCTATGTCGGTGACCTTGGTTTTTTGGCGAATTTCCTCATTATGATAATGGCTTCGCGATCTGTAAAATATTCGGTTTATTCCTCGTAGTTCGATTGGTAGTCCGTAGTCCGATCATGGGACAAACGGGATTTTTTTTTCTGTCAAAATTCCCGTTCTGTCCTACTGGCTTCCGCGATCGCTTACCATAGATATGAATAAGTATGTTTTTTACCATCTGCCCGTTTGTGTTTGGACATGTCTGGACTTAAGCTTTTTAATACATACACAAGTAGTGTCCGCATTTTTAACCGGCTTCAAAAAGAAGGTTCTCTATTCGACGCGTATGTATGTAATATTAATAAAAATGCGTAATATTAATATATGTTAGTCTATGTGGGCTTCTAAACAAATTTACCAAATTTTATGAGTGTATGTATGTATGTATGTATGTAGGTTTGTCCACGGATTTCTCAGAAACTACAAGTCCGATTTCGAAAATTCTTTTTGCAATAGTTAGAGTATTTTTCAACTTAGGGTAGAGTATAAGTTTCATCAAAATCGGTTTAGTAGTTTAAGAGATATACACTTTTTATGTTTTCAGTAAGTTACTGTAACGTAGACGTTCGAGTTGCGTGATAGTGCTGATACCTATTTTGATAAAACAAGTCACTAAAAAGTATTAATTAACTATTTAAAAAAAAAAAAACTAACTTCAAAGTAAATTATCTAAAAAGCATAAAATAACGAAAATATATTGAAGTCGGTGTCAGCTTGTGCTAGTGTTAGTTAACATGATGTGCTAGCACCGACTTCAATATATTTTCGTTATTTTATGCTTTTTAGATAATTTACTTTGAAGTCGGTTTTTATTTTTTTTAAAATAGTTTATGTGATCAACATTTCAGCAAAAAATATGCGGTTTTTCGTCAGTACTTTTAAATTTTCTAAATGGTAAACCTCTTTGCAGCACAATATGACACTCTCGCTACGAGTATTTTTTTGCCGTAGGGTAGGTATTATGAAATGCCTTCGGAGTCGCTGGACGCTCGGGGTGTGGGCCCTTTGAGCGTCCATTGAGTACGGCGGCGACTCCGAGGAGGACGGCGGCGGGGTTGCGACCCCCGTCCCCGTGAGTACCGTGTCAGGTTCCCGGGGGACTACAATGCGCCCCACGGCGGGGGGCTCAAGAGGCAAGGCACTGAGGGGCCTCTGGTGCAGATCCCACCGGAGAGCCCTGGGGTCCCCCTCTCATGTGCCGATGCGACAGCCGCGGGGGTTTTAGTGGGTAAGAATCCCACATACCCCGGTCGAGCCCCACAACTCCCGGGGATCTTTGGAAGATTTCCCCCGCGTAAAAAAAAAAAGGTGTTATGAAATGAAAACACGAAATCTCAATAAATATTACAAGTATATTGTAAATTGTACAGAGTACGGCCGCACCGCGGTGTGTAACGTATCAATTATTTATACAAATGGCTAATACTTACAGATAATGTGGAGCTAGCACGCACTGCGTTAAGCAAAGCTAAGAACTCTTTACCAATACATTGAACTGCATGTAATTAACACTTTTCGTAAACATTTAGACCTACACGTCAATGGATTGTAAAGTCTGCAATAGTGTCGCGTCACGCAATGCGTGCGAGCTCCAGTTACATTCCAAAGTATACACCTAGAAATTGAATTGCAAATATTAATAATAATGTATAAATTTAGAATAAATAATAATTCCAGTCTCTTGTTGGTGGGAACAGCGTGTTCTAACATGAGGCACTGGTCCGAATCAATTAATTTGTAGTAACTTGTTGTATACGTTTGTTTTAAGTTGCCGTTGTGCTAGCTAGGAGACCAAGTCTTAGTTTTGAGTATTTCAGCACTCAAGAAACGGAACCTTTTTGTCCTATGGCAACCATGACGAATTTTGAATAATACTTAGGTAAAAATAAAAAATGAGTCATATTTTTGCTGACCACTGGGTGAAACTTAATTTGACTGTACATCGTCAAACTTGGGGAGTGCTGGTTATACCAGTTCCAAAATCCAATTATTTGAAGGTACGATATTTTGCTATATAAACTTAGGCCCGTATCTACAAATGGATCGGATCTGAAATGGACTTAGAACGCATATGAACAAAGATATTAATTAATATGCGTGCTTATGACTATTTTCAAATCCGAGATCTGCTCTTTACGTTATATCAAAATTGTGCCAGTCACTTAGTATTATAGTAAGTTGTAGTGCTATTAATTTCCAAAATTTATCTACAAGAAAGAAAGTCATTTGATTCGGATCTAGCACCTTTACCTACCCATCTTAAAAAACGAGTTGACGTCATTGATTTCAACTTATCTCTTTTTTTAAACAGAGCATCGTTTGAAGTCATCAAGTCAGTTCAATGACCTCAACGCGCAATCTCCATGACCACATAAAATGAACGCCTTTAATACAAACGTAATAAAATCATCAAATCAGTCTAATTGTTTCACTTAAACATAGTGTTATTGCAGCATAATATTAAAGATATACGACAAATATTGGAACCAATAATTAATGCAGCATTGATAGTCCCTTTAGAGCAAACAATATTGTTCACAGGCTAACATTTAACCAAATATTCGTTCCAACATTTGCAGTATGATTTGGATATATCAGCGGAAGTCTTGGGTCACTGGAAGTACATAATTCTAATAAGTAATATTGGCAGCGGTCACACTGCAAGCGATTAGACAAAGTAGTTCAATCCACCAAACACTGCAGTGCTAAAGTATTAGATACGTATTGTTGTAAATTTTAACAAGACCTTAATTATTTATCTTTTTGATATTTTCAAATGACGTGAACGCTCGCAGTGGCACCGCGCCTCGTTTAGTTGGTGCGCAATTCCTTGTGAGCTGTACAGAGCTAGATCATACTTCTAACTTATCACTTGTGTTACAATACGTATAGAAATATATCAAAATATTTACAATCGATTAATATAAAAAAATGCGAACTTCATAAATCGATAGAAATTACACTTATTTTTACAAACTTGTAAGTGCGGTCAATTTAATAAGCCATTTATTTTGATAAATTTAAAAGACTATAGTATGTCTCATTAGTCTTTTAAAGGAGTTGTTCCAGAAATGTATGGAGCCTGGGCCAACACCATGTACACTATATGTACATATAACTATGCAATATAATAATCGTTTTGTAATGTTGTCTTTTTTTAATATTGCTTCGTTTTATTGTACATTTAAGATATCTTGGTCAAGGAGAGCAACACCAAAGAGAATATAATACTACTGTAGCAACACCACACAGTAATAATATGATGGATCGGAAATACGTAACTAAAAAAACAATGCAAATCATAGGCGATAATCAATACAGTAAAGCCCCGGGTCAAGAAAGAAACAGTCAATGAATGTGCGTAAACATAAATAATCACTAACTCCGAAATACAATATATACTCCATGCGTAAACAATCTATTACGAAACGTCACCTATAGCATTTAACTGTCAAGTAGTATACCAACGTCAAACGCAACTGTCATGGCTGCCCTAGAATCAGGGTGGACATACTAAATAACTCCATAAGTAATAATTTATGTACAATTGTACTCTGCTTCAAATTAATTTATAAGTCTTTTTATGAAACTCTCCTATGTTTTTCCTATTTTTCCATTTAGTGTACATAGTGTTGGCCCAAAATGGAACATCTCCTTTATCCGTAAAGACGCGTCGCAAACGGATGGCCTAATTAATTTGACAGCATACATCTAAATCGTGCTGGGATTTGCAGAGATCGGTGCGGAGTACGGAGATGTGATTGGACCAGATGGCACATTATCTTAATATACAAGGTGTTTGGCATACACATGCAAATCTTTTAATTAATGATAGTGTTTATTAAATTAAACAACTTTTTCTATGGCTTTCTTGAATTTTAATAACAAATAGTAGAAATTCTTTCTAGTTCTAGAACGGAGTTCCGCTTTCATACATATGCATTTTAATGACAACTGCTGGAAAAAAGGTTTTAAAATTTATCTTACAATGAATTTTCATTTGCCATAATAACTGTTCATCAAATACGGAATGTGTAAGTAAATGTTGCGTACCATCTATTAAACTATTCGGAAATATCCCAATATTTAGATCTCGCCCTCGCATCGCGTCATATCGCATCATTACACCATTTAAGACATTAAAAATTGTGTCGTGTAAATCACAAATGTACAAAATACTTAATTGTATATTTTTACAATCACTTAAACACTACTTAGTAATAGTAAAGAGTCCATTTATCAGAATAAGGAATACAATTTGTTATTATTAAAAAAAAAAATGTTTCACGCACCGTACATTGCGCGGTGGGAGCTATGAAACCTTTCAAAATATCGCTGTTGTAACAACTTAAGCGTAACATTACATTTAAAATATATTTAATGTAAATGAAATAAGGGTTTATTCAAATTCCATTTATTTAGATTAGGTACTCTATCCAACAGATGGCGCCACTTTCAAGAAATGTTCTATGCCCTGTTGAGAGAATAATTAGCGAACATTTGTGTTAGAAAAGTGGAAGGAAGTCGTCCACGTGGTAGAAGACCAGCTCGATGGGCAGATATCGTCGATGTACTGGAGATGCCCATCCATATAGCGCTGCAGACGGCATCTGACCGAATAACGTGGCGAAATTCAATCTCATACCATCCTCAGAATTGAGATGTCGAGTGAGAAGAAGTAAAGTAAATCAAAACACTTTTGACACTCACTGCGCTGCCAACAAAAGGGAGTCATCCTATTTCATTGTATCTTTATTTTCTGTAAGATACTTAAATAATATTATTACTATTTTTTTTATCACAAGGACGTGAAACCATCATCTAAGCTAAGAGATCCCACCGCCATTGTACGCGCGTTCCATCTCCTACCTACGTATACAGGGACTATATGACTAGCTTTACATCATACATACAATACACTAGGTACAAAATAAACTGTACACTGCCCGCCAATCTACTTGGCACACCATTAAACGGATAATTTACGAAAAGTATATTTTTATAAGTAGAAAATATAATCACTAAAAATGTGCCATATAGATTGCCAGGTACTGTGCATGCCAACTGGTTCATTAACACTTTACTCTCACAAAGAACGGAAGTCCAATAAGAAATTTGGTGAAGATATCTTATTACCTCAGGTCTCTAAACAAATACATATATCATTACGCCAAATTCCTTGTGGGGTAAACGAATAAACTATTTCCAGTTCGAAAATGAGACCCAGCCGCTGTGACGACACTATAGAAGTATCGGTGGAAAGCATCGATATACTATACCAACTAGATTTGCTGTCACGACCCGAAAAGTGGTCACGAAAATAAGAAAATAAGAGCTACGGAGACGGCTGTCGCTCAATTGTCTGCAATTATTATTGAACCTTATTTTATAGTATGTAAGTCATCTTTTTATATGAACATATTATTGTTTTGCGTGTACGTGTATAGTTGTGTAGGTATATGTAACCGCGACCACATTTTCGATGTCATTTTGTTCGTGACAGCTAATCTTGTTGGTATAGTATATCGATGGTGGAAAGTATAAATAGACAAATCAAAAAGGGGCTTAATTAATTTGATAGTATTTTGAGCGAATAGGCCGTAGTTAGTGATTTATGCGAGTCAACTGCGCGCTGACCATTGTCTTGGCCCTGGCCACATTGCAATGATATAACTCTTAAATATTTTAAGTCTTCCGCAGTCATTTATATAGCAAGCTGAATGGTCAAGAAATGTTACTCAAAATATGCTCAAGAGTCTGAATAACTGTTCTATTTCGGATTGTGAGTGGCAGAGCAGTTGACCATAGGCAGGCGTAGCACTTACCATCAGTCGAATGTCATGCTTGCCTGTTCCTAAATCCTTGTTAGTGTAAATCCGGCTCGAAGGACCACTGATCAAATTTGGATTGATTTTTAAATTCCTAATTTTTATATTTGATTTGTAGTTTATCTGATGTCTCAGGAGACGCACGCATGTGCCATGCCACTATACAAGAATAGATATATAAAGATAATCTCAAATATAACGTGTCCAGGTTTGGTCAGCGCGAGTGCACCCGCTGGTCGTGATCATGTGTCAAGGAGTTACCTTACAATTGGTGTATACTATACATGGCTATGTTTATATACACGTACGCTTATTTACAACTAATACACGGGATCACAATATACAATAACTATATTAAATTAGGCTGTATGGATAACACATACATAACTATTAGAACCAGAGAGAAAGCTTCATAAAAATGGGTGAGAATTCTAACTGTCAATTGGAGAGGTCAGAGTAAGCCGGTTTTGTCAACTGGCCCAATACCACTAGCCCTCAGCCCAAGCCAGGTACATAACATCTTCAGCTAGATTCATTCCTTATTAAATTTATAAATAAAAAAATCTATTAAAATAATATAAAGTAAAGCTACGATAATTATATTGTATATTTCTCTAAAAAAAGTCGGCAGTTGCACGTAAACATTAAACCTTAACGAAACTCGAATGCACTTCCCGTAACACTACCGTTTTGATTAGTAAATAATTAAAACATTATTGAACAAAGTTGTCAATGTATAATTTATTGTGCGATAACTATTTATAATCGAGTCACGTATGAAACCACTGGAATCAAAATAATTGTGGTTACTTATATCAACATGGTATTCATTACTATTACGTTATTTGGTGAACGTTAGAATTTAATATCAATTTAGAACGCGCTACGAAACTTGTACAGAATCGTGTCTTTAAAAATATTTTATTATGATATTTAAAGTGTAGAAAATCGCGATATATTAAACGTGACACATTTAGAATATTAAGATTGAAAATTCAATATTGCACGTTCACCATTGAGTGCTTACAATTATTAGGACTATCGACAGTTATAAAATCGAAAAGATACTGAGCAATGTACACGGAATCATCTTATAATTTTATAAATAAGTCTTTTGTATCCCCCTTTTACCTTGTCGCGAATAATTTGCTGTTTAATTTTTTTTTATTGCTACTGGTCATGATCAATGTTTATCTAGATACAAATTATCGAACTTACACTAAGTCGCAACAATGATGGCGACATACACAAAAGTCCGAAATTCAGCGAAAGCCATATCAATTCAGTAGTAATATTAGGTATTGATTTAATACGTTTCTCACATTTGACGATTGATTTCTTGATTAAATCGCATCCCAAGAATTGTTTTTAAACTTAAGTTAAACCTGACGATCCATTTCTTGGATACAAGTATTCTTCATTCGCATCTAAATAATTCTTTTACAGCATTAGTAGCATCCAACGATTCGTTTCTAGCCTAAGTCGCGTCGGACGATTCATGTCTATCTAAAGTCGCACCCGGTGAACCATTTCTAGCTTAAGTCGCGAGCCTATTCATAAGGTTTAGCGTCATCGAGTGTTACCGATGCCCGCACGGCTAGCAGTAGCGGCAGTAGCGGCAGCAGTGGCAGCAGCGGCAGGGCGGGGGCCGGCACTAGCAGTGGAACTGCTGCTGCGTGATGGCGGACAGGTCCTTCATGAGCCCCTCCAGGTTCTGCATCTCGCGATGCAGCCGCTCCGTGCTGCGGGAGGGGGTCAGCGGCTCCAGCTCCTCGGCGCAGTGGGACACCGGCCCGCCTGCCGCCAGGTATACCACCATCAACACAATGATAACTAGGGTAGGCCCCTGGTACAAGAGACCGTCCAGGGCCCCATACGATTGCCATTACTGCGATACACTATTGAGACTCCATTACAATTGTGACAAATTCGGTATTCTGCCACTGGTTATGGCTATCCAGTGGTGAGACGCCATCACTGTATCTCGGTAGAGCCACAATAGTGTGTCGCTGAAAAGGCAATTGTATGTTATTTTGTTGAAATCAGCAGACTTGGGCCCAGGTCAGTGACAAGCCACTGTCCTGAAAATTTGTAGACTACCAAATGTGTAAAACAGTCTAACTGACACACTATCGACACTAATTTAGGCTATTGTAAACTAGTAGACTCAGGGCCCTGATACAGTGTTCTAAAATTCTTTCGCCGCAAAACAGCAGGCTACCTAGGTATCGAAAATTTATCCAGTCATTATAAAGTGACCCAGTATACAGGCTGTTAAAAAGAACCTGCCCTGGGCCCCAAATCTTCTAATATACAAACGCTTCAATTGAGTGTCGATAGTGTGTCAGTTGAATGGTTTTACACATTTGGTAGTCTACTAATCTAGAACATATAATTAAAATGACATACAATTGCCATTTCAACGACACACTAAAACCATAATAGTGTCTGAGTGGTGTGACACCACTTGTTATAGTTATTTTAGCAAAATACCGAACTTGTCACAATCCTAATGGTGTCTCTATAGTGTGTCGCTGGAATGGCAATTGTATGTCATTTTATTAAAATTAGCAGACTTGGGGCCCTGGTATACTCTACACAACCTCGAGCTCAACGATGCGGGCAGCGGCGAATGGAGTTATCGTAGTCACTAACTTTGCTCACGTAGCACTACCGCCACGAGAACTAATGGAATAGTTTATCAGTCAATTCGACGTACGACGAGTCGGAATGTGATAGTAAATATGGATGTTAACAGCGTTAAGCTCGTCATCGTATTCAAGGCTGGCTCGACGTTGAGCTCGCCGTCGAGCACAGCCACGATTACTTTAGAGAATACCATAGCTATTCGTTCGCTATAAGTATTACCTATTCAGTGTCGCAATACAATCATCCATATACAAGTCATTTGTTAAATATCTCAAATATTTTTCATGATTTGTACTAGAAATGAATTCTGGTTACAAATAGGACATGAGTATTTATATTATATGTATTTATATTATATCTAACAGTAACATTTTATGGAACTCGTTAGTCTTTGTTTACTACCATTTATTGTATTACGATTTACTTGCATGACTGTTTGTTTCCTGAATAAAATAAAATAAAATAAATAAATCTAAATAGTAGTCTCACCGAGCTGCAATCTATTGGGAATGTGTCCGGGCGACGAACTCGCGCTCTTCTTGTATGGAGACGTCTCCCTTACGCTGCCTGCAATATTCACGGTTCAATTTACCTGTTTTGTGATACTGACAGTATCATACAGGATATTAAGGTACGGCGACACGACCCAGTGTAGTACCACTATAGTGTCTTTCACACCGAAATACAACAGTGTTTACACACTGCTGCTTGGCGGCAGAATATCTGTGTCTATCGTGTGTACCTGCTTGGACAGTTTGTAAATATGTTTCATCAGAAAGATCTCCGAAAGATCTCCATTGCTGAAAAGAGCCTCCCCCTTACAAGGGAAGGCTTGCCATAATCCCCACGTTTGGCAGGCGTCTTGGGAATCGCAGTATAGGTGGTAGGTAATCCAATAGAAACACGCTGCTGCTTGTCTTCTTGTTTTCCCTTAGTCGCCTCTTACGAACACCCAACGGGAGGCAATGGGAGGCTATTCTTAAGCAAAACCCCACAAGGAAAAAATGAATGACAGGTGTAAATTGACAGTGACAGGTATGACAGATGGCAGGTGTCAGGCGTACCTCTAGAGTGCGAGTGTGTGGGCGTGGAGCGGTCCGAGGCGGTGTCGAGCGCGAAGCTGTGCAGCGGCGCCGCCGAGCACTGCCCGCGGCGCTGCAGCGAGCCCGCGCCCCCCGGGGCCCCCGGCGCCCCCGGGACCCCCGCGCCAGGACCTCCCTCGCTGCTCAGCGAGTCTCGGCTGCGGGACCCACACATGCCGCAAGGTCGCGTAAGTATCGATACATGGCCGGTACTTGTTCAACAATATACTACTATAACATTATACAGCGTGGCGCAATTTGTTGGGAAAATTACTTTATAAACACTCATAATTTTTTTTAATACTTAGATTGCTAATAAAAATTATTTATGAAAGAAAGAAAGAAAATATATTTATTATTTAAGCAAGGAAAGTCTGATAGCTAGAGCCACACTATTTATGGATTCTTATAAAACTTCAAAATTATTAATTGACATATACTTACAAAAAACATTCTGAAGTCTGTATATAAGTTATTAAAATATACTTTGTTCTATGGAAAATGTTACTTATGTTTTCAATAAAACTCTTACACGCTCTGGCTTGAGTAAGTGCTTTTACATTGATAGTTTTTAACTAGAAAAAGGTTGAAATCGATCTAGTATATTTTTTAGAAGTCCGTAACAAACTCCAAAATACACAAATATTAACACCTTGTATAGACATTTTCAAATTAAATTCCTGATTGTTTTATCTCGAGATTTCGCCGTTGATATAATCAAACATGATAAAGTACTTAGAATAGTAATTAGAACTAGCGCGATCTGGGGTCTTATTTGTGATAACTATTTAAAAACCATCAAAATCATCAGACAATGACTTGCTCATTAAATGCTGTTTTTACGAAAGTTGGTTTAATCCAGATGATCAATTATGAGTCGAGTCGACCATAATAAAACGTTTATAAACATCTGTTAAGGAAATTAACTGTTAAAATCGGTAGTCGCTTTATAAATGTTTTATTTTGGATCAGATTGGTTTTGGTTGTTAGCTAAAATTCGGTCGAGTCGCGTACACTCGCTCGCTGTAATAGTTGAGATGAAGGCCCCAGATCGCGTGTTTCTTATGTATAGGCATAGAGACTGACTGTGTGTAGTGTCCGAGCGGCTCGTACGCCACGTAGTGTCCCCGCTCGCGGGCCGCCGACGCGTACAGGTCGGCGCCCTGGCCCGGGTGGCCCGCGGGCCCGCACTGGCCCGGGGGCCCGCACTGGCCCGCGTGGCCCGCGGGCCCGCCCGGGCCCGAGCACGCCGCGCCCAGCGGACACGCGCCCGACCCGCCTGCACACGGACATACCTTGTATAGAACCACGTTATTATTTGACCAGAAAAACTATCCTTAACAAATACAATTAAATATACTTACCGAAGAATTTTTAAAAAAAACAGGAAATTATGTAATTTATATTGTCATAATAGTAAACTACAAGTGTTTACGCAGACACAGGTGCACCCTTGGTCGATTGAGTTGCATATATTATTCAAATGGACGATGAACACGCCCGGTTTTAGATCAGGCGCAGAGCCGAATGTTAAATACCCATCTCACGTATTAGTGTGGCCTTTCTTATGATAATTAAGCGATCAGTGAAAACCGAAGCCGACAGTTAAACTGTCGGCTTCGGGCCTTACCGAGCATCTCACCTCGCTCGGTCGAAGGTTCATCCCTTTAATGCTGTGTGAAGGGGGCACTATAGTTATTGTTTCTCGTATATAATATATAGTGTAGTGTAGTGCATAGTTACATGTCTGCGGGTGTTGTAGCTGGTGCGGGTGGTGGAGGGCGCCGAGGGGCGCGAGGGGCGCGAGGGGCGCGAGGGGCGCGGGGGGAGACAGCGGCGCCACGCCCGCCAGCAGCGGCGTGCTCTATAATATACACACACACGATACGGTACACACACACGATACGGTACACACACACGATACGGTACACACACACGATACGGTACACACACACGATACGGTATACACACACGATACGGTACACACACACGATACGGTATACACACACGATACGGTATACACACTGGCGATGGCTCGACGACGAAACATAACGAGACCGATTATCGTCGATAATAAACCAGTTTACAAAACAGTCTAAAGTTTAGTTCATGTCGTTGACGGAATGTTATTAGATAGTTGTCAATTTGTCGACCGTTTGTTGACGTGATTATGTCGTTACGATTCTACTAGTTTATTGGTGGTCTGTATACTAGTTTATTAGGGGACCAATGCGATTATAGACATCACAGCCACAGTCGTTTAGTCACAGTTAGTAGGACAACGGGCTCGTCTGCTTAAATTGAAGCAGCCTGTCTGAGAGTGTGCATCCGCAATACAGAAGCCAACCAAAAGCTCCTGAAGGTGATAATTATAAAAGGTTTTCTTGCGCTGTTTGAAAAAACAATTCTTTCAACAGTATGCCAGTACTTATTCTCATAAAGCACAGCGTCAACACAGTATCTCCTCGGTCGCTGTGAAAGGCGATTGAGTGACAGTAATTCGTCCTTTTCCTTTTATTTTTATAATACGCTAATAAGCTTCCAGTATATCAGGTGGTATTACAGCCAAGTACTTGTTTAATGGATTAAATATAAACTTTTCGAGCTGTATTAATTACTTAAGAATTGATTTCAATGAACTTAAAGGTATACTTACATATAATGTTACATGAAACAATATTTTCTGATTTAAGACAACAACCTCTCCGAACCTAACAATATAGTTATCCGGGCTCACCCTGGTCAATCAGCCATGCACCTTGCTGATTGACGGATCCTTCCATTACGACTTGAAAATCCTGGTACCTAGTATTCATATCGACACGCACAGTGCGTATATAAAGAGCGAGCAGTGTTGTACCTGGTCAGGATGCGGCAGCCGCGAGTGTTGTCGCCGCTCGCACGTGGAGGCGCAGCCCACGCCGCCCACGCCCACGCCCACGCCCATGCCCACGCCCATGCCCGTCATGGCTGTGTAAACCAGAATATTAAACATTCATTTTACATACTTAATATAAGCATCATTATGATTTGACAAATTAAGGTATCACGAAAGTGACAAGTTGAGGCATTACAAAGGTGACAAGTTGAGGCATCATGAAACTCTAGAAAGTTAAAGCAGAATGAAAATCTGCACAGTTGAGAAATTAATCAAGTCTGAAAAGTTAAGGCATCATATTAGTGAAAGGTTAAGGCATCAAGAAATTCTGAAAATTAGAGTATTGATACAGCATGGATAGTAAAGGCATCATTAACAGATTAAGGCATCATGAATAGCTAAAAAGTTATAATTATCATTAAAGCCTGACAAGTAGAGACATAGAAAAATTCTAAAATAACAAGTTAAATTACGGGCGTCACTAAAGTCCGATATGGCATCACAAGAGTCTGAACATGTTTCTGGAATCATGAAAATCTATACAGAGTGCTTAAAACCCCTGTCCGATCCGTGAGGTGTATTCGGTGTATCAATACAATTATATATATGTAATTCATTTGTTGCATATCTAACGTTTTTTTCCTAAATTGTGCCATAAAAACTAATCCGATCTTATATAGGCATCCGATACAAATTAGGACAAAAATATTGAGATATTTAACAAATGAGTTACGTACATGTATTAGTATAGATACACTGAATAAGACCCTCACGGATCGGACACATGTTATTTAACACTCTGTATAGCACATTTTTGGCCACATCAAAATCTATACAACACGTTGTTGGCAACACGAAAGTCCTGCAAGTGTGAGGCAGCAGCAGTGCGAGTCCGTGCGGTACTCACGTTTGTGTGCGTAGTCGTATCTGTCGCAGTAGTCGCAGCGGCGGCAGGCGGCGGGCAGCGAGGCGGGCGACGCGCGCAGCACGGCCGTGTCGTCGCTGCCGCTGCCTGCGCCCGACGAGCAGCGGGACTCTGCTCCACACACCACCACACATACCACCACAACGGAATAAGCGAACTGAACATAATGTACGACACGACACACCAGCGGGGGAGGGAGACGTGTGGAAACTAACTGAGAAAGGGAGTAGACAGATTTGTCTGTTCCTATTCAACATCCACCCGTGTACGGAATACTTTGATCTTGACGCTTGCAAGCAGAAATATAAGAAGTAATCCTGACAGTAGACTCGTTATTTCACGTGTGGTGTACGAAAAGATTATTTAAATAGCCTTGGTCGATATTTTCACTGTACTTTGAAGAATTTTTAGTCTAATGAACCTAGGTACCATAGGTAAATACAAAAGTTGCCCTGAGGGGAGTTTTATTCTGAAAAATCCTTAAGGGTCACAGATATTGATTAAGTGTTCTTTTATAGTTTGGATACTACCTAAAAGTCCTACAATAATATTGACTATATCGTTATCAATTTATAAAAGACTAATTTGTACTTATTATAAATTCACTATTCTCTGATCGCGGTGTAACTTATTATTGCTATTTGCATTATATTGCAACAAAACTTCGATGACAAAACTAGTAGGTAACAAAATAAACGGGGTGACATCGAAATAATTAAAATAAACAACAATATGCAAATTAAAATGTAACATCACTACATACTTACATTGTCGGCGTCCTGATACACCCGTCATACAATTCACTATGTGTACTGCTTACTAGTAATGGGTAACTCGTAAATTTAAAATGAGGATGAGGGAGTACATCATTTTCGTTCGTGAGGTACTCGCGAGGTACACCTCATTTGAGGTGAGGATATCAATTCATGGCCTCACTCATGCGAGTTACGCGCCACAAACGAGGAAGCGAGGAGGGCGCCGGACCGTTGGAGCTGCAGCGTGCTTCTCTATTGCTATTTCTCTCACACACATCATTTTCTTTCGCTCAGTGTTTTAGTCCAAAATAAACAAAAAATTACTTGCCTTATCACTAAATAAATAGATAATAATTTAAGAGAATTAAGATCACGAAATTAATATTGATATTTCAATTCCTGATTTAAATAAAGTTTAAACTACTGAGGTCATCGTCAATCATCCATATATCCTCACAAATTTTTACATTTATAATATTAGTAGGATACGATTATCTAAATACAAACCTAACTCGCAAAATTGTAACTCACGCCTCACCAGTCACCACGCTCACACAGATCGTCCTCACTCATTTGGTCGATTTGTTCGCTCACTCATTCAGTAATCCTCACTCGCTCGCCTTTCGCTCGCACGACGAGGCGAGGTAAACGCGTGCGGCCTCAAACCTCAATCTCGCGAGCGTGAACGAGGAATGAAAGATAAAATGAGGTGGTTCATCGTTGAAAAATGAGGAACTCTTTCAATTTGTCCTCACGAGTACCTCGAATGAGGCGACTCATGAGTGAGGAACGCACCACTACTGCTTACTCACCGTTGCTACTCTGATGGTATTGAAGACAATTGGAGAAACTGTATACAGGGAGTCGATTTAATCATCTGTAAGTCGTAGCACGTCGCAAGTAGTATTTTTTTATACCAGTGTCGTTATCACTCTATTGTAAAGTCGTCGAATGACGTAAATTTTTTGGTAAAATCCGATTCAGAAAATAATATTACACTCAAAAATTAATACGATATTATCATTGCATCGGGTAGTATATCTCACTCTAATTCACGCCGCGAAAGCTTTCCAACCTCAGAGTAAATAGTATATAGAGTACGCGTTAGTCTATGGTTCCTTTAAACAAAGCGTAGGCAGATTTTGTTCTACGAGGCATGAAAATCGAACTATTTAAAGTTATATTAAAAGAGTTATATTGATATGTAAGTGATAAGTAGTGATGAGTTTGATCTGTCACAAGCGCATGTGTCGATAAATACAGCTGACGGTATGGTACCTACTGTCGTTTACCTGATATTTATGTATTTTGATGTTCTTACCCGTGCCTACGAGTTCTTACTTGAATTAAGCATTCTATAGTACTTGTACTGATTTTTGATCTGTGTTTCCAACAGTTAAATCGAAACCCTGTAATTGTTAAACCAAGAACATCGTTCGCCAAACACGTAGTGATGATTCGTATTAAAATAGTTTGCATCGGGAATCGAATCGCCTTAATCCATAAGTAACATTCGAACCGGCTCGAAGGACCAAGGACCGGTTGGTCCTTCGATCCAGACCAAAGTGTTCTCCGTTCGATCGGAAGCGTGCAGCAAGTGAACTGACCGACATATGTGGGCACGTAGTGGCGGCGGTCCAGCGAGGCGGGCGGCGGCGGGTGGCGCGCCGGCTCGTACTCGGCGGGCGTCGACCGTATCAATGGATGTTGTATCGTAAGTGAACTGACCGACATATGTGGGCACGTAGTGGCGGCGGTCCAGCGAGGCGGGCGGCGGCGGGTGGCGCGCCGGCTCGTACTCGGCGGGCGTCGACCGTATCAATGGATGTTGTATCGTAAGTGAACTGACCGACATATGTGGGCACGTAGTGGCGGCGGTCCAGCGAGGCGGGCGGCGGCGGGTGGCGCGCCGGCTCGTACTCGGCGGGCGTCGACCGTATCAATGGATGTTGTATCGTAAGTGAACTGACCGACATATGTGGGCACGTAGTGGCGGCGGTCCAGCGAGGCGGGCGGCGGCGGGTGGCGCACCGGCTCGTACTCGGCGGGCGTCGACCGTATCAATGGATGTTGTATCGTAAGTGAACTGACCGACATATGTGGGCACGTAGTGGCGACGGTCCAGCGAGGCGGGCGGCGGCGGGTGGCGCGCCGGCTCGTACTCGGCGGGCGTCGACCGTATCAATGGATGTTGTATCGTAAGTGAACTGACCGACATATGTGGGCACGTAGTGGCGGCGGTCCAGCGAGGCGGGCGGCGGCGGGTGGCGCGCCGGCTCGTACTCGGTGGGCGTCGACCGTATCAATGGATGTGGTTTTTTTTTTTTTTTTTTTTTTTAACACTTATATGCTAGTGCTTGACTGCAGTCCCACCCGATGGAAAGCGGCGACGCAATCGAGGATGGCAAAACACACTAGCTTATTAAAAGCCTATTCACTCTAGTCTTAAAGACACCCACATTATAATCGGGCGGGAAAACCGACGCAGGCAAACTGTTCCAGTCCTTAGCTGTCCTTATTATAAATGAAGAAGCAAACCGCTTAGACCGGACTGAAGGCACTTTCACCACATAAGGGTGTGTACGTGCCGTGCGTCTCGTCGTCCGATGATGAAAGGGAGATGGTGGAATCAAGTCATGCAATTCCTGTGCACACTCTCCAAAATGCATCCTGTAGAACACCGAGAGGCTGGCTACTCTGCGCCTGTGCTCTAGGCTTTGTAAATTGGCCGCTACTAACTCTGCGTCACCAATAAGCCTCTTAGCACGCCTCTCCACTGAGTCCAAAGCTGCAAGATGACATTTAGCAGCACCAGCCCATATGTGACTACAGTACTCCACACACGACCGGACTTGTGCTTTATATAGCATCAAAAGTTGCTCCGGTGTGAAGTACCGGCGGACCTTTGAAAGGACACCTAGCTTCCTTGCAGCTACCTTGGCTTTGGACTCAATGAACCGCCCAAAGTTGAGGTTTGAGGAAATTTCAACTCCCAACAACTGAAGGCGGTCCGTGTATTCCAAGGATACATTCTGAAAAGTAGGAGCCAAGGTGAACGGACTCCTTTTCGCGGTGAATAGACACGCTTGAGTTTTGGTGGCATTGAATCTCACAAGATTGGCATCACCCCGTTCGGAGACTGCCTGAAGTGTGAGATTCGCGCGCTCCACCATGGCTACTCTTTCAGACTGGATAACATCCTTACTGGCCCGAGCACTCGGCATATATCTCTCCACAATAGTGCTGTCATCTGCATACCCATAGATACCGGGCAACAGCAGATCGTTAATATGCAGCAGGAAGAGAGTTGCGGAGAGAACGGACCCCTGAGGAACTCCGGCATTAGTCGTCAACGGCTCCGATGTGCAACCGTCAACAACCACTCGGAGAGACCGTTCACTCAGGAAGTCCTTTATCCAGCCGATCAGTCCAGGGGATATTCCGTACGCTGGCAGCTTGTTTAAAAGGCTAGCGTGCCAGACCCTGTCGAAGGCCTTCGAGACATCCAGGGAAACAGCGAGCGCTTCCCCATTTTTCTCGAGGGCCTCGCCCCATAAGTGAGTGACATACACTAGAAGGTCTCCCGTCGACCGATTTCGGCGAAATCCGTACTGTCGGTCGTTGAGGAGATCATTCTGTTCTAGGTATGCCATGAGGCGCGAGTTCAATATACGCTCCATAGTCTTACAGAGTATGGAGGTTATTGAAATCGGCCGATAGTTGGCTGGATCGGCACGACTGCCCTTTTTGGGCACGGGTTGCACGTTAGCGAGCTTCCAGGACTTGGGCACTATCCCAGTCTTAAATGAGAGACGGTACAAACGTGTCAATACCGGAGACAACTCGGATGCACATGCCTTAAGTACTATTGCTGGAATACCGTCAGGACCACTAGCTTTATTCACATCTAGACGACACAGTGCTCTCATTACCTCCTTATTTGTAATGCGGACTTCCGCCATTGACGAACCGCAATGAGGCAGTTGTGGTGGAATAGCATTGCCAGTGTCTAAACGCGAATTATTGGCAAAGAGAGATGCAAATAAACCTGCTTTCTCTCCTGCCGTATGAGCTAGAGTTCCATCAGGCTTTACTAGCGGAGGCAGTGAAGGCCGACAGAAATTCGTTTCGACTGATTTGGCAAGAGACCAGAAAGCTCTACTACCAGATGGCTGGGCAGCGAGCTTTGAGCCAATGTGGTTGACGTGGCCGAAACGAGCCTTCTTTAACGCCTTCTTGTAGAACTTAGCGGCTTGGTTAAAGGCTCTCTTCTTATTGCTAATATCCGGAGCTTTGCGGTCACGAGCTTCAACCCAGGAAAGATACGCCGAATGTTTGCTCTTTTCAGCTTGAGCACATTCAGCGTTGAACCATGGGCGAGCTTTGCCACCGACAGGTACATCAGCGAAAGGGATAAAATATTCCATTCCTTGATGTACCACATCGGTTATAGCATCCGCGCAACTCGACGGATCTTCGGAAGAGAAGCAGACCTGCCGCCAAGGATAAGATGCAAAGAAATGCCGCATCTCATCCCAATCTGCTGACTTGTATCGCCACAATCGCCGCACACCACGAATATCGCAGTCAGGTGGAGAAAAGGTCGATACAGATTTCACCAGACAATGATCCGAGGTTCCTAAAGGTGAGGAAACTATTACATCATACCTGTCTGGATCAGTTGTCAGCAGAAGGTCTAGACAATTGGCTGTATGACCAACAACATCAGGTACCCTAGTCGCTTGCTTTACCAGCTGGGAAAGCCCTAGCGACAGCGCAAAGTTCCGCGCTTCTCTCCCAGCATGGTCAGTCCTCTGGTATGGGAACAGCCAGTCCTGGTGACAGGCATTAAAGTCCCCCAGAGTGACCAGCTGCGCATCAGGGTACCGATGCAGGGCCTCATCAGCGGCCTCACTAAGGTGGTCAAAAAGGCGAGTTGTCTCCAGGTCACCGCTATGTGATCTATAGACACAAGTATAGACAATTTTATCTATACCAGTGTCTACTAACATCCACATTGTAGAGAATGTGGGGTCCTCGAGTTGACGGAGACGCTGGCAGCAGATGTCATTGCGGACGTACACACAGACTCCGGCGCGCTGGTGGAAATTATGCTCTAATGAATACCCTGGGTAGTCGAGGTACGCCGCATCTGATGGACATCTAATCTGCGTTTCCGTCAAGAAAAGCAAGTGCGGCTTTTCAGTCTCAAGGTGGTGGTGGACTGCATTGAGATTTGAGTGC
The DNA here is from genome assembly GCA_911728495.1 of Furcula furcula. Lineage (NCBI taxonomy): Eukaryota > Metazoa > Arthropoda > Insecta > Lepidoptera > Notodontidae > Furcula > Furcula furcula. The sequence goes on along the minus strand of OU452269.1, from coordinate 13,313,582 downwards.
AGACCTCGAATATTAGTGAGGTGCACTTGCAGTGAGAGGACGTGCATCCGCTGTACAAACTTACTTTTCTTGCGTGTCCGATTCATATTTTAAAGAGGTGAATAGTATGGATGGAGGATGGCAGTTGACGAGACTTTGCAATGTTAACCCAACAATACGGGCAGTCTTATTGCACCACTGGAGGCTTGAACCGGAGACTGCGGGGACGCCCGAACCCCCCCAGAGATCGCCATCGGGTCCTCTCGTCCGGTCGCCAACCGGCACGATGAAGCCACCCTGGGATTTTTCACAGTTGGCGGGGCAGCCTTTCATGTATGGCTAGCACACTACTTGGGCCCCCAACTATCTGCGGTCGGCCAGCGGAGCACCGTGCTTCGGATCCCGCTACCCTCCGAGACCAAGCATCCGACACAACAAAAAACTGACGCATCGTACCCGGTATCCATCGCAAAGCAACTCTTCAGACCCATCCTCCATGCGGCTTCATCAGACAACATGCCGGAACACGACGAATTGTTTGGCGGCATGGCTTAGTCTGATGGGTGGTAACTAAAAAGCCGGCAGCCAAATTGTATCGTAAGTGAACTGACCGACATATGTGGGCACGTAGTGGCGGCGGTCCAGCGAGGCGGGCGGCGGCGGGTGGCGCGCCGGCTCGTACTCGGCGGGCGTCGACCGTATCAATGGATGTTGTATCGTAAGTGAACTGACCGACATATGTGGGCACGTAGTGGCGGCGGTCCAGCGAGGCGGGCGGCGGCGGGTGGCGCGCCGGCTCGTACTCGGCGGGCGTCGACCGTATCAATGGATGTTGTATCGTAAGTGAACTGACCGACATATGTGGGCACGTAGTGGCGGCGGTCAAGCGAGGCGGGCGGCGGCGGGTGGCGCGCCGGCTCGTACTCGGCGGGCGTCGACCGTATCAATGGATGTTGTATCGTAAGTGAACTGACCGACATATGTGGGCACGTAGTGGCGGCGGTCCAGCGAGGCGGGCGGCGGCGGGTGGCGCGCCGGCTCGTACTCGGCGGGCGTCGACCGTATCAATGGATGTTGTATCGTAAGTGAACTGACCGACATATGTGGGCACGTAGTGGCGGCGGTCCAGCGAGGCGGGCGGCGGCGGGTGGCGCGCCGGCTCGTACTCGGCGGGCGTCGACCGTATCAATGGATGTTGTATCGTAAGTGAACTGACCGACATATGTGGGCACGTAGTGGCGGCGGTCCAGCGAGGCGGGCGGCGGCGGGTGGCGCGCCGGCTCGTACTCGGCGGGCGTCGACCGTATCAATGGATGTTGTATCGTAAGTGAACTGACCGACATATGTGGGCACGTAGTGGCGGCGGTCCAGCGAGGCGGGCGGCGGCGGGTGGCGCGCCGGCTCGTACTCGGCGGGCGTCGACCGTATCAATGGATGTTGTATCGTAAGTGAACTGACCGACATATGTGGGCACGTAGTGGCGGCGGTCCAGCGAGGCGGGCGGCGGCGGGTGGCGCGCCGGCTCGTACTCGGCGGGCGTCGACCGTATCAATGGATGTTGTATCGTAAGTGAACTGACCGACATATGTGGGCACGTAGTGGCGGCGGTCAAGCGAGGCGGGCGGCGGCGGGTGGCGCGCCGGCTCGTACTCGGCGGGCGTCGACCGTATCAATGGATGTTGTATCGTAAGTGAACTGACCGACATATGTGGGCACGTAGTGGCGGCGGTCCAGCGAGGCGGGCGGCGGCGGGTGGCGCGCCGGCTCGTACTCGGCGGGCGTCGACCGTATCAATGGATGTTGTATCGTAAGTGAACTGACCGACATATGTGGGCACGTAGTGGCGGCGGTCCAGCGAGGCGGGCGGCGGCGGGTGGCGCGCCGGCTCGTACTCGGCGGGCGTCGACCGTATCAATGGATGTTGTATCGTAAGTGAACTGACCGACATATGTGGGCACGTAGTGGCGGCGGTCCAGCGAGGCGGGCGGCGGCGGGTGGCGCGCCGGCTCGTACTCGGCGGGCGTCGACCGTATCAATGGATGTTGTATCGTAAGTGAACTGACCGACATATGTGGGCACGTAGTGGCGGCGGTCCAGCGAGGCGGGCGGCGGCGGGTGGCGCGCCGGCTCGTACTCGGCGGGCGTCGACCGTATCAATGGATGTTGTATCGTAAGTGAACTGACCGACATATGTGGGCACGTAGTGGCGGCGGTCCAGCGAGGCGGGCGGCGGCGGGTGGCGCGCCGGCTCGTACTCGGCGGGCGTCGACCGTATCAATGGATGTTGTATCGTAAGTGAACTGACCGACATATGTGGGCACGTAGTGGCGGCGGTCCAGCGAGGCGGGCGGCGGCGGGTGGCGCGCCGGCTCGTACTCGGCGGGCGTCGACCGTATCAATGGATGTTGTATCGTAAGTGAACTGACCGACATATGTGGGCACGTAGTGGCGGCGGTCCAGCGAGGCGGGCGGCGGCGGGTGGCGCGCCGGCTCGTACTCGGCGGGCGTCGACCGTATCAATGGATGTTGTATCGTAAGTGAACTGACCGACATATGTGGGCACGTAGTGGCGGCGGTCCAGCGAGGCGGGCGGCGGCGGGTGGCGCGCCGGCTCGTACTCGGCGGGCGTCGACCGTATCAATGGATGTTGTATCGTAAGTGAACTGACCGACATATGTGGGCACGTAGTGGCGGCGGTCCAGCGAGGCGGGCGGCGGCGGGTGGCGCGCCGGCTCGTACTCGGCGGGCGGCGCGCGGCCCAGCGTCAGCGTCGACGACGCTAGCGCCGCGCCCTCCGCGCTGCCGCCCGATACTGGCGGAGCGACACACGCGTGTGAAGATTACACGATTGACATGATAGGGGGAACGTGCATCATCACATCAGTAGCCGAGAGACGTCCACTGCAGAACAATATTAAAAAAGAAAATAATGTTCCACATCACTGCAGTTGTATTTTTCTAAGAACCTACTTACCCTACAATATTTCTGAAATTCTCAAAATTATAATGTCCTTAAATATTCTTTAAGGACATTATAATTTTGAGAATTTCAAAATCTGAGGGTTTTGATGGAATAACCACTCGAGTCCTTAAAGCTTGTGCAATGGAATTAGCACCAGTTTTAACCCATATTGTAAATATGTCTTTCGTCGAAGGCTGCTTTCCAGAAGAATTAAAGATGTCAATTGTCAAACCATTGTTTAAAAAAGGGGACAAATAATAATAATATCTTGGGACAATCCACACACGGTCATCTGATCCCAAACTAGGCAGAGCCTGTACTATGGAAACCAGACAACTGATACTAATACTTATATACATTTTTTTTTGTAAATACATACTTAAATAGATAAATAACACCCAGAGACTTGGTGGGAATCGAACCCACGACCCATCGGTTAGCGGACTGGGTCTCTAACCACTAGACCAACGGGCCCGTCAAATCTATAAATCTATAAATATTTATTAGATAATTATCGATCAATTACACTTATATCATTTTTTCGAAAATATTTGAAGCAGCTATGTTGAGGCTTATTACTGAATTTATTGAAAAGAATGGGTTAATAAAGAAAGTACAACATGGATTTCAAAAAGGTAAATCAACTACGACAGCTTGTTACAATCTTATGTCTCGGGTAATTGAAAATGTCGACAGAGGTAAAGCAACCTGTGTAGTCTTTTTTAATATGACGAAAGCATTTGACCTAGTTTCACTACTTAATGAATTAGAAAGGTATGGAATTCGTGGAACCGCTATAACATGGATAAAGAATTATCTAGAAAATCGCAAACAGTGCGTGGAGATTAGTAGCATAAATGAGAGAAAAGAAGAAACCTTTTGTTCTGAGTTCAGAATTAATAAAACTGGCGTTCCACAAGGTAGTGTTTTGGGTCCACTATTATTTTTGCTATACGTCAACGACCTTCCAAATGTAAAGCAAAACCAGTTTACCCTATTTGCAGATGATATTTCCGTAATAATAACAGCCAATGTAAATGACATGAACAACTACAATATTGATATTAATTAAACTATTAAATGTATAATAAAATGGTTAGATGAGAATGACATAGAAGTAAATTTGACGAAAACTAAATATATTCAGTTTGTTACATATGGACGCACCATATATCTATGGGGTAGCACCTTGGATATCATGCAAACCTTTATTTAAAGAATTAAACTTGCTTACACTCTCCAGTTTATATATTTTAGAAATAGATAAATTTGTAAAATTAAATCGTAATCTATTTACAAGTGCTTGTGATAAATATCCCAGAAATACGCGATTCCCAGAACAAATAGTATTATCGAGAATTCCAAAAACTGCCATGTTCCTTAAAAACTGCTCGGCAATGTGTGGACAAATTATAATAATATTCCCAAAGATATAAAAACTCTATCTACCGTACGACAAGTTTACCGGAAACTTAAAAAGGTGGCTACTGGAAAAAAACTTCTACTCAGTTGCAGATTTTTTTAATTATGGCAAGAGAATGTGAACTTGATTTATTTCTTTGTAATATTGTAATGAGCTGTAACAGCTCAGTGGGCGAGCGCTTGCCTTGGAAACAAGGTGCGCAGGTTCGAACCCCGGCTCGCACCTCTGATTTATTTAATTAATCATGTGCGAATCGTCTTTGTGCGATTGTTACTAGCTTTCGGTGAAGGAAAACATCGTGATGAAACCTGCATGTCTGAGGAAGCCTAACTAACTTTCGAAAGACGTGTGAAGTCCGCCAACCCGCACTTGGCCAGCGTGGTGGACTATGGCCTAAGCCCCTTCAACTTGAAGGGAGGCCCGTGCCTAGCAGTGGGACATAAACAAGGGCTGGGATTATTATTGACTAATCTTATTATTTATGACTATGATTATTTATTTGGGTACTATATAATTTAATTTTTACTTTTAAATGATGTTAATGTTATTATTGTACAATTTGCATACCTTAATTAGGTTGAATATTTTGGACGCCTTATAATAAGATTGTAAATAATAACTAATCTGACAATATTCATGCAAATAAAGAATTTGAATTTGAAAAAACAAAGGCCTCCCCTAAGAAGAGAGGGGTCGCTACGATCCCCACGATTGGCAACCGGTTTGGGGATCGCAGTGTAGACGGCAGGTAATCGATAGAAAGACGCCGCTGCCCGTCTTTTTGTTTTCCCTTAGTCGCCCACCGATTACGGACACCTAACGGGACGAGATGGGAGGGTGCTATTTTTACCCGGACAGCTCATGGGTATGGTCGCCTGATGATAGCTAGGCTGCTTTGTCGCTGCTCGTCATTTTTCGCTTAACGATTTCACTTGCTAAAGTGTATTTTATAGCAATGTTTGTATCTGCATCTGTGTTCATTATCAGGCGAACATTTTGCTTGTCTCAAGCAATCATGAGAGTCGTAATGTGTCATGTGTGTGATGTGTGCGTGTGTGGGTGGTCGTACTCTTACTGGCGGAGGAGTGCAGGCTCTTGTCCATGTGCTTGAGCTCCATCTGGTCGTGGTGGATCCACAGGTCCGGCGGCTTGATGCCTGCGGACGCGGACGACTTCTGGTACGTGCTGCAATAACACACATCTTAGTTATATACCTCCACTGGGTGGAAGCCTCGTTACACGCCACTCAGGAAGGTGTCCACCATGGTGTCAGAGGTCGACTGTATGGAAGAGTTCATTAACTATAAATAGGTACGTTATCAGTACGCATACGGATGAAAAAGTCATGTAAAATATTTCTTTTACCATATAATTTGATTTATGAAAAAATAATTTATGGTCAGTTATATTCAGCCCTCAGACTTTCATTTAGCTCAGATCCACATGGCTTTCTTCGAGATAGGTCTACTGTTTCTAATTTGGTGTTACTTAATACTTACCTTACTGAGTCTATGGATAAAGGACACCAAGTTGACGTAATATACACAGATTACAGTAAGGCATTTGATTGAATTCAGCATGAACTACTCGTTATTAAGCTAAAATTAGTTGGTATAAGTGGTCACTTGCTTCGATGGTTAACTTCATACATCTGTAATCGTTCTCAGGCCGTTGTGCTTAGTAATTATGTCTCTGGATGGATTCCATACCAAGTGGAGTACCGCAAGGTTCCTTACTCGGTCCTCTTTTGTTTGTCATTTTTATCAATGATATTCATCATTGTTTACATACATCTAAACTGCTTTGCTTTGCAGACGACATGAAGATATTCCAGACAGTTAGATGCGAAGAAGATGCGCTGTCTTTGCAAGCAGATCTTAAGCGTCTTGAGACCTATTGTATTGTGAACCATCTTGATCTGAATTCTACTAAATGTAGTGTCACTACTAGCTATACTCTAGGATCTGTAACTTTGGAAAGGTAGTCCATTGTACGTGATCTTGGCGTATTTCATGATAGCAAGTTATTGTTTGATACTCATGTTGCTAAAGTAGTTGGTAAGGTTTCCAAAGCGCTTGGGTTTTTGCTGCGCAGTACTAAGGAAATAAAAAAGGATGGAAATAAAATCTCTTAAAATATTGTATTGTTCTCTTGTACGTAGTAATCTTGAGTATGCATCGTAAGTGTGGAATCCTATGTATAATATCTATATTGATCGTATTGAAAATGTGCAAAAAAAAATATTAGGCACCTTTGTTACCGCTCTAGTCAACATTATGAATCTCACAACTATCTAGCCTATTGTAAACAACATCACATACTACCGTTGTGTAAGTGGCGTGAGGTAACCGATATTGTATTCCTTCTTAAACTTGCATCCGGTTCCATTGACTGTTCTGAACTCCTTTCCCGTATATCCATTCGTGTACCTGCTGGCTCCCGTCGTCATCACATCCCTTTAACTATACCTTTTTCTCATACTAATTATAGGCAAAACACTTATCTATTGCGCGCGAGCACAACTTTTAACAATTTATGTAGATATTGATATTTTTAATACGACCCCTGAAGCAATACGAAAAAAGTTGTTGCTATGTTTTTTGATGTTATTTCGTAACGCAGTATCTATTTTTATTATTTATTTTGTATTTCCTTCTATTGTTCACATCTATATATTTTCTATCTTTGTTTATCTCTCAGCAAATCGATGTTTGTATTTCTACCTTATTACTATTTGTGAAGACCTGTAAATGACCATTTATTTCTATTGTAATGTTTTAATTGTATTGCATGTGGTTTTCCGAAAACAATAAAATAAAATATTTTTTGGTCCTTCGAGCAGAATTAAATTAATGGATTATTCTCTGCTCGGGATAACATCGTGATAACAAGTCATCTGAATCGGTCTCGCGCCGCCGGTGCAATCCAGCAGAGTCGTCAAGTCAGTATCGCGTGTCAGGGTATCTTCATAGATCAGTATTGTAAGGTATCGTTTTGTGTCACACTGTCCGACTGAATAACTACGGGCGTACCTGGTGTCGGGCGAGAGCGGCGGCTGCGAGCGGCGGCAGCACAGCGACAGCGCCAGCGCGGCGGCGAGCGCCAGCACGGCGCAGGCGCCGCCCGCGCTCGCCCACAGCCAGGCCGACGTCGCGCTCGCCAGCCCGCCGCCTTCGCCGGACTCTGATGACCGTAGCGCACTATTACTTAACTACCCTCCGATCAGAGGGTCTTTACAGACATGGGAGACATAAGTGACGCTATACTCGATTCGAAAAACGGCACATCAGTCGTGGTCCTTCGAGCCGGATCGCTTAAGCGTGATCAAAAAATGATTTAAAATTTTGACAAGCAATTTAGTCCTAATCCTTTGAATTGATCGCGCATTTCAACAATTGGACCAACAACTCAGTCCTGGTCCTTCGGGCCGGATCTGCTTCCTAAAATATCTCCTTTAAAATTCTGATCGGCATTCAGTTTGAAAGGATCTGATGAAACCAGACGGCAAGGCCCTTGCCGTCTGGTTTCATCAGACCCTTGCCGCAAGGGTGTACCAGAAGGTGTCGTGATCTCACCCATGGCGGTGGTGTACGTGATGGGCGCGCAGAAGGGCCCGAGCCCCTTGCTGTTGCGCGCCTGCACCTTGATGAGATACGTGGTGCGCGCGCGCAGCCGCTCCACGCGCGCGCGCGGCCGCTCGCCGGGCGCCGCCACGGCCGTCCACTCCTCGCTGCCGCTAGCCGCACCGCCGCGTTGCACCGCGTACATTATCACGTAGCCTGCACGACATTTACAATTACTATTTTTTTACTCTGGTGCTTGACAGTGATATCACTTGACGGTGAATAGTGACGCAACTGTGAATGTAAACGCACGTAAAGTTACGAGTGATAGAACAAGGGTAGATGACGATATTTCTACCTCGCGCACGGAACCGTCTCGCTGAACCGGTCCACTTGTGACCGCGGCCGAAATATAAAGTAAATAGTACTGCATCCCGATTAAAATAACCTTTGATAATGAAGTATATATAATCGCACTATTATTCAATTAATGACGAGGCAAGCGAGCACTGATGGTTTTTCGGCGTGCCATCGAGGTTAGTCAGGGGTCTAGTCAACTCGTGCGCGGGTGCTGCTTGGGGGGACTGGTCCGACTACTATCCCTTTGGCTTTTTAGTTTGTTGTACCTACTTTCGTCGTATTTTTTTTTTTTCTGTATTATTTGATCTTTTGAACGGCAAGACACATTGTCGCTCTGATCTAGTTGTAACATGACAAACTTTTAAAAAAAATGTGATAAAATGACAAGCCCGCTGAGTTTCTTGCCGGATCTTCTCAGTTGAGGCCGCGTTGTGATCCGGTGGTAGCTTTTTAAAAAAAAAAAATACATGACCTTTCAAAAGTGCTAGCGTTAAGCCTATTTGAAATAAACTATTTTTGAGTTTGAGTACGAGTTCCGATAGTTTACGAATTTGATCAAACTGTCAATTTTCTCCATACATTTCACACCAGCGCCGCCAGCGGTAACTATCAAGAACTAGTAAAATGTACGGGCAAAAACTGTCAGTTTGATCGAGTTCGTAAACTATACCTATGTATATCTGTGGGTCCAGTACCGATGTCCCGATGATGTGAATAGTCACTCACACCAGATGAACTAGGGCAGCATAGCACAAGAACCGAAGCCATGAATAATGATGAATGAGTATTAGTATCATAGATGTTATATTAGCATGATAGCAACGATCTATGAAAACTCACTGCTGGTGGCTGAGAAACCGTAGCTGATTGCTTTAATAAAGCTGTGCTTTTACAAACACTAAACTGTGCACTATAATCATAGGTTCAAAGATTCGTTACTGTTGACTGTTTCAGTCAGAACTACATAAAATATCAATCAGGAAGATATGTTAACTTCAAGGATGAAGGAAGATATGTTAATTGGTAGCCCAGCTGTATATACGAGATGGTACATGAAATGAAAGCGTCTTTGATTCTGTACGAAGTACATCGTCAACCCAAAAGCAAGTAGACAACATCCGCGCGACGCTACAATTTGCACTCAGTATATACCTAAGTAATTTTATAGTCATTTAAGTTAGTGTACAATTAAACATTTACATCGCATTCCATAGTTTTCCATTATTTTACAAATCCATCATCCCGTGGTTCCAGACGTTACACTCCGTTGTAGCAGCTGATCCAGGTTCTACATGTTACAGATCCTGTAAATATAGAAGTTGTAGACGGGTGGCATCGTACCGGTGATGAGTCCGTTGGGCTTGGCGGGCGGCGCCCAGGCCAGGTCGAGGGCGCGCGCGGGGGAGGCGGGGGGCGGCGCGGGGGAGGCGCGCAGGTCGCGCGGGGGGGACGCGGGGGCCGCCTCCAGCGTCGTGTTGGACACCAGCATCGACCACGACGACTCGCGCCCGCCTGACGCATGCACATGACATACACTCGCTGAAGGCATCTCGCTACATGCATAGCAAATATGGCCCAGAAGCCATTCGTCGTCCAACAACGAGACTAAGAATTAAACACTTGACGCAATCGATCTAATATATAAAATTCTCGTGTCACAGTTTTCGTTGCCATACTCCTCCGAAACGGCTTGACCGATTTTGATGAAATTTTTTGTGCTTATCCGGTATCTATGAGAATCGGCCAACATCTATTTTTCATCCCCCTAAATGTTAGGGGTAGTCCACCCCTAAATTTTTTATTTTATTTTATGGCAAAACAACGTTTGCCGGGTCAGCTAGTAGATTTATAAATTTCGATTGTTTTTACTTTACACCCTCATATCGATGCATCCACTCTACGTCCATTGCTGAACGTATGCCTCCCCTTGGAACGGCACAATTAGCTATTTGCATTCATCGGTTGCCTGAAATTCGCACAATGTCGTCGGTCCACCTAGTGGGAGGCCTGCCTATAGTGGTCGCCACTCGAGAACCTATCTTCCCCGTCGGTTATTAGGAATAAATATATCGCTTTAGTTACAAGACAGTTGTATACATTTTAAATGCTCAAGTATTAAAAGTACTTAGAAAATAGTGAAGGTACTTATACAGTTAAAAAAAAAATTCACCTTCCGTGCAATTCTTAACTATTGATTCTTCGAACAAAGTAGACTGCCCATTGTCACTTCAACTCGCAGACTTGGAGAAAACAGAGAGTTAGAGCAATGGATACGAGTAGTTAATCGACTCACCTTTGATGAGTTTGACGGCGAACTCGTACTGCGTGTAGGGCCTCAGGTCGTCGAGCATGCAGTTGAGGTCGCTCGCGTTGTACGTGCGGGGCCGGGCGCCCGCCGCCGCCCACCGCACCACGTAGCGCCGCCCGTCCGTCGCCGTCTGGACCGCACACGGGTCAACATATGTACATCGAAGCGACGATGGGGTTGCGACCCCCGTCCCCTCAACCACCGTGAATGGTTCTCGGGGGCTACAAAGCGGCGGGCTTAACGGCAAGGCAACAAGGGTCTCCTGGTGCAGATCCCACAGGAGAGCCCTGGTGTCCCCTCTCATGTGCCAATGCGACAGCCGCAGGGGTTTTAGTGGGTAAGAATCCTAAAAACCCCAGGTGAGTCCCAAGGCTCCCGGGGACCTTTTAAAGGTTTTTTCCCCCGCGACAAAAAAAAAAAGTTTATGTTAACTTGTCTGTGAATAAAAGTGAGTGACCGCGTCATCTAGCGGCTAAGGGCATCGATATAGTATATCGATAGGTAAGGGTGATAAACACACAAAATTGATTACGGCAACTTTATCACTAGATGGTGCTTATCTAAATGCACACGGATCTGCAGCCACACATTTATAATATAACAAACTAGCTGACCCGCGCAGCTCTGCCCACGCTTTTATTACATTTTGCTCCCCCTTTCTCCGTCCTCCCTTGATTTATTTCTCTCTCCATCTTATGCTCACTCCTCTCTCTTTCCCCCTCCCGCTTCTGTCCCCGTCACACTCCCCATGGCCCCCTTAGAAATGTAATGTCCACAACCGTGACCATTGTTTCACTTGCTCTTCGGAACACGGAGATTATCAGTTTAAATGCTCCTTAACAATCACCCATCTATTTATTGACCTCATCTGACGTTGCTTAACCTGTACGTTTTCCGAACAGTGATTACAGCCCGTCTATGAGAGTTTCCTTCTTTCAAGTATTTCCAGTAAGTTTAAATTGTTGACATATCGACAGCAGCGCCACCTATCGTGTCCAATTATATTTTCAAACTATCCTGGAACCAATTGGAATGTACACACAACATTTCAGATAATTATTGAGTGTTTGACGTCACTAACCTGTCCCTTAGGCAGCGTGGGGTCCGTCCAGTACACCACCGCAGTGGTGCCGCTCAACATGATCACCTGAGAACAATACAAACATATTTTATTATCAAACATAAGCTGTCGTGAATTCAACTAAGGAGTCGAATCAAATTTCTGCAGTAGCGAGCACAGACAGAAAAAAGGCTTATTTGGTCGTTCAATGTTTGCTTTATAATTTAGTATGTAGGTAGAATATGCAATAGCCTGCCAGATAGATTTCTCCATACCCTCAATTACTCATATTTAACTGGTGTTGTCCCTTACTTCCCCTTGACCCTGAATTGTTGACTGATCATTGTATGGATCGAACGTGTCCGCCGCACCTTAATAAGTATCTGTCTTCGAAAAAAGTAATATTATTGTGACGTTGTGAGTCTATTGCGCGCTCCTAGTGTATTGTGCCTGAAGACCAACAGAGCCACCCATTCGTATTCCTCCCTTTTTTACGCCCAGCAAACTTCCCTTCGACATTCAATACTTATACCCGGTTTCACAGAGAGCGAACATTAATGCTTGGCGGCCGAACATCTGTATTTTAGACCTGCCGTGTCCGTGATCAAAGTTCCCAAGCCCCCAGACAGCGTGTACACCCGTACCTTGACGCCGACGGGCGGTATGAGCGGCGGCGGCTCGTCCTCGTCCTCCTCCTCGTCGTCGTCCGGCTCCTCCTCCTCGTCCAGGTCGTCGTCGGCGGCGGCGGGCTTGGTGCGCACCGTGGCGTATACAGCGGGCCCCAAGCCGCGGTTGTTGCTCGCGCGGAGGGATATCACGTACTCCGAGTTCGATTCTATACAAGTAGATTACTTTTTGCTATAACTATTTATGAACCTATGTCAGGAAAAAAACAGCCGAAATAAGATTTTTTGCATGAATTAATGTTACACAACTCCCACTACTTTGTTTAGTCTCCGGCCGTGCCATGCCAGTGCTATGGCCGAGCCTGTAAAAATATACAAAATATATTGTTGTTCGGTGGCGATGAACGTTGCGTTTTGAATAAGTTTCAATTTTTTATTTACATGCGTATATATGCAACCGCTTCCATGTTTTGGAATTTAAATATAATTTTATCAATTTTGAGTGATTAATTAAAGGACCATGCCCATATTAGTATGGAGCTGAAAGTCAGAAATGCCATGCAATGCCCAAATTGCAGCACTATGTCATATGATAACTTTTAACAGTATTTATATGAGAACTAGATTTAATGTCATTTAAATCACCGGTTCAAAAGATATTGGACATTAAATATGATAACCTCCTACTGGTTTTTTATACATTTTATCGTTTACAGACAGCATTGCTATTAGTTTTTTACTAGGAACTTCATGATCATCATCACATAAGCTAAGCTAGATCAGTGTTCTTTTATATACTTATCTCCAACCACGCACACCACTCCAACCAGCACGTAGATCACGACGTAATGGTGCACGTCGTGGTACGAAATGCTCCTTACCAGGCTCGGCTCTGACTGCATTTGTCTTATTCTAAGACCTATACCCGTCAGCTCGTCTTCTAAACCGTCGACCGGAAGTTCTGGTTTCCGAGTAGACAGGGACAGATTATGGTTGAAGACGTGATTGATGGCTGGTATCTCTATCTTCACTATATCTGCCTGTATGGTCAGGTTATTAGATGGTTGATTCTGCGTAAGAATGGTGACATCATTTCCCTTGAGGACGCAGTCTGCACTCATCATCATTACACCGGCTCTCGTGAGGCGTTCAGAAGAGACTTCGTTCCCACAAATGATTCTGACTTGACGAGAATCGCAGCAGAAAAACAGATACGTGTTTATATTATACAACCGAATCCACGAATCATGACATATCTCCGTTCTTGTCTGACAGATTTGTGTTTCCTGGTTTTTGAAACACAAGTTCTCATCAGCCTTCATATGGTAAATTGGTTTTTGTAAAGAGCACAGTTGAGTATCTGCATCGAAATGAACGCATCCACGAAGCTCCATTTCTGTGATTGGTATATACGAATCTTTTCGCAAGTTGATCGCCACATAATCCGACACCGGTACTAGGGTGACCATATTGACGCCAACGTTTTTTGGTACTGAAATAATCTTATAAAGTTCGTAATTATCTCTACTCACAAGAGGTATTTTAATTTCAAAAATAAAATAACTTTTGATCATTCTCGCCTTCACTTTCAACAAATGGTATAATTTTGTTAAGTCCGACGGAATGAGATTTATTGGTAAGCTCAACTCTTTTCTTAGTTTTCCAGAAATTATATTTAGTTCCTTCAGCAGCTGGTCCGGTTTCAAAAGATGTATGTTGAATTTTCCATAATATACTTCCGAAACTGTATCCAATAATATATCTTGCATACCTTTCAAATTAAGTAACAGACTGTTTGCTGCCATGGATGACAACAAAAAGTCATTGGTAGTCTCAATGTAAGTATCCATTCTATGCAACTTGCTGGTTTCATCTTCAATTTGACTAAGATGCTGCGTGTGCTTATCAATGGATTCTTTCATCCTTCTCAATACATTATATTCGGACTCCACTACACAGGTCTGGTTCTTCCATAGTGCCGCTAAATGGTCTTGGTTCGCTCTAACTAAATCGATGTCCTGTTTATACTGTTCGGCGAATTGGTCATCGAGTACACCGAACAGTCCATGTGCAATATTACCTACGACATTGAGAAGGCCGCGGCGCGTTCGCACGTGCTCGCGTGGGAACTGCTGACCCGACATTATATTGTTGTAATGATCCAGTTCGCTATAGCTATGTCGTAATTGCAATAAAATTGATTCACAATGCTCTTTTCTTACAGACTTTGTACATATAGAATCTAAATGGTTTATATAATTAAATAATAACTTATTTCCTTGCCAATAGAGCTATTTCCTTGCCGTAGTATCCTACTCGATTCCATTCGTCCCGAACAAAATGCACTGTAGACATTTTATCAAAATATAAGTTCTGACTGTTGTTTAAATTCATAATATTATGCCCACATTGAATCGGTGGCATAAAAAATGTAAACAGCATGAGTGCCATGGTTATGAAATGAAATATTCCTTTTCTGGGCACACGTCTGGTTCTTGGTTTTACTCTCTCCTCGCTCGTCTGGTTGGTTTCTTGGTTATGCTGATCAAGATTATTATTTATCCTAATTGTTAATCTTTATTATATAAAAGAGTAAGCAAAAACCCACTCATCACGAAATCTCAGAAACTACAAGTGCTAGAAGTCTCAAATTTTGCATGGGGGTTCCTTTTAGGACAAAGGTGCTCACTAAGACGGGTTTTTGCGAAATTCAATCTCTAAGGGGGTGAAACAGGGGGGCAAAGTTTGTATGGGAGAACGCGATTCCTTAGTCCTATTGACTTGAAATTTTGCACAGACTTTCGTTAAGAAAATTAATTGAATTTGTATTTCATATTTTTTTTAATTTATCCCTTAACAGGGTAAAAAAGGAGTATTATTACTCAACCGACGGCGGTACAAATATATCACAAGAATAAGATAGGGTAATTCGAAGAATAATATCAAAGTTCCTTGGTCAAGTGGTTACGGAAGCGTCCTCTAAGTATGGACTGTCCGGGTTCGCTACCCGTGTATGGATTTTTTTTTGTGTTTTTAAACTTTGTTTTTTTATTTATATTAAGATTCGATGTTTTAAATATTTAACTCATATTGACTCCGGCACTTTTTATTTCTAATATATTTTTTAAATTTAATACTTTTTTTAAATTTAAAATCATGCATACGTAGTTAGCTTCTCTCTAATGTTATGATTTAGTTATTAGTGGAAACGTAATTGATTTTTGTACTATTGGATCTTATATTAGTAATAAGTAGTATCATTTGTTTGTTTCCCAAATATAATAAAAATAAAATAATGAAAATATATTTCCAAAATGTCTGTTTGGGTAGGAATACAATATGCATGTATTGTACGTATGCAGATGTCACCGGAGAACCCTGGTTCCCCTCTCATGTGCCGATATGACAGCCACGGGAGTTTTAGTGGGTAAGAATCCCCCACAGGATCCTGGGGACATATTAAACGTGTCCCCCGCCACCGCTATAACTGTGACAACGGTGACAGATTCCCGGAGGGCTATAATGCGCCCCCGGCAGTGGCTTCAAAGGCCCTTGCCTTGCACTGAGGGGTACCCGGTGCAGCCCCATATTTTGTGCGGACAGCCGTGAGGGGTTTAGAGGGTAAGAATCCTACACACCGCGGTCGACCGCCCGCAGGATCCTGGGAGCCTATTGGAGGTCTATCCGTAATCCCCGAAACTTTGAGCACGGTGACAGGTTATTTTTTTATTGTGCCCCCCGGTGGCGGGCTGAAAGGCAAGCACTGAGGGGATCTGTTTTTAAATTTATCCCTTAACAGCATCGATATACTATCTATATCGATGCTTAACAGGGTTAAAAAGCAGTATTATTACTCAACCGGTGGCGGTACAAATATTTTCACTTAGATTAGCTTAGTACGTAAATTAGGTACTGTACACGTATAACTTTAATACATAAGATAAAATATCACGCTACATGCAATAGGGACTGAGCAGACATATAACAAGAATATGATCAAGTAATTCAAATAATAGAATTAGAGTAGCCGTGGTCTGGAGGTTACGAAAGCCTCTTCTAAGCACAGCAGAGTCCGGGTTCAAATTTCTCATTGGGATTTTTTTGTGTACTTTTAAACTTTTTATTTTTAATAATTTTTTTATTTTTTCAAGGTTTATATATTAACTGAATTTATTTAGAAGTTTTATCTAAGTAAGTAAAAACCTAAAGAGGTACATACTTAACAATCAAGTACTAGAGAAGTTTTTTCTACATATATATCATTATCATTCCAAATAATATAAGGTAAATCTGGGATATAATATGCTTGCCCCCCGGTGGCGGACTCAAAGGCCAGGCACTGAGGGACACCTGGTGCAGAACCCACCCGAGAACCCAGGTTTCCCTCTCATGTGCCGATGTGACAGCCACGGGAGTTTTAGTGGGTGAGAATCCCAAATACCCAGGTTGACTTCCCCATGGGATCCGTGGGACTTATTGGAGGTTTCCCCCGCGATCCCCGTATCTTTGAGCACGATGATAGTTTCCCAGGTGGCTTTATTGTGCCCCCTGGTGGCGGGCTCAAAGGCAAGCCACTGAGGGATCTTGGTGCAGATATCACCGGATAACTCAGGTCTCCTTCTTATGTACTGATTTAACGGCCGTAGCAACGGGGTTTAGTGAATAAGAATCCGACATACCCGGTTGACCACCAACAGGGTCCCGTAAATCCCATTAAAGGCGTCCCCCGTGACCCCTGTAACCGTGAGCACCGTGACAGGTTCCCGGGGAACTATAATGTGCCTCTCCGGCGGCGGGTTCAAAGTCAAGGCACTGAGTGGTATCAACTGGTGCAGATCCCGACAAATATCCCAGAACCGCGCTCTAATGTGCCGACGTGATAGCCGCGGGGGTTTTAGTGGGTAAGAATTCCCCGGTTGACCCCCGTCTACGTCTTAACGATGAAACCGAACAAGGAAGCCCGTATTGCTTCCATAAATTGGTTTTAAAGAAATGGTGTTCTGTTCCTGTCCTTAATCCACCCAAATTGTACACCGGTACACGTCTGCAGTTTCTAATAAAAATAAAAATACAATTAACAAATCACAAATTCAGAGATTCAACGTTGCAGGCTTAAACCTAAGCGTTGAGTACTTAGCCCATGGATAGATAGCTATACGTAGGTCGTAGCTCTTTCACGCGTCACTTCTAAACAATTTTTTTTCATATTGCGTTACGAAAAGTCAGCTACAAACATTATTTTTGAAGAAATTCTATAATCAAAGGCAGTAAGTTAAAATTAAACACTTCTTTTTTTTCTCAATTACACCCGTGCGAAGCCGGGGCGGGTCGCTAGTCTTATTATATAAAAGAGTAGACAAAAACCCACTCATCACGAAATCTCAGAAACTACAAGTGCTAGGAGTCTCAAACTTTGCATGGGGGTTCCTTTTAAGACGTAGGTGCTCACTAAGACTGGATTTTGGGAAATTCAACCTCTAAGGGGGTCAAATAGGGGGGCAAAGTTTGTATGGGAGAACGCGATTCCTTGGTCCTATTGACTTGAAATTTTGCACGGACATTCGTTAAGAAAATTAATTGAATTAGTATTTCATATTTTTTATAATTTATCCCTTTACAGGGTATAAAAGAAGTATTATTACTCAACCGATGGCGGTACAAATATATTACCACAATAAGATACGAAAATTCGAAAGATAGAATAAAAGTTCCTTGGCCAAGTGGTTACGGACGCGTCCTCTAAGTGCGGACTGTCCGAGTTCGCTACCCGTGTGCGGATTTTTTTTTGTATTTTTAAACTTTGTTTTGATTTTTTTATTTATATTAAGATTCGATGTTTTAAATATTTAACTCATATTGACTGCGGCACTTTTTATCTAATATATTTTTATATTTAATCCTTTTTTTAAAGGCGAATGACTTTTTATGCCTTAGAAAGTCTCTTGCAGCAAAACCAAAATATTATAGAAATTATTTTCATATTTTTTTACGACATTACGTATCCTGGATTTTATTTAATTTTTTAATTTTTATTTATTAAGACACCAACAAGATACAAGCTTTACAAAATATGATGCTTATTATAAATAGACTATAGGTAGCCAAGCAAGACCTTAATTACAGGTGCCCATGGATTGTACAATTTAAAAGTTGAATAGCAGACGAGATAAGAGATGAGATAGTTAACTAACAAAAGCTTATAGTAGATGAGAAGGTGTAGCCTAAGATACCAATTACAATTTACAATTTACAATTTAGAATTAGAATATAAGTGATTCCATATACACTTTTTAAATTGTGCGGGGCTCATAGCAAATACATCAATATTTAGATTCTTACTAAGCGAATTGTACTGTGCCTGCAGACGGTCGACGCATGAAAAATGTCCTAAATTGCTTCTAAATGGTTTAGGTTTAAAGAGAGTATATTTTGATTTACGAGGTAAATTATGTGGAATGTGAAACTTTACAAGGTTAAGTAATTGAGGACAATCCTGCTGGCCGTTTAAAATTTTATATAAGAACATAAAATCCAAAAGAATTCTACGATCCTCCAATGAAATTAGATGATAATGTTTCAGTCTCCTGCGATAAGAGGAGAGTTCTCTGTGCCTATTAGAGTAATAAGCAATATGTCCCAAGAAACGTTTCTGTACATTTTCTATTCTTTTTTTGTGGATGTCGTACTTAGGCGACCAATCTTTATCTAAAAACTGTGAAATTTATTCTAATTAAAAAAAGTATGGTTATTGTACTTCCATTGCATTACATTTATTTATCTATGGTTATTTCGTCGGTCATTGAGATGTAGAATGTAATAGAATAGGGATATCAGTCAGTATGGCCAAATCGCTAAATAGTATCGATATTTTTGTATAACATTATCAGATTCGATATATAGTAGTCATGGTCCAATAGGGCCAACATTGGGTCTGGAGGATCTAACAATACGTACCGCGGACGGCACCGGCGGCGGCGCGATTCTGAAGGACAAGGATTTTGGCCGTGAGTGGGTGGCATAATTTTTTTTACCGATTTTTAAGGACATAAATATCATAATCGAGTATAAATATAGTTTTTGATACGATTTCGATACTTGCTATTTTATATCTAAGTATCTATATATCGAAATATTAAATATCGCCACGAACAATCAATATTTTTTATACATCAATATTTTTTTGTTGGTGGGCTATGTTTTTAGGGTGTATGCATGTAAGAATGAATCCAACTCGGATGGGCAGCGTTCGGGAAATTACGCGAAACCTTTTAGTCCGAAAGTACCTCAGTGCCCGAAGAAAAGGCTTTTAACCAGTGTGTGCTGCCAGTGATGACATATGGTACTGACACGTGGTCCTTAATTACTGGCCTTTTAGAGAAGCTCTGAGTCACACAATGAGCAATAGAGTGAGCTATGCTCGGTGTTTCTTTGCGCGATAGTATCCGAAATGTGGAGATTCGACGAAGAACGAAGGTCAATGACCTAGCTCTCAGAATCTGTAAGTTGAAGTGGCAATGGGCAGGCCACATCGCTCGAATAACCAATAACGGTTGGGGAAGAAAGGTTCTCGAGTGGCGACCACAAACCAACAGACGTAGCGTAGTCAGGCCTCCCACTAGGATGAAAGACGACATTGTGCGCATCACAGGTAACCAGAGGATGCAAATAGCCAATTGTCGTTCATTGTGGCGTTCTAAGGGGGAGGCCCATATTCAGCAGTGGACGTCTTCCGGCTGATGATGAGGATGTATGTAAGTATGTTTGCCCATTCCTTTGGTACGGCCTTTAGCCTAAACGGTTTCATGGATTTGGGTTCATTACACGTGTTGTCTTAATTGTGGGAGTGACATAAGTTGTATATTTTTCAAAAAATTAATACGTCCGTCATTAAGTTTTTTTTTTCTATGACTTATTTATTATGATACCTGCCAAAAAGTAATCATTGAGTAAAAGTAACGAATTCAAAGTATAGAGTACGAAAGTATCGGTATCGAAAGGAAAATATCGGTCCTTTTTTTGTGTCCCTAGTACTAGTGTGGCGACTCGACACAAGATGACGCCACATGTGGTACAGCGACGCGAAGAAGAAGCGAATAGTACTGCATACAACAAGACAGATTGCGCCACCGATTTCTGAATCGTGCAAGCGAAGTTTCTCCAACTCGGAGAATATATACAACATCCCGAAAACATCTGTCGGGGGCTTCGGCCCTGGCCGAGCATCACACCTCGCTCGGTCGGAGGATCCTCCCTTTAGCAGCGCCGCCGTCTCATCGCTAAACTAGCAAACGCATATGTCGACACGGTAACGAATAGAAAGTAGCGATACCTTTCGTATTGGTATCGAAATAAATCAATATATATTTTAGAAGGTTCGAAATAATAGAATTAGATGGTATGCCATAAACATGAGCCACATCACATAAAATAAGTTTTAAGTAGGTAACATGTAATATTTATTGGATAAGATACCTGTAAAAAGTACCTACTCATGGAATGGAGTAAAAGTATCGAGTACAAAAGTATCGGTATCTAATGGAAAAATACTCGATTTTAAAAAGTATCGATACTTTTTTCGTATCCCTAGTCTGTCTGGTTTATCGTGAGTCTAATTGAGTCTATGCTTTGCTTTGCTAACAAAGAGGAATACGATTGAGTAATTACCTAATAATTAATCAGTGTTGCGTCGATTAAGTTTCACCAGTGTCATTAAATGAGAAAAAAACCGTAATGGAAGTTGTGGAGAAGTAGAACTTACTTATTTGTATACACTCTGTGTCTGTGGTATACGCATCGAGTCGTGTAGCTAGCTACTAGTATCTAATCTGTGGAGTCGTGCCGTCCGTGCGGTTTGCTGTTGAGTGACGCGGCAAAACCAATGTACAATTAGATGGTAATTACTTAGGTACTATAAATAAAACAACCCAAACATCGTCTACTATCGATAACTCATACTCAGGTAAGCAGTAAGTAGGTAACCTTCTATTTTCTGACTAATTTATTATAGATTGTAGGGCCTACCTACTATTTATAATCATAAAAACGTTTATTAATTTTAGATTCTCATAAGTAGATAATAAACAAAAAATACATTATACAGGAAGGAGGCTTTACACTTCATAGGCTATAGGTGTAACTTCTATGATTAAGTTACAGATTATAGATATCAAAACTTACATTTAGCATTCCTGTCAAACTAGAAAACAAAGCAAAGTGCATAGGTATCTAACAATAGAAACAACAACAACAACAACACTTTTTCAATTATGATTTTATTGCAGCTGTCATCGTACAGTGTTCAAGATAGATCAAATCTAATCAGTGAAAGGAATGTATCTTTAACATCATTAAGTGATAGAAGAGTATGTTTATCTTGTGGCAATTCTCTTCTACATGCAACTAGAATAAATCTTGTACATAAAGATCAACAAGACAGAAGAATTTCAGTAAGACATGTTCCGCTGCATCTGGTAAATATTATTGTTATACATACATATATGAAACAAAATCTTCGTCTGGTTAAATATTCTAGTTGATAGTGATAATAATATCTATTATTATGATAGTGATATACTGTGTATTCTTGTTCAAGGTTTCGCATTTTTTCAAAAAACAGTTTTTAGTTATTAGATAATATTATCTAGTTTGAAACCATTACTGCCTGACCATTTTCAGGTATTTCTAAACAGACAGTTAAATTACTTACATCATCATCATTAGCAGCCGAAAGCTTCCACTACTGAACTAAGGCCTCCCCCTTAGAAGGGAGGGGTTTCCATAATCCCCACTCTTGGCAGGCGGCCTGGGGATCGTAGTATAGGTGGAAAATCAATCCAAAAGAAAGACGCTGCTGCCCATCTTCCCATTCTCGCTTAGTCGCCTCTTACGAGACTCAACGAGAGGAGATAGGGGATGCAATTCTAACCCGGCACGGGGGAATTACTTACATACTTTTATCAAGTTATGAAACCATACCCATGTTGGTGGTGTGTACCCATTGTGAAATGTTTTTTTTTAATTAAATGCTTAATGTATGTAGGTATATATTTATTGAATGTTTTAGATCCCATGATTGGAACGAGCGCTGCTTGCTGGAGGTCAGCAAAAAGAGAGATGGAGGACCGGGTCTGTCAGAAAAAAAAAGAGGGACCAGTCCGATTCTCTGACAAGCATAAATAAATATTTTTGACTTTGCTTAGCAAATGGACTTGTTTTATTTTATTTATTCTTTCACTTACCAAGTTGATTCATTAGTATTCAAGCCAGGTTCTAGACTATGCGCACTATTTTAGTCTGACTGGTCACCCTTATTTTTTATTGGTGTGATAATGTGATTACCCTTAGGGTGTCCGGGTAAGAGTAGCACCCTCACATCTCCTCCCATTGGGTTTCCGTAAGAGGTAACTAAGGGAAAACAAGAAGAAAGGCAGCAGCGTCTTTCTATTGGAATACCTACCATACTGCGATCCCGAGGCGCCTGCCAAGCGTGGGGATTATGGCAACCCCTCCCTTCTACGGGGGGAGGGGCTTCTGTTCAGCAGTGAATCGGCTGCTGATGATGTGATTACGGTGGCATCCAATGATTACGTCCTACTGTAAGAGTAAAAGAAAAAAATCTCAACGCTTTTCTGTACTCAAGTTTACGTTGTTACCCAAGGTCACATGTTTTTAGGTTATGTGCAATTTTATAAAATTACTCCAAAACCACAGTTTTGTTTACAAAAAGAGCTTTTGCAGAAGTTATTACGATAAATGTAGTCTGTAAAAAAGAGAGTTTGATTTTGATGCAACTTTAGCCCAAATTCCATACACTGAAAGTCATTATCCTTTAAAATCATGCATACGTAGTTATAACTTCTCTCTAATGTTATGATTTAGTTATTAGTGGAAACTGAATTGATTTTTGTACTATTGGATCTTATATTAAGTAATAAGTGGTATCATTTGTTTGTTTCGCAAATATAACAAACTAAAAATAAAATAATGAAAATATATTTTCAAAATGTCTGTTTGGGTAGGAATACAATATGCATGCACCTATTGTACGTATGATATAAAAAAAAACCGGTCAAGTGCGAGTCGGACTCGCGCACCGAGGGTTCCATACCATTTTTGGACGTATTAAAGTAATTTTACTATTCATGTACACCTCAGATAGCAAAAAAAAACAAACCGCAAAACCAAGTCCGTTTATCGAGGTTTTTTAGGATTACTAAAAAACTGTACCTACTTAGAAAGATCATTTTATTTTTCCTGTAAAATATAGATAGACATGTACTACCCATAATTATTTCAGATGTGTTCCTCCACAAACTTCGGAGATACGCGGGAACAGTATTTTTTTTGTTTTTTTTATTATCAGCCAAAAACTACGGTGACATAAACCAAATACGGTTCAACTACTCATTACGGTAAACCATTGCTTATTAATGCCACGTTTTCTAATCCATTTAAATTGTTAAAGCATTGTACAAATATCGTCTTTTACAATACGCCGGAGCGGCAACTCTAAATCTGTCCCGGTTCCTACCGGTTCCTATCATAAAACATTGCACATATGAAAGTTTTCTAACTATTATCTATCATTCATTAGTTGATATTATTATTTCCAACTGAATGAGGATTTCTTAAATTAAAAATATCACTAAGCTATCGTTGAATAAATTTATCAAATATGCCAGCAAATAAACATGCTCCTTAGAATGAACATTGTCCAAAATTAAAGATTTTGTTCTCATTACTCCAATAGATGGCGCTGTACAATTATTATAACGCGGTATAGTTTTGTTTTATAAAATATTTACTTTTTTGAAATAAACAACAACAAAGTTTTTTCACCCACCCACCACACCACAGAGTACATTGTCGCCCACTCCGGGTCGATAGTAACTGTAAATTCAGTCAGTGGTTTTATTAATTTCTTTCTCGATCGATAACTACCTAATTAAATTCAATTACAATAGTGCAGGGTGACAAAGCTGAAATTTGAAGTGTTCTGTGAATTTGAATGCCGTAAAGTGGTTCGCTGACTCGATTTGGCGCGCAGCTTTCGCGTTCGGGTTTGTTCGGCTGAACTCGGCGTCTGTCGGCAGCCGGCCAGCAAAAAATATTTTAAGTGACAATGGATAATTTGTTATTATGTTCAATGATAATGTTAATTTTATGTGACACATATTTTTAATGGTTGAAAGTTATATTGATCGCCACGATCCATACCATCTTTGGACGAATTAAGGTAATTTATTTTAATACTCATGTAACACCTCAGGTAGCAAAAAAAACAAACCGCAAAACTAAGTTTGTTTGTCGAGGTTTTTTTAGGATTACTAAAAAACTGTACTATTTAGAAAGATCATTTTATTTTTCCTGTAAAATATAGATAGACATGTATTACCCATAATTATTCAGATTTTTCCCTGCACAAACTTCGGAAATAAGGGGTGGGGGGGGACGGTATTTTTTTTGACATTTTTGATTATCTGCCAAAAACTACGTGACATAAACCAAAATAAAAATCTGTTTTGAGATGTACAAATGAAGCCCTTTCATATGATACCCCATTCGATATAGTAGTCTCACTTTGAAAGTTTGGTGACCCATTTCGACTATCATTAAAAAAAAACCTAAAGGAAAAATATATTCTTTATCATTTGCGATAAAGTTGGGTAAAAAAGATCTAAAACTGTTCCAAGTTTCAAATCGATAGCGTCAGCGGTTCCTGAAATATATAGGTGTGACAGACAGACAGACAGGCGAAGTCTCACCATAAGGGTTCCTTTTTTACCTTTTAGGTATGGAACCCTAAAAAGCCAAAACTTTATTGGAATTATTGTCTGTCTGTCAGTCAGGGTTTTTTCTATAGGTTGGCTGGTGTTGGGGACCAACGACGTCAAAGTATCTTTACATAGTGTGAAACAAAGTCGCTATCCGAGTCTGTATCTTATTATATAATCTTCTGCAAGTAGAAGTGGCAATGGGCAGGCCACATCGCTCGAAGAACCGATAACCGTTGGGGAAGAAAGGTTCTCGAGTGGCGACCACGAAGTCAAAGTCAAAGTCAAAGTCAAACTCGGAAGACTCCGCTGCGTGCAGGCCTCCCACTAGGTGGACAGACGACATTGTGCGCGTCGCAGGTAACCGGTGGATGCAAATAGCCAATTGTCGTTCATTGTGGCGTTCTAAGGGGGAGGCTTATGTTCAGCAGTGGACGTCTTCCGGCTGATGATGAAATAAATTGAATTAGCTTACGTTGACTAAACCTACATACTTAACAATCAAGTACTAGAGAAGTTCATTCTATATATCATCATTCCATATAATATAAGGTAAATCTGGGATATAATATGCTTGCCCACCGGCGGCGGACTTAAAGGCCAGGCACTGAGGGACACCTGGTGCAGATCCCACCCGAGAACCCAGGTTTCCCTCTCATGTGCCGATGTGACAGCCACGGGAGTTTTAGTGGGTAAGAATCTCAAATACCCAGGTTGACTTCCCCACGGGATCCCGGGGACATATTGGATGTTTCCCCCGCAACCCCCTTAACTGTGACAACGGTGATAGATTCCCGGGGGCTATAATGCGCACCCGGCAGCGGCTTCAAAGGCCCTTGCCTTGCGCTGCGGGGTACATGGTGCAGCCCCCTCTTTTGAGTGGACAGCTGTGGCGGACACATACCGCAGTCGATCGCCCGCAGGATCCTGGGGGGCCTATTGGAAGTTTCCCCCGCGATCCCCATATCTTTGAGCACGATAGTAGTTTCTCGGGTGGCTTTATTGTGCCCCCCGGTGGCGGGCTCAAAGGCAAGCCACTGAGGGATCTAGGTGCAGATCCCACCGGATAGCCCAGGTCTCCTTCTTATGTACTGATTTAACAGCCGTTGGGGGTTTAAGAATCCTACATAACCCGGTTGACCGCAAACAGGTCCCGGGGACCTATAGAAGGCTTCCCCGTGACCCCCGTAACTGTGAGCACCGTGACAGGTTCCCGGGGAACTATAATGTGCCTCTCCGGCGGCTGGTTCAAAGTCAAGGCACTGAGTGGTATCAGCTGGTGCAGATACCAACAGATAGCCCAGGTCTGCCATCTAATGTGCCGACGTGATAGCCGCGGGGGTTTTGGTGGGTAAGAATTCCCCGGTTGACCCCCGTTTACGTCTTAACGATGAAACCGAAGGAAGCCCATATTGCTTCCATAAATTGGTTTTAAAGAAATGGTGTCCTGTTCCTGTCCTTAATCCACCCAAATTGTGCACCGGTACACGACTGCAGTTTCTAATAAAATTATAAATACAATAAACAAATCACAAGCTCAGAGATTCAACGTTGCAGGCTTAAACCTAAGCGTTGAGTACTTTGCCCATGGACAGACAGCTATACGTAGGCCTTTCACGCGTCACTTCTAAACAAAATTTGTTCATATTGCGTTACGAAAAGTCAGCTACAAACATTATTTATGAAGAAATTCTATAATCAAAGGCAGTAACTTTAAATTATTCACATCTTTTTTTTCTCAATTACACCCGTGCGAAGCCGGGGCGGGTCGCTAGTGTATATATATATTGTAGAAATGCTATTCGTACTCGTATAAAATACTTCTATCACGTAGTCGTCCCCATGGCATGGTAGGCCTGGTGCTTTCACCGCATTCTGTGTGATGCGTTATGGTTTGGCTCATGGGTTCACAAGGAGACGCTTGGTATGGTACGAACCGTCTACGTCTTCGATGTAATTTAGGCTTTATTTCTGGAGCCATACTCGATACAAATACATTTGACTTCTGTGTATGGTTATTTGTCTCAATCGGACTCTTACAGTAACTGGTAATTGGTACCAAGGTCACATAAGCACTGTGCAGCAATGTATTATGCTGATCATTGCAAAATCGACAGGTTTTACTCGAATCACACGTATTTCCGTGATGGTTTACTAAGCAATTTTTGCATAGATGATTTTTTGCATTGATGATGATGATGATGATTGATGATGATGATTTTGATGATGATGATGATTGATTTGATTCTTGACCAGGTCAAGTTTGTTTTCTGGCCCCAATCGTCGAAATGCCTTACATTGGAATAACGCATGTTCGCCCTTGCAGAGTATGCATTTCCGTGTTGACGCAATACTTGTAGGCTTAGTCACCGAATGATTTATTGATGGTCGATATTGAGGTTTATTTATATTTATGGGCGGGTAGCCGCCCAAGGAAATAAAATACACAACACTTTAAAGGCAAAAAAAGTTATATATTGAAAAAAGGTAAAATTTATAAAAGTTAACACAAACACTTATCACAAAGGATGTATACTGATTATTATTAAAGTAAATCTCAGGGGTTGGTTACGAGTATAGGCC
Source organism: Furcula furcula (assembly GCA_911728495.1). Lineage (NCBI taxonomy): Eukaryota > Metazoa > Arthropoda > Insecta > Lepidoptera > Notodontidae > Furcula > Furcula furcula. Next base: position 13,285,945 of record OU452269.1, on the reverse strand, counting down.
TTGTCGACTAGGCACGCGCGTAAGTACGTATCGTCCGGCGAGTCCGGGATTCCGCGGCAGACTGGACGAGGCGCGCGGCGCATGCGACTTAAAACCAATGAACACTCCTGTGGGAAGGATAGGGGTTCTTATGCGCATGCGTAGTCGATATAGCGCGCGGGCAAACGGCCACGAGAGGCACGGTTTGGCAACAACGAGTTGTGGTTTACTATATATTTGATTTTGTATTATTATTTGATGGTTTATAAGTCATTCGTTTTTGAGTTTCATTTTGATGGCATAATGTTGGTCTCACCAAATCTTGCTTGCGTTTTGCAGACTCCAATGACGTAAACTTGGTCTCTAGAAACTTAAGGAACTCTGGTATGGTTGGTAAGTCCCTAGGGTTCTGGAGCGATTCAATATATGCCTGGTGCGATTCAGAATCTAGCTTCTGTGCTAAAATATAAACAATGACTGGGTCCCAATTGGTAATGTCGACCCCTATTGCCTTAATAGCGTTAAGACACTCGTTGGTGGTGTCATGTAATTTTTTCAGGAGCGCGGCAGATTGCTGTTGAATGTTTGGTAAGGAGAAAAGCGTATGAATGTGGGAATTGAATATAGCTCTCATGTTACTGTATCTGTGGCTTAATATGTCCCAACAAATTTGGTAATTTTCAGAACTGATTCGCAAATGTTGAGTTAATTTTTCCGCTTCTTCCGTAAGTTTGCCTTTGAGGAATTGCATTTTTTGGGCATTTGGTATGGACTGATTGTTGTGAATGGTTTCACAAAATAAATCTTTAAACGACATCCACTGCTGGTAATTCCCGCTGAAGGTTGGTATCTCCACTTGCGGAGTAGACTTCTCGCGGTACGAAACCGAACACATCTTACGGTTAATTGCATCTTCGATGTCATTATACCTCTTTTCATATGTAGTAAATGCCTGCTACTAAATGGCTCTCAAACAGCTTAAGAATAACAAGGCGCCGGGTGAAGACGGAATCACAACAGAACTTCTGAGAGCGGGTGGAAAACCGGTACTTTTAGTCCTCCAGAAGTTATTTAATTCCGTCTTACTCGAGGGTACTACGCCAGAAGCATGGCACGGGAGTGTGGTGGTTCTCTTCTTCAAAAAAGGTGATAACACTTTATTGAAGAATTATAGACCCATCTCACTCCTGAGCCATGTATACAAGCTGTTTTCGAGAGTCATTACGAACCGTCTCGAACGCAGGTTTGATGACTTCCAGCCTCCCGAACAAGCCGGGTTCCGAAAAGGCTTTAGCACCGTAGACCACATACATACGCTCCGCCAGATTATACAGAAGACCGAGGAGTATAATCGGCCATTATGTCTAGCGTTTGTGGACTACGAAAAAGCCTTCGATTCAATCGAGACCTGGGCGGTATTGCAGTCCCTCCAGCGGTGCCACATTGACTATAGGTACATCAAAGTGTTGAAGTGTTTGTACAGCAACGCCACCATGTCGATCCGACTACAGGAAGAGAGCACGAAACCAATCCCATTGCAGCGAGGTGTGAGACAGGGAGACGTTATTTCTCCGAAACTGTTCTCAAACGCATTGGAGGACGTTTTCAAGCTCTTGGACTGGTACGGATTCAGCATCAACATCAATGGCGAATACATCACTCACCTTCGTTTTGCCGACGATATAGTCATTATGGCAGAGTCGTTGGAGGACCTCAATACGATGCTCAGCGACCTCAGTAGCGTTTCCCAACAGGTGGGTCTTAAAATGAACATGGACAAGACGAAGATCATGTCTAATGTCCATGTTGCACCCGTACCGGTAGTTGTTGGGAACGATACTCTCGAAGTTGTTGACCACTACGTATACCTAGGAAAAACTGTCCAGTTAGGTCGGTCCAACTTTGACAAAGAGGTCGCCCGAAGAATCCAACTCGGATGGGCAGCGTTCGGGAAACTACGCGATATCTTCTCGTCCAAAATACCGCAGTGCCTGAAGACGAAGGTTTTTAACCAGTGTGTGTTGACAGTGATGACATATGGTACCGAGACGTGGTCTCTAACGGCTGGCCTTTTAGAAAAGTTCAGAGTCACACAACGAGCCATGGAGAGAGCTATGCTCGGAGTTTCTTTGCGCGACAGAATCCGAAATGTGGAGATTCGCCGAAGAACTAAGGTCACCGACATAGCTCTCAGAATCTGCAAGTTGAAGTGGCAATGGGCAGGCCACATCGCTCGAAGAACCGATAACCGTTGGGGAAGAAAGGTTCTCGAGTGGCGACCACGAACCGGAAGACGCAGCGTTGGCAGGCCTCCCACTAGGTGGACAGACGACATTGTGCGCGTCGCAGGTAACCGGTGGATGCAAATAGCCAATTGTCGTTCATTGTGGCGTTCTAAGGGGGAGGCCTATGTTCAGCAGTGGACGTCTTCCGGCTGATGATGATGATGAAATGCCTGCTCATATTCCTCATTATCAAAGAGGTTTTCGCTATCGATATCCCAGTGTAATGAATCGATAGCTGACCACCTAGACTGGATACTTCGCAGAATATTTTCTAATTTCCACTTCTCGGAGATAATCTCTAAATCGACAGCCTCTATGGTACGAGAAAGCGCTTTAAAATTACTCTTCTGCTTCCGAAGCATTTCTTCCACCTTACTGCTGATACCTCGACTGGTTACTTGAGGCATCAACGTACTGGATGTACCTGCTTGGCCAGGTGTAGAAGGAATCATTTGCTGATCGGATAGCCTGGTTAGTGGTGTCGCTGGTTTAATTAACGGCTTATTTGATTCAATAGGCTTATAACTAGAAATGAGACTTTTAACGTCCTGGTAAAAAGTGAACGCCTGCTGGTAAAAATTCTCATTAAAGTATTGATGGTCAGCACCTTCGAATTCAGTACATAATCTGGTATGATTAGTCTTAAATTCAATCCAATATGAATCTAAAGTGCTAAGCCGTTTTTCGATGTAAGCCGGTGTTTTACGCTCCGGGCCGTCCTTTTTGAAATTACTGCGAATATTCTCCATGGCGGCCGTGATTTGGTCTTGAGTGGTCAAAAGATCTTGCATCTTGGTAGACATCGTGCGTGGTTAAATGGTTAAAATTGTAAATATGGAAAGATCTTACTCAAAGACTGGCTCTTGGTGACCTGGTTTGTCCTGGAGAGATTCGATCCTGGTTTTTCGTCAGCCGAAGTGGTTTCTTCACTTAACGATGGTTGTTGGTAAATGGAATTGGTAGGTAATTGGTAATGGTAAATGGTAAAGATAATGGTAATTGGTAAAAATAATGGTAAATGGTAAAGGAAGCTGGTTTAGCCGTAAGTGGGATGCACTGACACTAATAGTTCCTGTATCACTCGCGTAGATCCCGCCTTACGGTTTAAGGCTCGAAGGACCAAAATGTACGATCTGGTAGCCGTACAGAAGTATTTATAATGGTATATAAATAAGAGAAAGAGTTAAGTACAGATAAATGGTTTATTATAAGCACTTAACCCTAAAAGGTATGAAATGGTTAATGGTTATGAGCACACGCGAACCGGTTGGCTATCAAACGTGAACTGACTGTGAAATCGTTGCAATACTGCATCTCGGCGTAAATGATGACACAGCGCAACGTAATGCACGATGCTTGCACCGTACAGTATGTTATCAGATAAACATGTCAGTTATTTGGAATTATCTAGTCTGTCTCCATTGTATAGTGTCAATATGTATGTGAAAACAATATGTCAACAGAACGTCTTATTTTTTATATTTTTTATCCAGTGCTTCATATGATTTAAAATTAACAACATAATTCTAGTTTTTATTTATTAGAGCAATCTTGTAATATATTTTATCTGGGCATTTCTGGGGCACAGATGGGCATGGTCCTTTGAGACATCAACATTTTTTTTATTCTAAATCCTGGGTTAGAGCACCACTAAAAGGGTCCTGTATTATAATAATGACTGTGTAGAAAGACGTTGTATCACCACGTCCGCATCCTCCCCCGCGCCCGCGTCCTCCCCGCGCTCACGTCCTCCCCCGCGCTCGCGCCCTCCCCGCGCCCGCCTCCTCCCCGCTTCCCAGCGACGTACCTAGTTGTCTGATGACGTGCGAGTGCACGTGCGGCGGCAGCTCGCGCGACGACTCGTCGGGCACGCCGAGCCCCCACCCGACCACGTAGCCGCGCACCACCGCGCCCGCCTCCTCCCCCGCTCCCGCGCCCGCCTCCACGGCCCCGCCCCCGTCCGCTCCCGCCCACCACACGGAGATCCAGTCGCGGCCCGCGCGAGCTGACCACATAACATACAGAATTTTAAAGAACTTGCATGAGTAAGGAATCAAATTTTGAAATACAGATATTCAGATGTGGGATGAGTCATTGACCCTTAACCATAGATCATGTTAAATATGTATTTCACGTAAGTCTGGCCAGCATGTAATGCATGTGACGGCCGTCACCCACTCGTATGTAGTGTATGTGAGTGAGTGTGTCGCAATGTATATAGAGGTGTGCAGCGATACTGACTGGTGAGCGGCGGCGGCGCGGGCGGCACGTGCGCCTCGTGCGCGCGCTGGCGGCGCGTGGCGGCCGTCACCCACTCGCTGAACGGACCCGAGCCGTTTGCGTTCAGCGCGCACACGCGGACCTGCGCCGACAATAGACACACTGTCACTGAGGCGACGATCACGTCGTAAATACTACAAGGACGTATTAGTCGATCAATATAAAGCTATATTGTATACTACCTGACCCGCGCAGCTCCGCCCGCACTTTTATTACATTTTGCTCCCCTTTTCTCTCACTTCCCTTAATTTATCTCTATTTTTTAGCCGCTACCCAATTTTGCCATGTACGAATATGGATTTTGGGGTGTCAGTCATGACCCCTACGACCCCCCCTCTCGAAACGCCACTGCTCTCTTATAAGAAAACTCTAATTCTATGCTCTTTCTCTCCTCTCTCTTTCCCCCTCCCGCTTCGGTCCCCGTCACACTCCCCCTCTTCACCCCGGTTTCCCCTCTCGGAACCCTCTCTCTTCTCCCAAATTGCTGCCTCTCACTCCCCCCTTGCTCCATCTAACTCGCCCGATCCCTCACCCCATCACCCGCTCCTCGAATCCCTTCTCCTACCCACCTCTCGTTCTATATATCCTCGTCATTCATGGTGTCATGACCTATTCCCAGACCTATCCGATTTGCAAACAAAATTTTATATATATCGATTCACCCATCTAGATAAAAACCTTGCCTTATGTTGCTTAACCTTTACCTGGCGGTATGAAATATACTTTACGACCTACTCGATATGCACACAAAATTTCATACAAATCGGTTCACCCATCTATTGAATCATCATCATCATCAGCCGGAAGACGTCCACTGCTGAACATAGGCCTCCCCCTTAGAACGCCACAATGAACGACAATTGGCTATTTGCGTCCATCGGTTACCTGCGACGCGCACAATGTCGTCTGTCCACCTAGTGGGAGGCCTGCCAACGCTGCGTCTTCCGGTTCGTGGTCGCCACTCGAGAACCTTTCTTCCCCAGCGGTTATCGGTTCTTCGAGCGATGTGGCCTGCCCATTGCCACTTCAACTTGCAGATTCTGAGAGCTATGTCGGTGACCTTAGTTCTTCGACGGATCTCCACATTTCGAATTCTGTCGCGCAAAGAAACTCCGAGCATAGCTCTCTCCATGGCTCGTTGTGTGACTCTGAACTTTTCTAAAAGGCCAGCCGTTAGAGACCACGTCTCGGTACCATATGTCATCACTGGCAACACACACTGGTTAAAAACCTTCGTCTTCAGGCACTGCGGTATTTTGGACGAGAAGATATCGCGTAGTTTCCCGAACGCTGCCCATCCGAGTTGGATTCTTCGGGCAACCTCTTTGTCGAAGTTAGACCGACCTACCTGGATAGTTTGTCCTAGGTATACGTAGTGGTCAACAACTTCGAGTGTATCGTTCCCAACAACTACCGGTATGGGTGCAACATGGACATTAGACATGATCTTCGTCTTGTCCATGTTCATTTTAAGACCCACCTGTTGGGAAACGCTACTGAGGTCGCTGAGCATCGTATTGAGGTCCTCCAGCGACTCTGCCATAATGACTATATCATCGGCAAAACGAAGGTGAGTGATGTATTCGCCATTGATGTTGATGCCGAATCCGTACCAGTCCAAGAGCTTGAAAACGTCCTCTAATGCGTTTGAGAACAGTTTCGGAGAAATAACGTCTCCCTGTCTCACACCTCGCTGCAATGGGATTGGTTTCGTGCTCTCGTCCTGTAGTCGGATCGACATGGTGTACAAACACTTCAACACTTCGATGTACCTATAGTCAATGTGGCACCGCTGGAGGGACTGCAATACCGCCCAGGTCTCGATTGAATCGAAGGCTTTTTCGTAGTCCACAAACGCTAGACATAATGGCCGATTATACTCCTCGGTTTTCTGTATAATCTGGCGGAGCGTATGTATGTGGTCTACGGTGCTAAAGCCTTTTCGGAACCCGGCTTGTTCGGGAGGTTGGAAGTCATCAAACCTGCGTTCGAGACGGTTCGTAATGACTCTCGAAAACAGCTTGTATGCATGGCTCAGGAGTGAGATGGGTCTATAATTCTTCCCCCTGTAGCCCCCCGGGAACCTGTCACGGTGCTCACGGGGACGGGGGTCGCAACCCCGCCGCCGTCCTCCTCGGAGTCGCCGCCGTACTCAATGGACGCTCAAGGGGCCCACACCCCAAGCGTCCAGCGACTCCGAAGGTTGCCCATTGTTTATAGCCCCGGGCTCAGGGCTGGGGAGCGAGACGTTGGGCGGTCGCTTGACGCGGCCTGCGCCTTCGTCGCCGAGCGGGATCAGCGCGTTCGCGTTCCCGCTCAGCGGCCTCCTTCTGGGACATGACAGTCTCGCAGAAGGCGGCCATCGCTCCCCACGCCGCATCCCCGGACAGCATAGCCGACACTACGCTGCCCAGGGAGAGGTCCGATCCGATAACTGCGACCAGGTCTCGACGCTCCAACGACCACGCGGGGCAAGCCTCCAGCGTGTGTTGGGCGGAGTCAGACTGGTCGCAGTGGAAGCATCTCGTCGTCGCTTCACGTCCGATCTTATGCAGATAATCACCGAAACAACCGTGACCGGTGATTATCTGCGTAAGCCTATAGGTGAGTCGTCCACTCCGTCGCTGTATCCAGGCTTCGAGATGCGGCAGGAATGCCTCAACGACGCGTTTGCGCGCTATGTGCTCCGGTTGGAGCCGCTCGCGCCACGTCGTGAGAGCGATGTGTCGTTCCTGCCGCTTGATGGATTCGAGCGCCACCGGCTCGCCTCCGCCACTCTGGCGGGCGTGAATGACCTTGCCCTATGTTAACCTTAACCTAGCGGTATGAAATAAACTTAATGCCCTATTCCCAGACCTACCCGATATGCACACAAAATTTCATACCCATCGGTTCACCCATTTATTTAATATTTAATGACCTTGCCTTATGTTGCTTAACCTTAACCTAGCAGCATGAAATATACTTTACGACCTACCCGAGATGCACACAAAATTTCATACAAATCGGTTCACCCATCTATTTCATGACCTTACCTAACGTTTCTTAACCTTAGCCTACCGGGATAAAAAAGTATCCTATGTCCGTTTCCTGGTTCTAAGCTACCTCCCCACCAATTTTCAGCCAAATCAGTTCAGCCGTTCTTGAGTTATAAATAGTGTAACTAACACGACTTTCTTTTATATATATAGATAACAATTTTCAAAATATAATTAATAAAAAAAGATAAGTTACAATATAATCCCGAGTGCGATGCGAACCCGAGACCTACGATGTTTTTTAGAAGCGTCCGTAACCACTAGACCACGGAACAATTACTCAACACGGCGAAATACCTCCATATGCAAACTAAATATCTACTCAGTCCTTATTGTATATAGCGTAATAATACATATCTTATTAATTAACTGGTAAATTTTTAATTATCCTATTCACATACAATAGAATTTATGTGGTAATATGCGCAAGAAATGTTCCACTGCTTAGTCCCTATGAAACATAGCGTGATGTTATATATACAATTTTATGCCCGGACTTCTACACAACAAATCAGTGAAAGTCCTATTAAAATCCATCCACGGGTTTTCAAATGATACCTGGACACCCAGAACAACAGACAGACAGACAATAATTCCAAAAAAAATTGTTTTGGCCTCTATATCTATAGTATACTCGTAGTATCTCCACATACAAATTTTGGAAAAATATTCAATGTACAGACAAAGTGCTCTTTGAGTTTTATTATAGTACAGAAGATTATATGTGCCATGCGAACATGCCTTCATAACATTGCCCCACCATTGAAGGAAATCTTTAAATGGCGGGGCAATGTTATGGGGAGACCTCCTTAAATAAAGGCATCCTGGTGCAGGTAAAGATGGTTGGAAATTGGTGCTACAATTTGTTAGATTCATCTCCTCCTTTACTCTTTACTTTAAGCGACAGTGCAGCTGTCCATTACCGCTAGTCGTCAAAAACATAATTTATTAAGTAGGTACGCGATAATTGCTAACGTACCCTTCTCGCCGGAAATTAACAATATGAACAGACTGCTTTGCTGCAGGTTACCTGATATTGCGGTGGTACCTGTTTATTTATTTATTTACAGGTTGAAAAAACAGCATCTTATAAGTATAAAGTATAGATAAAAAAAACAGTGAAATAACTTAAGCCTATCGTTTTTACATATAAATAAATAAATAATAAAATAATAAAGAAAAAAAAAAAAAGAAAAGTCAGTCAGTATTTTAGACCTCCCACATACCTGACATTGCGTTGGTATAAAATTATAGTAAATAATCTATTTGACATATTCAGCAATGAGTTCAAACCTGGTAAGTGGTGGCGGTGTCAAGGTCCCGTAGCTCTGCATGGCGGGCGTCCGCCGGCGTCGTCAGCGAGTCTGCCTTGCGGCGCGCGGCCCCCGCGCCTGCCCCCGCCCCCGGGGTAGACGCGGGGGCCGCCCCCGCGGCCACCGCGCGGTAGCGCACCTTGTAACCGGTCAGTGTGCCGCGGTGCGTGCGAGCCGGGGGCGCTTCCCATCGGACGAGGATTGACTGGCAACAATTAAAGACCAATATATTATACTAAACGGTGGAATCTATTTTAGAAATACAATTTATTTTATTGTTATCATTCGCGGATAATAAAATACATTAGCTTATTAAACTTAGAAGACGAATCGAAGTGCTATAAAATAAGTCAGTATATAGAAACGTTAGGTTTTTTTTATTAATGATGTGATTATATTATGATGTCGTTGGCTGTAAATAAGTTGCAATATATGTGTGTACACTGACGTTGGCGCCGGTGGGCACGGCGGTGACGTTGACGGGCGGCGCGGCGGGCGCGTCGCTGGGCATGCGCACGCGCAGCGCGGGCGCGGGGGCGCCCCCCGCCGCCGCCACGCGCACGCTGTACGCGGCGCCAGCGCGCAGCCCGCCCAGCGTGCCGACCACCGGCCCCGCCCCCGCGCCTGCCCCCGCCCCCGCCCCCGCCTCCACCCACTGCAGCTGCTCGCGGCCCGACTCCAACTGCACAGAACACCGAGTGCATTATTGCTTGTCACTTGTACCAGTCAGTGCAACATGAAATACAGTAATTTTCTAGTTTTTGTCACTTTAAGATAGGAAAAAGGATGAAGTATTTCAAATTATTCAGGAATGCCCGGTAATATTCAGGAATGCCCGGTAATATTCAGGAATGCCCGGTAATATTCAGGAATGCCCGGTAATATTCAGGAATGCCCGGTAATATTCAGGAATGCCCGGTAATATTCAGGAATGCCCGGTAATATTCAGGAATGCCCGGTAATATTCAGGAATGCCCGGTAATATTCAGGAATGCCCGGTAATATTCAGGAATGCCCGGTAATATTCAGGAATGCCCGGTAATATTCAGGAATGCCCGGTAATATTCAGGAATGCCCCGTAATATTTGTTAGAAGCTTCGATCATCATCATCATCAGCAGCCGAAAGACGTCCACCGTTGCACGAAGGCCTCTCCGAGAGAAGGGTTTGGCAGGCGTTTTAAGTATCGCAATATACATATATAAGTGGAAGGTGATTGAATAGAAAGATTCTGATGTCCGTCTTCTTGTTTTCCCTTAGTCGTCTCTGACGTTCACCCAACCGAAAGAGATGAGATTGTGCTATTCTCACCCGGACACTCTACGAGGCAATGGCTGCTGAAAAAGTATCTAGTGATCGGTTCAAGGATTTATCAAATAATAGCAAACGTTACCTCGGTATAGTGCAGCGAGTACTTGGTGGGTGCACTGGGCCCGGGCGGCGGCAGCCAGGAGACGCGCAGTGCGTGCGGGCCCAGCGGCTCGGCGCGCACGCTCGCCGGCGCCGCGTGCGTCAGCTCCTCCTCCGCGGTGCGCACCTCCAGCGGCTGCGAGGGAACGCTCATGCTACTACATAAGTACATACAGTACATTGGCGCCGATCAGCACATCTATCTCCACCCGTTAGTAATGAACAACATCCGCACATCGAGAGCTAATTGGGGTTAATTCGGATGGTTTAGGTAGGTACCACCGCAATGCAGAAGATATTCTGCCACCAAACAACGATAATATATATAATTCTGAAGTGTAAGGTGCCGTAGTAGCTGGTGAAGTTACAGAGCTCCAGAAACTAAATAAATTAATTCTCGAGTGACAATCCGCAGTGAATTGCAATTGTCTGAAGGCAGTCGCGTCGCTTACTATTAGGAGAACATCTTACTATTTTCGTCACTAGGATAAAATAATCAACTACCATACAGCAGCGCCGATCAGTGCATCTATCGTCACCAGTAAATAATAATGAAGATCCGCAAACATTCAGGGCCAAATTGATGAAATTCACTCAAATATTCGGCCAAGATATAGGAATACTTAAGACCAAATTTAAAATAAATACCGAACACTTTAGTATTAGTGATATACATATATAAATATTTTAGAAAAGTGAAGAGTCTTTTTGCTAAAAAGGCTATGTGTAGTGTAGGCTACATACCATATATATACCATTCAACTCATATATGAAGTAATGCAAACATATTCATTGCAAAAATATTTGTCAAAGGTATCTTACCACTAACCAAAAATCAATCATATTACTATTGGACAGACGCTGTAGTGAGTTCGTAGCGTATTAAGGGTCTCTACTAAGGACGTTGTATCTTATCCGTGGCGTTATAAAGGCGTGTGCTCACCGGCGTGGGCGACGAGATCCCCCGGGCGGTGTAGGCTCGCACGGAGAACAAGTAGGTGGTGTTGGGCTGCAGCGCGGCCACGTTCATCTCGTGCTTGTGCGCCGCGCCGCGGGACACGCGCTCCCTGCGCCACACGACATGGCGTGTAGTTAATTAAGGTGAGCGCTCACCTTCATTTGATATAATATAGTGATTGACCCCGACCCCACGTGATCGTCAATCATGATTCAGCTATAGATGGAAACGCACTATTGCCAGTCACAGTGGGCGTTATTTAATCTATATTAATAAAAGAGCAGGGTGTTTTCTAGGAATCACGATACAGCAAAAACCATATAACGTACAATCTTGAAATTTGGAACCAACATTATTCAAATAGTCTAGGTGAACAATAAGAACGGATTTTTCGAAATTCCATACCTAAGTGGGTCAAATGGGCTCCCAAAGTATGTATGGAAAAAAACATTTTTTCTTCACACGGACATAAAACTTTGTAAGTGTACTAAACAAAAGAAATAAAGAAACACGTGTATCACACTTTTTGAAAATCGACCCATATTGGGATTTTAGCCTGGCTTTTGAGTATGCAACGCGGAAAAAAAATTTCATACTGCATTGCTGAAACTTTGCGAATACATTAATCAAATTGTAGCAATCCAACTGCAAATAATCATTTTTTGAAAATCATCTCGTAAAGGGGTCCAATTGGGGTCCAAAAAATGTTTCTCGACCTACAGTCATAAAACTTAGTTTATATATTGCACACAAGAATCTAAGAAACTTATTTCCAGCATTTTCCAAAAAACTACCCCTAAGGTTTTTTAATGGGGTTTCAAAGTTTGCACAAAGAAGGATTTCCATTTCATCCTATGATGCAGCCAGAGTAACGAAACTCGGTAAATAAACTCAATACAACAATTGAAAAAACTAATTTTGATCATTTTTGTAAAATCAACCCCTAAGTGGGTCAAATGGGCTCCCAAAGTTTGTATGGAAAAAAGAAAATTTTCGTCACACGGACATGAAACTTTGTCAGTGTACTAAAGAAAAGAAATAAAGAAACACGTGTATTACAACTTTTTGTAAATCGACCCTTAAAGGGGTTTTAACATGGTTTTTGAGTATACAACGTAAAAAAAAACATACTTAAACTTTGCGAAAACTTTGCGAATATATTTATCAAATTATAGCAATCTATGTGTAAATAATCATGTGTTGAGAATCAACTCCGAAATGGGTCCAATTGGGGTCCAAAAAATGTTTTTCGACCTACAGTCATAAGACTTAGTTTATATATTGTACACAAGAATCTAAGAAACCTGTTTCCTGCATTTTTTGAAAAAGAACCCCTAAGGTCATATCAAGGGGTTGCAAAGTTTGCACAACGAAGGATTTCCATTTCATGATATGATGCAGCTAGAGTAACGAAACTCAGTAAATAAACTCAACACAACAATTGAACAAACTTATTTTGAGCATTTTTGTAAAATCAACCCCTGATTGGGTCAAATGGGCTCCCAAAGTTATTACGGATTTTTTTTTCATCACACGGATAAGAAATTTAGTCAATGTACTAAGCCAAAGAAATTAAGAAACACGTGTATCATAACTTTTTCAAATTCAACCCGTAAAGGGGTGTTAGCATGGTTTTTGAGGATGAAACGCGGAAAAAAATATCATGCTGCATTGATGAAACTTTGCGAATACATTTATCAAACTAAAGCAATGATTGTATAAATAATTATTTTTTGAAAATCAACTCTTAACGGGGTCCAATGGGGGTGCAAAAATGATTGTCGACCTACAGTCATAAGACTTAATTTATGTGTTGCACACAAGAATCTAAGAAACTTATATCCGGCATTTTGCAAAAAACTATCCCTATGATCATTTAATGGGGTTGTAAAGTTTACACGTAAAACGATTTCCATTTGAGAACTCGGAGCCCGTTGGCTCGAATCGTAACAAGAAAAAACCGCGCAAAAAAAATAGGCCCGGGCTCCGAAGGGTTAATGCTATAATAGAGCTAGAGAAACGAAACTCGGCACTATAAACTCAATACAAAAATTGAATAAACAAATTTTCAGCATTTTTCGATAATCAACCTCTAAGTGGGTCAAATGGGATCTCAAAAATGTGTATGGAAAACATTTTGTTTTCACCACACATACACGAAATGTCAACATACTAAACATAAGAAATGAAAAAACACGTGTATCACAACTTTTTGAAAATCGACCCTTAAAGGGGTTGTAACATGGTTTTTGAGTATACAACGTAAAAAAAACATACTTACTGCATTGATGAAACTTTGCGAATATATTTATCAAATTCTAGCAATCTATGTGTAAATAGTTTATGAAAATCAACTCCTAAAGGGGTCCAATTGGGGTCCAAAAATGTTTTTCGACCTGCAGTCATAAGACTTAACTTATGTATTGCACACAAGAATCTAAGAAACCTGTACGAGCCAATAATGCTCATACAGCAAATTAATAATTAACCTACTTTATATAGACGAGCAGTCGTGCTACAACCTCCGTCACGCGCTAATGTGTCAATAACTACAAAAACATTACGTAAGGTGCGACTCAGACACTAAACATAGCCGTAGACAATAACTATAAATAAATACGTATAAACAATAATCAGTGGTTTTGGTGTGATCTACATACTACAACAACCGGGATACCGTCAACGACAGGATATCCCCAACATCGCGTGGTCCTTCGAGCCGGAACCTAAAACATCATTCTCTTCTGCATGATGACAATCTAAAAGGGCAACAATCAAGGTCATCCGCCACAACGGCGGTTGAGCGAACTTCGAATCACATTAACGGTGAACAAGAGATACTCTTAACGACTCTTCAGCTGAAAGTCAAAAACAGAGAAGGAGATTACGTCATCCTTCGGGCATTACTCGATCAAGGTTCGCAAGTAACACTGATTACAGAAAATGCCGCACAACGATTGAACTTACCACGGAACAAAACCAACACGGTTGTGACTGGCGTTGGCACTATCATGGGCACAAGCAAAGGAATGGTTAAACTGGAATGCAAATCTATCCACTCTGATTATACATTCCAAACAGAAGCACTAGTAATGCGGAAACTTATCAACAACCTACCTAGCTCAACAATCAACGCGAAGACCTGGCCGCACCTTGATAACATCAAGTTGGCTGATAAGGACTTTCACATCTCAGCGCCCATCGATTTAGTGCTAGATGCAGCAATCTACTCGCAGATTATCCTAGAAGGAGTACTCAAACACAACAATAATTCGCCAGTAGCGTCTAACCAATGTCTGGGGATAGCGGTAACTACAAAGTATATTGGAGTGAATTTCGCAAAGAACACCTATATACAAATAGAAGAGGCTGATCTTCATCAGTGTACAACAATGATGGCGGATAACTTTATATGCCACACCTACACGTCGATAAGAAACTTGCATGGAGCCGCAGCATCCTGTGTAGCTAAAATGATAAGTCAAAATGAAAACATCACCTGCGATTGGACACCACGGCAATGCTCTGACCAATGGACGAAGTTACAAAGACCGAACATATGGTTATATAATTGCATCAACGAGTGCCCGACCCACATCGTATGCGAGAATCAGATTACAACAACAATGATTAAACAGGCGGGCCTCCTTGCCCTAGGTCAGGACTGTGTAATTCAATACAGAGACGCTACCATGTACTCGCATAATGTTTTTAGCAGCAAAACTAATGTAGGTATAAATTTAGAAGTGCCGACTATCGACTCGCCAAACGATGGAATGTGGGAAATGTATAAAAATACAAACATTATACTACCCAAATTAAACCTGTCTTATGAACAAAGATTATTAGATCGAAAAATAACCACACAAAAAGAACGCGAGTTTCTACCCAGCGAGTTAAGTATCCACGACATCGGCAACTACACAATAAGTACTTTGCTGGTGGGAGGAATTGTCATCACAATCATTGTATGGCAGTTCAAAAGATACTGCTCCTCGAACAAAAGAAGCAAGAAGCCAACAGCAAAAACGACTTTACCGAGAACCTCGGAGAAAATGGAAGATATTGAACTGGAGGAGATTGCTACCTACGCTGAAGTAGAATATGGACGGTCGAAGAGGAATCCTCAGTCGCGACCAACAGCGGGAGCAAACTTCCAACTTTAATTTATAATTTGCTTATTGTGGTTTTTTGCCTTTAATATTTTTTACTTATTATAACTTTTACTATTTTTATACTTTTACATTTTTAACATTTAACTTATAACTTATATTTCAACTTGTAACACATGTTTGGTGATCTGAGTACATACCTTCATCTTTCCCTCGGGAGCATGTACGAGCCAATAATGCTCATACAGCAAATTAATAATTAACCTACTTTATATAGACGAGCAGTCGTGCTACAACCTCCGTCACGCGCTAATGTGTCAATAACTACAAAAACATTACGTAAGGTGCGACTCAGACACTAAACATAGCCGTAGACAATAACTATAAATAAATACGTATAAACAATAATCAGTGGTTTTGGTGTGATCTACATACTACAACAACCGGGATACCGTCAACGACAGGATATCCCCAACAAAACCCATTTCCGGCATTTAGCGAAAAACAACCCCTAAGGTCATATAATGGGGTTGGAAAGTTTACACGTAGAACGATTTCCATTGAATGTTATAATGCAGCTAGAGTAACGAAAATCGGTACATAGACTCAACAAAACAGTTTAACAAATTTATTTTCACCATTTTTCAAAAATCAAGCCCTACGTGGGTCAAATGGGGTATCAAAAATACCATGAAAAAAATATATTCATAGCACACGGACATGAAACTTTATCAGTGTACTGATAAAAAACACGTGTATCACATTATTTTTTTAAATCAACCCTTGAAGGGGTTTTAGCATGGTTTTTGAGTATCAAGCGCGGAAAGGAAATCATGCTGCATTGATGAAACTTTGTGAATAAATTGATCAAGTTAAAGCAATTTAATTATTTTGAAAATCAACCCCTAAAAGGGTCTAATTGGGTCCAAAAAATATTTTTTTGTCCTACAGTCACAGGACTTATTTTATGCATTGCACATAATAATCTAAGAAACTTATTTCAGGCATTCTTCAAAAAACAATCCCTAAAGTCATTTTATGAAGTTGCAAAGTTTGCATGAAGAAGGATTTTCATTTTAGCTATAATGTTGCTACAGTCATACAACTCATTAAATAAACTCAACATAAGAACAAACAAATTTTCTGCATTTTTCGGAAATCAACCCCTAACTGGGTCAAATAGGGTATCAAAGTTTGCAAAAAAATATTTTTCATCACACGGACACAAAACTTAGTCATCAAAAGAAGTTGAGAAACACGTCTGACACATTTGATTTGAAAATCAACCCTTGATTGGGTTTTGGCACGGTTTTTGTGTATGAATTCGGAAAACCGATGACTTATGACTCTGCGGATGCATTTATGAAATTAAAGAAATCCATGTGCAATTTTTTTTTTATTTGATTCCCCTAAGGGATTAATTGGGGTCCAAATCCTTTTGTTTTACCCTACGGTCACAAGACTTATTTTATGTATTGCACATAATAATCTAAGAAACCTGTTTCCTGCATTCATCCTGATGCACTGCACTGATGTTCTCCGTTACATTACTCTGACAAATATGAACCGATTTCGATGATTCTTTTTTTATTCAAGGGAGTAAACTACTGTAATGATTTCATGCAAATTTCATTAGGACCGGATAAAGTATTCCTGAAGAAAATATACACAGTAGGTACGTCAACATCAACTTCAACAACACTAAAATTATTTTATGCTTTTTAGTGTTGTTGAAGTTGGTTCATTTTTTTTGTTGTGTCGTGTGCAATATTTTATTTGAAAATCAACCCGTGGGACAAATGAGGTACCAAAGTTTGTAGGTAAGAAAATATTTTTTTCAGACACGAAACTTTGTCAGTGTACTCATCAAAAAATTGAGAAATACACATTGGTTTTGAAAATCAGCCTTAACGGGGTTTTGGCACGGTTTTTGAGTATTGAGTAGGTATACGCAAAAAAAAAATTCATGCTGCACTGATTACACTGCGGATACATTCGTCATATTGAAGCAATCCATGTTATTTTTTAAAAGCTTTTATTTAAGTTAACCCCTAAAAGCGTTCAATTGAATTCCTTCCAAAAAATATTTTATTCCTACAGCCACATGACATATTTTATGTACCTACTGCATACAAGAATCCCTAAAGTTTGCGTGAAGAAAATAATGCAACTATGGTAACGTAACTCAGTGAATGAACTAGGTTTCCACTTAACAACCTCATATGTTTTTTAATGGAATTGCAAAATAAGTACAGTATCTTTTTAAACAAAGAAGTAAATATTTAAGAATGTTTTGATTAGATCAGAGTTAATAAAAGTGTGAAAATATCGAAATCGATCGTCCGAAGATCGGACCAACAATAATAACTAAGAAGACCTGAGGGTACACCGGCATAATTGTGACATAAGGACGTTCAACATCTCAGTTCTCCCGTGACTATGGGTGCTGCAAATCATTGGAAACGTCGGGATAGAAAAAGCTAAAATAAACCGCGATTAAATCCGTAAAAAGTAGTTTGATTTCAATGTTTAATATTCACGTAAGTAAAAGACAATAAGCTTACTATTTATGAAGCTGGCTTCAAAATACAGAAACGGTAAGTGTTGTCCTTGAAAACTTGGAATGCACGATATCAAAAAGATTATCAATACCTAAAGGATTAATGGAAATCCACAAATATATGGACGATAGATTGGTAAGTAACAATTTATTACGAACGTTTTAACTAACGCGAATGCTACACATTGAAATCAAACTATGATTTCAATGTGTAGCCTTCGCGTAAATAAAAGACAACATTAGTGTAAACAATATTTTAAAAACCTCGAACCATAATTCTAAACACGTTTGAGTAACAAAGTAAACGCGGGCGAAGCCGCGGGCTACTGCTAGTAATAATATATCCCGGGACAATTCCAAATACGCCTGTCGCTGCTGGTTTATTTAGCTGCGGTCTGCCGTAAAGTTGTGGTGATTAACGACTATAACTAGTGGTAGGGGTAGGAAAATCAGTCACCCCTTGATAAAAAAAAACGTTTAGAATTAACAGTGAATCGGTTCAGTAATGTCCGTGGCCAAAGGCTCTAACTTTAGCTAATTTTTGTTCCTAAAATAGCATTTGGTGATTATTATTTCATAATCTGCTGGGATGATTCACACACGGTAATCTGATCCCAAACTAGGCAGAGCATGTAATATGGAAATAAACAACAGATCCAGATACTTTTCTGTTGTAAATACATACTTATACTTATTGGTGGGGGGAATCGAACCCACGACTTATTGGGTAGCGGCCAGGGTCTCTGACCACTAGACCAACGGGCTTGTTTTCTATTACTAGATTTATCCAATTAAATTTATATTGACATACGAGATGTATAAAAAAAACTCCAAGCTCACCTTTCGCTGCCTTTAACTTTATAAATGACGGCGTATCCAGTGACTTCTTCCGCGTGGTGTTCGGGCGGCTGCCAGCTCAGCGTCACGAAGGTGTGCTTCACGATGACCGCCTGGAGCCCCCGGGGCGCCGCCCCCTCGCTCACGTTGGCGCTCCCCTCCAGGCCTTCGGCCGCGTGAAATATATCATCGTAAGTGTCGTACTCCACGTCCGGCCCTGACGTGAACGCGGACGACGTCTCGCCGAGAAAATCCTCCTCGGGCAGGCCCAGCTCCGGGTGCCCGGAGGATACTAGGCTGGTGAATATGTCCTGGGTCGCGGTCGGAGGGAACGGGGATGTGGTGATGGAGGGTAGCTCTAAGGGCAGGGGGAATAAAAAAAAACAAAACAAATTAAAATTAAAATTGGAATGAAAATTAAAAAGGTGTATATTAAAAAAATAAGTCAGGAAAGATAAGGTAACTTAAAATAAACTTAGGTCAAAATCATAAAAATTCAGGGACATCCTTCTAAGATATTCGTAGTCATAATTATGTTAAGGTTCAAATTACATCAATTACTATTCAGTTTTCAGGCTTAATAACCATAAAATTCGGCGAGAGCGGTCAGTGCTCACCATCGTCGGGCGGCAGCACCACGAGGCGCACGCTGGCGGCGGCGGCGCCGGCGGGGGACGCAGCGCCGCACTGGATGTAGGATGGGGGCGGGGGTGGGGGGAGAGCGGTCAGTGCTCACCATCGTCGGGCGGCAGCACCACGAGGCGCACGCTGGCGGCGGCGGCGCCGGCGGGGGACGCAGCGCCGCACTGGATGTAGGATGGGGGCGGGGGTGGGGGGAGAGCGGTCAGTGCTCACCATCGTCGGGCGGCAGCACCACGAGGCGCACGCTGGCGGCGGCGGCGCCGGCGGGGGACGCAGCGCCGCACTGGATGTAGGATGGGGGCGGGGGTGGGGGGAGAGCGGTCAGTGCTCACCATCGTCGGGCGGCAGCACCACGAGGCGCACGCTGGCGGCGGCGGCGCCGGCGGGGGACGCAGCGCCGCACTGGATGTAGGATGGGGGCGGGGGTGGGGGGAGAGCGGTCAGTGCTCACCATCGTCGGGCGGCAGCACCACGAGGCGCACGCTGGCGGCGGCGGCGCCGGCGGGGGACGCAGCGCCGCACTGGATGTAGGATGGGGGCGGGGGTGGGGGGAGAGCGGTCAGTGCTCACCATCGTCGGGCGGCAGCACCACGAGGCGCACGCTGGCGGCGGCGGCGCCGGCGGGGGACGCAGCGCCGCACTGGATGTAGGATGGGGGCGGGGGTGGGGGGAGAGCGGTCAGTGCTCACCATCGTCGGGCGGCAGCACCACGAGGCGCACGCTGGCGGCGGCGGCGCCGGGGGGGACGCAGCGCCGCACTGGATGTAGGATGGGGGCGGGGGTGGGGGGAGAGCGGTCAGTGCTCACCATCGTCGGGCGGCAGCACCACGAGGCGCACGCTGGCGGCGGCGGCGCCGGCGGGGGACGCAGCGCCGCACTGGATGTAGGATGGGGGCGGGGGTGGGGGGGAGAGCGGTCAGTGCTCACCATCGTCGGGCGGCAGCACCACGAGGCGCACGCTGGCGGCGGCGGCGCCGGCGGGGGACGCAGCGCCGCACTGGATGTAGGATGGGGGCGGGGGTGGGGGGGAGAGCGGTCAGTGCTCACCATCGTCGGGCGGCAGCACCACGAGGCGCACGCTGGCGGCGGCGGCGCCGGCGGGGGACGCAGCGCCGCACTGGATGTAGGATGGGGGCGGGGGTGGGGGGAGAGCGGTCAGTGCTCACCATCGTCGGGCGGCAGCACCACGAGGCGCACGCTGGCGGCGGCGGCGCCGGCGGGGGACGCAGCGCCGCACTGGATGTAGGATGGGGGCGGGGGTGGGGGGAGAGCGGTCAGTGCTCACCATCGTCGGGCGGCAGCACCACGAGGCGCACGCTGGCGGCGGCGGCGCCGGCGGGGGACGCAGCGCCGCACTGGATGTAGGATGGGGGCGGGGGTGGGGGGAGAGCGGTCAGTGCTCACCATCGTCGGGCGGCAGCACCACGAGGCGCACGCTGGCGGTGGCGGCGCCGGCGGGAGACGCAGCGCCGCACTGGAACATGCCCGCGTCCACGCGCAGCACGCCCTGGATGCGCAGCGACGTGCTGAGGAACATACGTAGTCTCATATATCCTCGCACTTCGCAGGGATTACATCACTCGATACAGACATCCCTCGTCTATCATCGGACGACGAGACGCACGGTGTGTGAGTACACACCCTTATGTGGTCAACGTTCTTTCAGTTCGGACTAACCGATTCTTTTCGTCTGTAAGGACTGGGGTAGTTTACCTGAGTGGGTTTTTTCGTCCGATTATAATCTGAGGAATATCTTTAAGGCTGAAGTGAATAACCTATTAGTAAGTTAGTGTACTTTACCACCATCCCCTATTGCGTGGCCGCTTCCAACGGATGAGGACTGGAGTCAAGTTCTGGCTTATGATGAATAAAAAAAAACGGAAAAACTTTGCAGAAAGATCCTAGGACAAATCAGCAACATACGGCCGAAACGATTGCTCTAAAACATTGTCACAGCTTAGAGAAAATCGTTGACGTTTTAATCGCATTGTGGTGCTGTGGTGATTAGAAGGAGTCATTCCGTTAGCAGCTGAGTACTTAGAACTGAATTGATACAAATAAACAATACTTATAAAGATCCCTAGAAATTGAAACAAACCAAAAAGTGAACTTTAAAAAAAGTTACTGAGTAAATCGACCCTTGTTGCAATCTTAAAACTTAGTTTAAAACTAGTGTGATGTGTTGTACCGAGTGTAACTTACTGACCCATCAACGAGCGCGATGTCGTGGTTGTTGGGCGTGAGCGGGTCGCCGTCTTTAAGCCACGTGACGGTGGGCGTTGGCCGGCCGCGCACTTCACAACGCAGCGTGACGTCACCACGCGCGTGCGCCACCACCACACTGCCGCCGGCGATAGACACGCGCGGAGCCGCCTGCATTCACGCAAGTTAACATCGCTTGTAAGGTGTCGATAGTAACTTTTCAATACTTTTTGGGTCGTGGGTTCGATTCCCACCAAATGTCTGGGTGTTATTTATCTATTTAAGTATGTATTTACAAAAAAAAATGTATATAAGTATTAGTATCAGTTGTCTGGTTTCCATAGTACAGGCTCTGCCTAGTTTGGGATCAGATGACCGTGTGTGGATTGTCCCAAGATATTATTATTAATAAGGTATTGTATTGTTAAAGCAATATTTAATACAATCCAAAATTCCAATCAAAGAAATACCTATGTAACATCGGTATAATCAAGTAACAAGTATGAAGAAAAGATGCAATATTGATTATGATAGAATGAAAAGGAACGGACCCATCACAGATCCCTGGAGTACCCCACTAATAGTTACAACCTGAGTAGAGATATGACTGCTGTTAATGCATACTTGTGCTCTGTTATCATCGTATTTGAAAAACCAGTAATGTAGATTACCGCTTGTACCATTTTAAAGCAACTTCGCTTTAAAGATATCTTGCTTTAATTGGTCAAAAGGTTTATATGTAAATAAATAATTTCAAAATGCTTTTTCTTTGTCTAAGGTTATACTACTACGTGTAATATACTATTACGTTTTTGAAGAAACATGCGTGGTCGGTAGAGTCGTGGTGGCGCGGCACGTTTAGGTGCGCTGTTGTGAGTAGAGCGAAGCTCTACTAATATAGAGAGTACGCTAGTGCTGGGCTGCGGGGAGGACTCACGAGCACGTGCAACTGCGCGGCGTGGTCGGCGGAGTCCAGGCGGCTGTGCGCGCGGCACGTGTAGGCGCCCGCGTCCAGCGCGCGCGCCCACTGCACGCGCAGCGACCCCGCGCCCACCGTGTAGAACCGCGAGTCCAAGTCGCTGCACACACAACACGCACATCTCTACATCCAGACAATGCCGATAATGGATGATACAAAACTCAAATACACAGCAACAATATTGTTACACCTCGGGCCACCGTGGAACAGTTTTTTTTTTGTTAAAAGTAAGTCCAATTCATTAACCGAAATGATGATAATTTGATTTATGAATCTCACGGTCATAATTTTTTTTTTTTTTTTTTTTTTTTTTAATTAAAATAATTTGTTGCACAATGTTTTAGGTGTTACATTTGTGTACAGTGTGTCAAGTTTGAGTGCGTAAGCCTGTCGGAGAACTGCGATTTGATACTGTTCCCGAGGGCTACGTAGTTGGAAAATGTTGCTCTTCACTACCTTCTTAGAAGTAGAGATGTAGTAGAGGGGTATAAGTATGTGTTATGAGATATATTACTTATATATATGTATATATATGAAATGTATATTTCTAGTATATTATTTCCCTGAGTTACATCTACTAGGTGAATGCTTAAAATATAGGCCGTGTTAAAATGTTGAATTAAAGTTACTTAAAAGAATACATGTTTGTGGAGTTACAAAAACCAGCTACCCCTTTGGCCTTTTACACACATCAAAAGTGTCTAGGGATCAACATATATTTTTGCAATAACTTTTCTCCTGATTGATATTAATTAAAATTTTCTTTAAGGATTCATCAAATAAAGTGTTTTCGTTTGTCACAGTAACGATAAACCAAGTCACCTTTGCATTAATAAAGAAATTTGCCATTTTCCTAATAAAGGGATTTTTGACATTTGAACCACTAACACAAAAGTTCGAAAAAAAGACTGAAATAACAGTTTTCTTTAAAATTTTATTGGGTAACTTAAACAATTAATAATCCGTGTTTCTACCGCGAACACTAACAACACAAGAACATCGGTTTGGCATACTCAAAATGAGTTCATCCAAATCACGCTGTGGAATGGCCGCCCATGTTCGTTGCAACAACAAAAAAAGGTCTTCTTGCGACTGGATACCCTCCATATTCGGCAGAGCTCTTCTCTGTAGCATATCCCATGCATGCTCAATCGGGTTCAAGTCTGGCGACTGAGCAGGCCAGGGCAGGACATTGATGTTAGCTGCGGCGAGAGTCTGTCTTACAACTCTTGCGGTGTGCGGTCGTGCATTATCATGCATTAACTGAAATAAGGGACCGATTTGCACTTGTAGAGGAACGATGACGTCTGATACAATCGTCTCAGCATAAATTTGAGCGTTGAGGTTGCCTCTGATCCAAATCAACTCAGTTCTTCCGCCGATCCAAATACCCGCCCATACCATGATGGTTCCACCACTATAAGGATGGACTTCCTGGCAGGATTTTAATCGCTGTTGGCGTCCAGGGGTTCTCCAGTGTCGTATACGTCTTGTATCCGGTCTCATACCAAAACGAGACTCATCAGAAAAGCACACGAAACGCCATTGTTCTTCTGCCCAATTTCTGTGTTCAAGAGCCCATTGATATCGAATCCTACGATTGTGCATTGCTATAGGTGGTACCCGTAGCGGTCTTCGGGAATGAAGGTTCACTTCATGCAAGCGGTTTCTGACTGTTTGGTCGCTAATTAAGTTCCCTGAAGAGTGATGAAGCCTCACGGCTAACATCATGGCAGTTATTGTTGGAGCTCTTCGAGTTAAGATTTGAATATATCGGTCTTGTCTCCGTGTGCTGCAGCGATACCGTCCTCCATGGCGCTCAGCCACGGTACCAGTGCTTCGGTAACGTGTCCAAAGTCGACTGATAACACTCTGACTTGTATTCAGAGCTAAAGCCACAGTACGTTGCCGGGAACCAGCTTCTATCATTCCCACGGCTCTGAGCATTTCTTCCCTGCTTAAATGACGTCGCCGCTCTATAATAACGTTGGTTTTAATCAGTAGTAGGGAAACAGTAGCACTAATAATGTCTTCAATGCGTTGTATGTTTTTATAGGGAAAATATTGACAGCT
The DNA here is from genome assembly GCA_911728495.1 of Furcula furcula. Classification (NCBI taxonomy): domain Eukaryota; kingdom Metazoa; phylum Arthropoda; class Insecta; order Lepidoptera; family Notodontidae; genus Furcula; species Furcula furcula. The sequence continues at coordinate 13,261,278 of OU452269.1, read as the reverse complement.
GATTTTCATCTTTTACTCGAATTTGATTCACAGTTCCTGATTCAAATTATGAAATGCACCAAAAAGGATCCATATAAATTTATAAAATCATAAATTTATTACAAAGCCACATCTCAATCTCAAGAAATCCGCTTAAAAATGCTTGATCGCTAGACACTTTTGATGTGTGTAGTTTGTTGTACTTTCGTCGTTTTTTTGTTTTCTCTCTTATTTGTTCTTTTGAACGGCAAGACACACTGTCGCTGATGCTGATCTAATTGTAACATGACAAACACTGTTTAAAAAAAGTGAAAAATTGGCAACCCGCTGAGTTTCTTGCCGGATCTTCTCAGTTGAGGCCGCGTTGTGATATCAAGTACACTAGCGGTATGAGAAGGTTCAACACTTTTCCAATTGATTCCTTTTACCATAACATAAAAGCACTTGTTAACTCTTGGAATCTGTGTCACAGAACATACTGAAAATTATGTTTAACTGTTTGATTTACTATCTATACTTATAATAAAACTGTAACAGGTCCAATTCTGTACATTGAAGATATTTTGAAAATTATATTTGGAGGGCATTCTATAACCGATACTGAGGACGAAAATGTATTTTTTTAAATTTTTGTCTGTCTGTCTGTTTGTCTGTATCACGGCTGAGCATCACGCCGAAACTACTGAATGGATTCAAATGAAACTTGGCATGATTTGAGATCTTACTACGAGGTAGGACATAGGATACTTTTTATCCCGTAATCTAGCACGGTTCTTTTGGGAGGGGATTAAAGTCAAAACGGGTACTTGGTTATACGCTTGGTCCGATTTTATCAATTTTTCTTTATAATAAAATAAATATAAGTAAGGGAACACTCATAGAGAGTTGTTATCAAGGTTTTGTAATCGATCGGGTTAAGCAACGTTAGATAAGGTCATTAAATAGATGGGTGACCGTTTAACGCCATTTAAACTAAACGGGTCCGTGGTTCGGAGAGCAAGTAAAAAGTGGGTCCCAGTTTTTAACAAACTATAAAAAAGGAGGTTATGTATTCGATGCGAATGTCTGTTATTAAAAGTTTAGTTAACGTAAAAATAGCGCAGGCGGAGCTGCGTGGGTCAGCTAGTCAAATATATAGTTTAAAATTCAGATCAATCGATTACTTTGACTTTTGTATCTAGTCTGAGTGCATATACCCATGGGGTGGGTAAGAACAGTAGCTTCATATCTTATCTCGTCTTGTGTCGGAGGAGGCGACTGGGAAAAACCAGAAGATGGGTAGCAGGGATAGATGGGTCTTCTGTTAGATATCCAAACTTACGTATACTGCGATCCCCAAGACGCCTGCCAAGCGTGGGGATTATGGCAAGTGTATACTATACGTGGATGACCAACACAATTGTAACTCTTAAAATGAAGAATTTATACCAAATAGTAGAAAATTTGTAATTTCACCTGAGGTCGATTGCTACGCCGTTATTAAGCCAAGTAATCTCCGGCTTGGGGTTGCCAACGGCGGCGCAGTCGAACGTCACCGATGCACCTATATTGTGCACATAAAAGCAATCATAAAACTCATTTGTAAATTAAAACAAGATGAAGAGAGACCACAAACAATTATGGTTAAAAGTAAATAATAATGAATCATTTAGACATCTTCACTAACCGACTTCAAAATATACTAATCTTACAAGGCTGAAAGAGAGATGAAGCACAAAACTTTCTTTATACATGCCACCTGACGCATCAGTCTTACTTTTCAGACGAACCACGATTTCAAATGATTAGTCTGAAGTTAAAATATACAAAGTTTAGAGCAGATCAGTTTAAACAAATTACCTTCTATAACAGTTAGCGGCTGCGGCGTGACGATGAACCTTGGCGGTGTCTCTACATTGGGTGTCTCCACGCTTACTCTGAGTTCCGTCCCCTCGCTCACTCTGCGAAAGTAATGATAAAATGGTGATAAAGAAGAATACGTACGACGTGGACCAAAGAGCGAACCCCGCAGAGAACCACAAATATATAACAATGGAACTTTTTGACGTCAGTTGGCAATCTGTTAGATATGTTCAAAGTGGAAAGATCACCGGGACGGTATTCTCACGAGCTCCCTGAAGCACGGTCCGACAACTGTACTAACTTGTAGATATCCTGGCGGTCGGGCAGCGAGACGCGGCAGGCGTAGGCGGCGGCGTCGTGCGCTCGCAGCGGGTCGAGCTCGAGCGCGCCGCTCGCCGTCACAGACATGCGCGCGCTGTCCACGCGCAGAGGGGACCCGTTCTTCAGCCACGTCACCTGAACAACGTTATCGCGGTGATCACCAATATCACCCAAACTATTAACCCGTGAACAACTTTTAGATTGGCATTGTAGCCGGAGTCAAGTGCTGTCAAAGTTGGCTGCCTACAGCCTACCTCTTTGTCGCGACGTGTCTTCAATTCGTAATACCGGATCAGGAATAAAGTGCTAACCAAACTTGAAGTTTTTCAACCCAACCTTAAGTAAGTGCTGTTGTTAGCTCTGCTGTTGTAACCTATCCCTTTGCTTCACAGTTCCCCGGGACTTGCGAAGGTCAACCGGGGTAAGTGGGATTCTTATCCACTAAAACCGCCGCGGCTGTTGCATCGGCACGTTAGAGGTGACCTGCACTCTCCGGTGGGATCTGCACCCGGAACCCTTAAGTGCCTGACCTTTGAGCATTCCGCCGGGGGGCTCAATCCCCCGGGGGCCTACCTGATCTCAAACATGTTCTTCCTCGTTAACTGACATACATTTATATTCAGAAATGTAAATAAACATTTTTTTCTTCAGGCGAGCAAGGCGTCTGGTCGCTGTTGCTACTTTAAAGAGTCTTAGGAGAGCTTGAGTCTTAACGACAAAAAGTTTTTACAGAAAATATCCCATTTTTAACCCCGTCACTGGTGTTTGCAGAACGAAATCCTGAGTACGGACCTAGTAGAATGAGTTTTAGCGACTTTTGATAATGGCTCAACGACTCGATTGCCGATTGGAGGCAGGGTTCAGCTGTATCGTAAACAGTGTCGCAAACTCCTATAAATTCCAGGCTCAATAAAATAGTTGCTAAACCTCGTTCTGCGAGTCGTCAATTCATTATGGGAGGGGCACCAAAACTGGCGTCGTAAATAATTTCTGTCGACAAAACTTTTTTAGAACAAAGGTCATTTTTAGCGGCAAAGGCGCTAAATTGGCAACACTGCTCGGAAGCAGGGTCGTGTATTCACTCACGTTAAGCTTCAGTAGCGGCGGCACCACATGCAGCCTGGCGGCGCCGTATACATTGCGCTCGGGCGGCGCGGGGGTCAGCAGACGCACAGCGACCCGCGGCGGGGCGCGCACCCCGCACGGGAGCAACGCGGCGCTGCCCACCGAGCTCAGGATGCTGCGGGGACCGCCCACCACCTCCGGCACCTCTGAACATACGAAATCACTGTATGGGGAGTGGCTATGCTGCCGGACTAGTATATAATCAACATTTTGAACTTGATAAAAGATATCAAAAACAAAAAAGTTAATAATAACAATTAATATACTGCAAATCAAGAGTTTCCCCGGTCAAATGTGACCCGTAGGGTGTCCGGTTAAGAATAGCACCAAGCCATCTCCTCTCACCCAATAGGTTGGGTGTCCGTAAAAGGCTACTAATGGAAAACAAGAAGACGGGCAGCAGCGTCTTTCTTTTGGATTATATACTGCGATCCCATGACGCCAGCCAAACGTGGGGATTGGCATTTGCATTGACGGGTACTCCTCTCTTCTAAGGGAAGGCCTTTGTTCTGATGATGATGGATGATGATCTGGCTATGATTTCGATCTGGACCCACCTGCATAGCAGTAGTTCATAAATAGAAACTTAATAATGCCACGAACCTGCCAAGAAGACGGTGGCGACCCTGGAGAGAATGGTCCCGACGCCGTCGACGGTCGCCACGCACTGGTAGTTCCCCGCTAGTGCCGCAGACATGTCCTCGAGTGCTAAAGACCCGTTCGGCAGCTGCTTCCTGTTGAACGGGAAACTTAGATAGCGCGTTTTAGATCAGCCACTTTCCGCAGTAATGATAATAATCTTTCACCGAATCAGCCATCTGCGCGAGGGATATTATACACAAGTGCATCTCTCATCCTCTACCTTTACAATCCATTAAAACACGAATAGGGAGAAGTCAGACGCAGAACCGGGTTTGCTCTCGCAGGGCATATTGTCTTTAGGTCCCCGGGACCCTTTGGGGTGATCAACTAGGGTATGTGAGATTTTTAACCACTAAAATCCTCGCGGTTGTCGCATCGGCACATAAGGCTGAGATGGGTTCTCCGGCGGGATCTTCACGAGGTAAGGGCGTCCTGATAGGATTCCGGGTACTGTAATGCACCCCGCATTACAGTACCCGGAATCCTATCAGGCGCACGAGTTGCCGCCGTACTCGATGGACGCCTTGGGCCCACACCTCAAACGTCCAGCGACTCCTACTAACTACAGTACGCGACAGGTCAACATGACAATCGGGGTATGAATTGAAACGCGGGTAGGTGACACCCCACAAACCCCCACATCGCCCCCGCCGTCTTACGCGAACGATATGCGAGGTGTGGGGTGTTACCTCCCCGAATGCCATGTCCACCTGACGCGGACCTACTGTATCTAGCAGATATTGGCACCTGTGTTTGTCGTTGTCCGTGATGGCGTGGTCCCTTGTGGGCGTGGCTAGTGCGCTGTGCCTCCACGCGAGCCGCAGCGGGCGGCGGGCGGTGGCAGCGCACGGCAGCAGGGCGCCTGCACCGGGCGCCACCACCACGTCGCTCGGCTCTATCGTGAACCGCACGCCCGGGTCCGACTGGTCATCGCCACCTGGAACATAAATGGAAACGTCTATTGACGGGGAAACGGTATGGCGCTCTCTTATGTCGTCCGCGCGAAGAGGAGGCGTGACGCCTCCTCTTCGCTGCCACTCTGTTGAGAGCGGACACCTCGGATACGAAGTTGAGTTCGTTTAGCTTCGCTCATGTAGCTACAGCGTCATACTTCTGTACACAACGTGAACTACAGCGCCACAATACGCATTCGAAGCGAACTTGCGATCAAGAATACATGTGTACTTGAGTGACATGAGCGAAGCTTAATAAACTTAACTTCGTTTCCAATGTGGACTACGTTTTACGAAGTCATGTCTTCTGTTATGTGCGTGGCGCGTACTTGGTTGCTTCTTCGTGTAAATGTATGTAATACCTCATTCAACAACCATGACTTTCGAAGCTTATCTTTGCGATAAGTGGCGATGATGCAGCTGTAGATGGTAGCACACTAGCTTATATACCTACAGGGAAAATGTCCCTTTGTCAGTGGTGGCTGTACCAGTACCAAGAGGAACGGACTATAGTCCCACAGTTGCCAGCATAGTGATTCAGAGGAATCTCTAAGAGATAGGAACACCAGGTGAGTTAAGGCTGAAATGATTTAGATGCTATCTTCTGTATTCTTCTCTGTTTCCCCAGTAAGGCTGCTCAAATTTTGAATATAAAATAGTAAGTATTTTAAGCCAGCTCAAAAACAACCGGCGACCGTCTGTCTCTACAGCAGTAATCGTGACGAAGCAAAATCTGACAATGGGCAATTTATTTAAACAATACAAATGTACACATTTCCATGCTATCACGATATATCTCTATACAATCAGTGGGAGCTGGTGGGCGCCATAAATAAATAGAGGCGCGCGCACATCCGTCGGCCCGCATGCGCGCGCGCACATCCGTCGGCCCGCATGCGCGCGCGCACATCCGTCGGCCCGCATGCGCGCGCGCACATCCGTCGGCCCGCATGCGCGCGCGCAACCAATCACGACCAATCGATTCCCGATAAACTTGTCGTCCACGCGTACATACGACTATCACGACAAATATTGACAGTGATCTGTCTTTTTTTTAAGTGAGTGGCGAGACGAGTCACGCGGTCGACACATCTGTCCTTATAGACAATAGACATGACATATAGACTGTCCTTTAATTAGTCATTGCGACCAATATTTGTCCAACCACAATACCTCAGAGGTCGTATCCCGTCACCATGAGAGTTTGCATCATTTTTACAAACGTGAATTAGTGTTTATTATCACTAATCCAGTCCCTAAAATTGGATTATTTCGACACTTGAAGTCAATTAGGTATTCAGTTCATGAGTAGAGATATCGATTATCTCGTACTATCGTATAGTGTATATCGATGTCTCGTACTTAATGTGAAACATAAACATCTCCGACAGTCGAAATAATCAGATTCAAAAATTGCTAAATTTAAATGAGAATTAAGGTTTATTTTTATTTAACCTAGTGACGAGACAAGCAAAACGTTTAGCTGATGGTCGCGCGCCACGCCTGCCTGCAGCGGCATTGCACTGCCGCATGCCGGTTGATACCCGAGACATTAGATATTAAGTCTCTTGTGTCCGGTAATTTCACCAGCTACAGTGCCCTTCACACCGGAACACAACAATGTATACACACTGCTGCTTGGCGGCGGAATCTGACCCTGCGGTGGTATCTCCTACCTGAACGGTCCTTTGTAAGAGAATAATTTATCTTTTTTCCTATTTGGAGTGTAAAACTAAAGTTGTATACACAATTAGTGAAGTCAATTGCATCGACGTTCAGTCACCTCGCATCAACAGCAAAGACCCGTCAATCACGCGTGTGTGCAAACAAATCCGACGGATGAACACGGTTGACAGCCAGCAGGCAAACACAGGGCCAGCTGCGGCCAGGTAGCCGGGTCGTGTGTACAATCCCATCCCATCCGGAGACAGATCGACACCGGAGGGTATTATTGATACAACGTCGAGATTTGTAATTGAGGATTGGATTTGACAACGAATAAGGTCGGGTGATTTAGGTTTGACGGATGCTCGTTGGTCTGTTTACTAGATGTGGTTAACGTGCCTTCAGTCCGGACTAAGCAATTTGCTTCTTCATTTATAATAAGGACTGCAATAGTTTGCTTGCGTTGTGTTTTCCCGCCCGATTATAATATGGGTGTCTTCAAGGATAGAGTGAGAGAAAGAGAGATAAGCTAGTCTGCTTTACCATCCTCGACTGCTTCACCACTTTCCATCAGGTGGGACTGCGGTCAAGCACTAGCTTATACAGAATTTTAAAAAATAGTCGGTCCAGGTACCACCGCAGTGTCGATATTATGCCGCCAAGCAGCGGCGTGTAAACATTGCTGTGTTTCCTTGTAAAAGGCACTGTAGATGGTGAAATGACCGGGGTCAAGAGTCTTGATAACTAATGTCTCGGGTGTTGAGAGGTACAGCTGTCTATGGGCAGGCGTGTCGCGCGACCATCAGCCAGACTTCTTGCTGGTCTCGTTACTAATCTGCTGTCAAACGAATGGCTGGATAAGAATGTGTTTTTCTTTTCTTTAAACATTGGTTGTTAAAAACCTGAATATTCAATAGTTAATACTGCATTCATGATTAATTAAGGAATGCATTTGACTTGTGACGGGAGTTTTGTAGCATAAACGGTAAAACGAGCGATTTTGATATCCTGCTCAATCGCGAGTCGCTAAACGGGGGGTTCAGATAGGGGGTTCAAGAGGAAAACACGCATTTTAATGCCGCCGACGCCTAAGTATTGAGGCTGTAAAAGTGTTGAGTATTGAGACTAAGTATCATAATATTGTCTTTAGCCTAAGTCCGGTGAAATACATTACTGGTGAACCTTTTGGGCGATAATCGGTTGCCGAGCCGGCCCAAACTAGCGTTGTCGTTCAAGCGATTTTGTTTAAAAAGTGGTCAAGCATTCGTGACCGCGACACTACGTAGGTAACACACATGATTGTGAAATCAGAATATTAAACGTGCGAAGAGCGTTGCGAGCCCATGCACTATCTCCATCAGAGCCGAGTGAGCGAGTCTCCATTCAACAGCTGTCAGCAATCAGGTCAATTGCTAATCCATCCTCCATCCCCGACCGATGGCCGACGCAGGCGAGCGACGACGGAGACATATACCAACCACGGCGGTGCGCCCGCCAAGATTCGAAAAAAATACATCTATTGTACTTTGCTGCGCTTTTGAGAGCCGTAGACTCGTACACATAAAATAAAAAAAAACGGACTTAAATAACACTAAAAGGTATAAAATATTTTAACTACTTATTATTGTTGGTGTCAGCGTACTGCCGCCTACTGTGTAAATATTTTATACTTTTTAGTGTTATTGAAGTCCGTTTATTTTTTTTCTTAATTATTATATTCTACACTTTTTAGTGATATTTTCATACATAAAGAATGAACCATCGAAGTCGGTAAAATGATCTAGATAGGTTATGATTACACACAGACAAGTTAACATAACGTTATGTTAACTTGTGTGTGTGATTACATTATCGTCTATACAGTTTTAAATCGTTCATGTTTCTTTAGGAACTATTTATCCAGTCGTAGTGAAATTTGCATGGAATCAATGTAGTAGTTTCATCGTGCATCGATATGGATCGATCTGAATGTGGGTTATTCAGAAAAGACCAACTAATTTTTAACTCCATTAATGCCTGTCACAAAACCTTGAGAATTTATATTCAAAAGGCATTTGAATTCTGTACATTTTCTAAGTTACGGAATAAACTCCGAACTTTGCGAAGGCTTTTGAAATTCTCGAATACTTTCTACAACTCTGCCCTTCCCTATGGACGTAACTTAAAAACCAAGTTAGGAATTACCAAGTACAGATGCAATTGGCGCCACTGTCTACGCGAAACTGTCAAACGAAACGTCATGTACATAATAATAAGGTCTTACTGCCGCACTCACAGACATCAATTAACTTTAATCGCAATTAAGTAATTTTTTGTAATCTATTTATTTTGACTCTCCGAGTCTCTTATGACTGTCTTTTAGTATTAATTAAAACATTATTGATATATTTACTCACTGTCCGCGTATGAAGTATTATTTGGTTTCTAAAGTCGAAATAATCCATGTACACAATATGACTTAATCTCAATTAACTATAATTAACTATTGTAGGTGCGGCAGTTAGTTCTTTATTTTGCCACCAACATCGACTTAAATAAGTTGTCATTTCGATTTATAAATATGAATGCAGTAAACAGGTAAACAGTATCGCATGACTTGAAGCAATTAATTTGGTAAAAATGCAAAACCCCAGCTAAGTTTAGTGGCAACTCGCTCCGTGAGGATTCCCTATGTCAACTAATGTTCAGTAAATTTTACCACTTTATCTCTAAGTATAGTGGCGATAATGTATGAAGTAAGTATATGATTTAAAATACCAAAAATGTTATTCAGTATATCAATTTAGCCGCTATCAAATCTTGTATTTTTTTTTTGTATACAGGTCTTTTGAAACGAAAAATATATTTACAATTTCAGCTGAAACGATGCCTTTCATTGGAACCAATCCACTTTCCAGCGAGCACAGCGTAACTTGTGAATAAGAGGAATAACGACGTATTTCTTACTTAAACAAATTAAGGGTTGATTTCTAATAATGGCGGATGAAAGCATTTGCTCTCGGAGAATTAATCACGGAGAGAGAAACTTTTTATTAAGAACCAGCCAAGTATAAATCATTTTTGTGACTTTTTGTTTGGTAACAAGTCTGTAAGACTAGCGTTTTTATCTATACTTATAATAAAACTGTAACAGGTCCAATTCTGTACATTGAAGATATTTTGAAAATTATATTTGGAGGGCATTCTATAACCGATACTGAGGCCGAAAATGTATTTTTTTTTAATTTTTGTCTGTCTGTCTGTCTGTCTGTCTGTCTGTATCACGGCTGAGCATCACGCCGAAACTACTGAATGGATTCAAATGAAACTTGGCATGATTTGAGATCTTACTACGAGGTAGGACATAGGATACTTTTTATCCCGTAATCTAGCACGGTTCTTTTGGGAGAGGGGATTAAAGTCAAAACGGGTACTTGGTTATACGCTTGGTCCGATTTTATCAATTTTTCATTACAATATAATAAATATTAGTAAGGGAACACTCATAGAGAGTTGTGATCAAGGTTTTGTAATCGATCTGGTTAAGCAACGTTAGGTAAGGTCATTAAAGAGATGGGTGACCGCATAACTCCATTTGAACTAAACGGGTCCATGCTTCGGAGAGCAAGTAAAAAGTGGGTCCCAGTTTTTAACCGACTATAAAAAATGAGGTTATGTATTCGATGCGAATGTCTGTTATTCAAAGTTTAGTTAACGTAAAAATAGCGCAGGCGGAGCTGCGTGGGTCAGCTAGTCCTCAATATGAGCTAATGCTTGCCCGCGGTCCCGCCTGAGTGAGTGGTGATGTCCTGAGCATTAATCCATTTTTTAAAGACCTATTATTTCGACAATCGAATCCTATTAATACTTAATACGAAGAGATATCATTTATCTCGTATTCAATAATCGAAAATAATCATAAACGGCTCCGACCGTCGAAATGAATATATTTTAATAGTGACTTAAATTAGAATTACAGTTAATTGGTGTTTGTGAGTGCGGCAGGAAGAGAACGCCCCTTTGAAGGTGACAATGTACGTAAACTGTTCGATCACGGAAGCCAGTCGGACGGGTAGGATTTTTTTCTAAACTGTCCGATGATCGAACAACTAATCGGACTACTTATAATAAACGGCAAGAACTGCATGAGGAGAGATCAGGAAAATATAGTCTGGAGAAATAATAAATAAATGAAGATGATGACGATGACATGCAAGGTGGCTTTATCACTAGGCTTTATTACAATCATCTATTATTACAGTTAATAACAAAGTTGGTATAAATCCGCTTTGTAAGCCAATCGCAAGAATAGAGACTACCGCCTTAACCCTTTTATAAGTAACATTTACTAATTTATCAACTTGGTGGTTTCCTCAGACCTAGTTCCCTCGTGCAAGGGAATGTCCAAGTAGGTACCACTATCATCGCAGTATCATTCTCACTCAAGTCCATGTTCAGAAATCGGTGTTTCTATATTATCTACCTAAGTCGACGTTACAATTCCCTGTGGCTTAGCCATCCCATCCTAGTTGCAACATAAATCAATCACGGATCCCAACTTCCAAACTCGGATAGCAATTTGCCCTTTGGAAGAATCAAAGAACACTTTCAACAGACATAATAGCGCTTACTAAAGTTAACTAAGCTGTACGGCTGTACTAAGCGAATGAGGTATACTTGAATTTAATCAACCAATATAATGATTCCCATAAGGTTCAGAGTTTGCGAACAGTTAAATTGATATTCAGTATTACAGTAGTCCTTAGTTCACTGAGTAGTTCAACTTTTACCAGTCACCAGCAGCTGAAACCAGTTGCCATAGTCTCCAGGCAGACGGTTGGCAGGCGTCTTGGGATCGCAGTAAAGGCGGTAGGTAATCCAATAGAAAGATGCTGCTGCCTGCTTCTTGTATTCCATTAGTCGCTTCTTACGGAGGAGGGTGTTTTTCTTACCCGAACACACCACGGGTCGACCTTTATCAGTAGCTGTAGCGAAATAAATTTATGGTTTAAGATATTTATTCTCAATAAGACAATTACAGTCACTTACTTGAGAATACAGCTAATCGTATGATAATAATTATATTCGTCATTTCACTCACTAAAAATTAGTACTCACTTAAAGCATTACTTTTCCAGCAACTGAAGTAAGATATTGAGATAGTTGAATTTTGAATGCCTTAAGTGAGTTTACATTTCTTATAGATGAAGGTAATTTGTTGTAAAGTTGCGCTCCTTCAAATGTAATAGATTTTTTACCGTTGTCCAATTTGTCCTAATTTTTGGTAAAACCAACAAACTAGCTCGACGACTGCCTCTTTTACTAATTTATAATAAACTAATCTCATTGAAGACTGCTAATAAGAGCAAGTTCACTGACGTATAGATAATCAAATTGTTGTAGGTGTAACTCTCGCTCTATTACCATTAATAGTTACCGTTTTGTACATGATCTAGGGACCTGTATTACCGATCTATAATGCTACCAAGCCGTTGGACGGTAGAACCTCATACAATAAAATGATTGTTTTATTTTAGTTCCGATATTTCCTTTCCGTTAGTAAGTTACCTTAGCCAGATCTATCTAACGTCAAATAATTTTATGTCCTACGGTCTGTAGATCCTGTATAGAAGCATCTTGAACCAGTCTTATTTGGTATACTTATTAACATAAAATACATCAAACCAATTGATCTATCTATCTTTAGAATAATTCTACACCTTTTCTCAAATAAAAAACGAACATCATAAAAACAAGTGTTTACTTTTGCTAACATTTTCCAAGTTTTAAAAAATTGAAAATGCAGCCAGCAATCTGTGTCACAAGAGGCGGCGACCGCAAACAGTAGTCTGGGCACAAAGGCTGAATGCGATACTCGCCTTGATCACGATTGAAAAGTGAAAAAAAAACGAGCTGTCAAACAAACGACCGATACCCGCGCTCCGGTCGCCGGTCGCCACGATTGAAAAATGGCGGATGTGGGCCAGGAGGACTTGGAAATGGACCGCCCATAATAAAACGGGCAGCCTATTGTCTTACTGCCAAAACGTGTATTTTCAAATAAATACACGTTTTGGCTCTGTGCTTCATAAACATTTTATAGAAGTCGAAGTGTGTGCGGTCGATTTACATAAGATTAATTCCCCCATTCCCCCAAGAATGCGTACGGATGTAGTGGGCATACTAGTGATGCGACTCGAGTAGGATTTTGTGACTCGAGTCACAGTAATTTTACTACGTCACTCGAGCTGTAGGTACTCGAGTTTCCGAGTCACTCGAGTAAACTACTTAAATTCCTTACAACTCGAGTAAGAATTTATCACTCGAGCTGAGTTTTGATTAGTTTAGATTAAGAATTTTGGACTTCACGACCATTCCTTTATTAAATGAACTTTATTACAAAATTAAAGTTAGCTTTTGATAGGTAATTACGTATCAATAATTAGACTAAATCAGGCTTTTGTTTATACCATACAACTAAATATTCCTCATAACATTATTTTCCCCTAAAACAATTGAAATAAAAAATAATGGGAAGTAACTATTTATAAAAATAGTTTCGTCTACTTTTTCTTCTTTGACTAAAAACGACGACTCATACTATACGACACTTTAGCAGTTTTTTAATTTATCGCGAATACAGACAGACGCGGCGGAGGACTTTGTTGTATAATAAGACGGTTTTCTCTATTCTCTATCTCCTAACACATTGTAAACAACGTTTTTTTCTAAATGTTCGGTGGGACTTTGTAGACCTTTCAAGTAGTTATCACCGCAGTGTCAGATACTACGCCTCGTAGCAGCAGTGCGTAAACATAATCTGTGCCAGATTTGAGATATCAAGTCGGTAATTACACATTGTCTAAACCACAAGAAATCAATTTGTGAAAGAAAATAATGAAAACGTCAATATTTTTAGTGCAGTGAGCTCAACATTTTGCCAGTTATTATACCGAATATGAATAATTATTTATTAAACAAGGGGACTACCATCACCTTTAATGAAACAATATTAATTCAGGGCAGGCACGCAATAAATAAAAATAGTAGCTCCACGGTTGCTTAGATATAGTTTTACAACGATATAAATAAATGTACTTAAGTACGTAGTTCAAAAAATAATATTTTCGCCGTATTTGATATTTTTTCTGGGTCTTTACTAACAATCTTATACGGTGGCTTGATATACCCAATGTTATTGCTTCCCAAAGGATTCGTACCCACCACCTACACTTCGTAGAACAAGTGGCATCCCGCTGCACCAGCGAGGTTATATTATAACATCCACATACTCGTACAATTTCAAATTTTATCAGCCACAGACAAGGTTTAAAATCGTGCGACAATGTTACTGATGTGTAGTTCTCAATAAGTATAGTGTCTCTGGGCAATTGCAACCCTTTTCAATTCGCTTGGAGTCGGAACGGAATACTAACTGCTTCATTTCACGAGGACCCGATAAACAGCAAATAATACTAAGTTTACAGTGTACTCGTGCGTACCTGTCAACAAACTAAATATGAAAAAGAAAATATATATAGAGACGAATTGAGAACCTCCTCCTTCTTTGAAGTCGGGTAAAAAAGAAACATACTTGTTATTTCTTTTTCAATTTTGGCCTGCCTTTACATAGCTGCATTGTACTGTAGTTATCAATTCACTTGTGTTCGGTAATTTCACCAGCTACAGTGCCCTTCACACCGGAACACAGCAGTGTTTACACACTGCTGCTTGGCGGCAGAATATCTGACACTGCGGTAATTTCCGCGGGTAATGAATGCAGTAATGACTCAATGGAGTGTGGTCATTTGCAAGCAGTTCGCTAGTCCATAAGTGGTTTAAAATATTATGTTGGAATGCCTGTCAAGTCAACTTCATTTAGGTAACCTAATTTAGATGTAAAGCGTGATGTTATTTTCCCTTTCCCTACATCAACGACTCAGTTACCCACTTGACTGTAATCTTAGTTTGCTCGCCAAGTTAGTGCTGAACAAACGAACTACATAAATGCAATCGGGTAAGTTAGTCGTAGTTGCTTGCAAACTTGCCAACGGTGGCTGAGAGTCGTCGAACATACGACTCAGCAGTACTGTGGACCGGGACTGCATGATCCACGCTTGGGTACTAGATAATATAGTATGTACAATTCAATAATGCTATTTTTTTAACCGACTTCAAAAAAGGAGGAGGTTCTCAATTCGTCTGTATATATATTTTTTTTTTTTTTTTTTTTTATGTATGTTCGCGCATAACTCTGGCAATTATTAACCGATTTGAAAAAATCTTTCTTCCATCCATTCTTCAATCCATTGATTGGGTCCCATAAAAAAATTATTGCTTAGTAATAAGTAGTTCCTAAAAAAACAAGAATGGTGACTGCGCACTGAGAGTTGCAAGAAAGCCTATATAGATGACGTTTTAGTCGCTCGGACTCGCTCGGTCGGACAAAAATGGTCATAACTCTGGCAAATATTTACCAATTTCAATGATTATTTTTTTATTCGAAAGAAGAAACCACTGTATTGAATCTGTATGAATTTTATTACAACCGGATAAGAACTTCCTGGAGGACCATGAACGATGTGGAGGAATTTATCTGGTAAAAAACCATAAAACTGATGTTCTCCATTACATTGCTCTGACAATTATGAACCGATTTCGATGATTCTTTTTTTATTCGAGAGAGTAAACTACTATGATGTTTCCATGCAAATTTCATTACGACCGGATATTATTTTCTGAAGAAACATGAATTATGTAAAACTATGTAGACGATAATGTGATCATAACCTACCTAGATAATTTTACGGTTTTCGATGGTTCAATCTTTATATATGAAAATATCACTAAAAAGTTTAAAATAAAATCTTTTTAAAAAAAAATTGAACCGACTTCAATATCACTGAAAAGTATAAAATAATTTAAATATTATTGAAGTTGGTGCCAAATATACACAGCAGGTACGCTAACACCAACTTCAATAATATTTAAATTATTTTATACTTTTCAGTGATATTGAAGTCGGTTCAATTTTTTTTTAAAAAGATTTTATACTAGACTGACACTTGTGTGTGCGTGTGTGTCTTGAGGAAGAAATACTAGTTGTTCCTTATTTCCCGGCGGTTGGTTGACGTCTTGGGGACGCTTATGCCTGTCTTCTTGTTTTCCCTTAGTCGCCTCCTACGACACCCGACGGGAAGAGATGGGGGGGGGGGTGCTATTCTTACCAGCACACCCCACGAGTAACGACTAGCCTGTAATATAGAACTATAGTCAGCCTGTATATGTCTAAAACATAGAATAGGTCTGAAAAGTATGAAGATCCATGCTTCCGATGGGGATGCTACCTAGTTGTCAAGTAAGGACTAAAATAAAATTATTTATGTGTACCCGGTGACCGCAATTATTGTTAAATTGTCGCGTCTGTCTAGACACCCGCCTTGCTTTCATTGGGAACTCCTTCAGCTATCACGAGGACCTTTCATTGCGACTTACGCCGCCGGGAAGACTGCGACTAAAATTGTTGTCCATGTTTTAAATAGCATGGGATGTCTATGTTTTAAATGTGAATGGGAAAAGAGCACTTTTACAGCATTTTAAGAGCTATTAACCTGTTTTTATCACATTTCGTAAATCCATGCTGCTATTGAAATATGTACCTTTAACCTCGGAATCGAACTCAAGACCTCGCGATCAGCAGCCGCGCTTTCCATCCAGTCCATTGAACTACTTAGCAATAGAATAAGAAGAAGAAAAAAAACGTTTATTTGACATATACACACAGAAATTATACAAAGGAAGCGAAACAAAAATTACAAATAGACAGTGAACAAATTTTTCAGCAAAATCTTGTAACACGTGTACTAAAAAATAAGTCAGTACATAACGTGCACAAAAATATTTTAAAGTTATTGAAATATTGCGAATCTCAATATGTACTATTACTGATTTTTATTATGTACAACACTGGATCTAGTACTGGTTTGATAGTTTACGAGCTCGATCAAACTGTCAGTTTTCTCACGTACATTTACTATAACTGGTATTAGGGGCACTGCTGTGAAATGTATGGAGAAAACTGACTGATTGAGTTCGTTAACCATCGAAACCCATACTAGACCACCTGTTTTGTTTCATATGAATGTATTTTGTATGGTTAGTGAAGAATTTAGTAAAGGTGGCAAGACGTGATGACCTACGTCCAATACATTATTATTAATATCTTTCGATCCAGTCCGTCCATCGAAGCATTTAAGATTAGAACAAACTTATTCAGGTCAGATCAACCACAGAAATGTTGACACCAGAAAATCTTCAATTTCCTAACAAAACATCCAAATCGAAATCTATCTATACTTATAATAAAACTGTAACAGGTCCAATTCTGTACATTGAAGACATTTTTAAAATTATATTTGGAGGGCATTCTATAACCGATACTGAGGCCGAAAATGTAATTTTTTTAATTTTTGTCTGTCTGTCTGTCTGTCTCACGGCTGAGCATCACGCCGAAACTACTGAATGGATTCAAATGAAACTTGGCATGATTTGAGATCTTACTACGAGGTAGGACATAGGATACTCTTTGTCCCGTAATCTTGCACGGTTCTTTTGGGAGAGGGGATTAAAGTCAAAACGGGTACTTGGTTATACGCTTGGTCCGAATTTATCAATTTTTCTATAAAATATAATAAATATTAGAAAGGGAACACTCATAGAGAGTTGTTATCAAGGTTTTGTAATCGATCGGGTTAAGCAACGTTAGGTCAGGTCATTAAATAGATGGGGTACTGGCATCACCTCCTCGAGTGCCCGGCCCATTGTAATTCTCGAGGATTCGTTCGGAGGAAGGACAATGGGCTTGGGACGGTGTACCCTGGGCACCGGGTATTATCTCTCCACTCTTCGGGGTGGACAGCTGTTGCTCGGTGGCGAAGCCTTAGGTGGGGGCGCCGAACTGCTGTTCCCGGTACGGGGGTACCGGTTGAGCGGCAGCGAGGCGCGGGAGGGTGTAGGGCTGAAAGGCCACGTAGAGCGGGGGCGCCGCTGCCGCTGTTCCCGATGAATTCGCACGTCGGTTGAGCGCGGTGGTGGTGCAGGGGGGAGTCGGGCCGAAAGGCCTTAGGGCGGGGGCACCGCAGCAACCGTGCTGTCGGGGTATGGGACCCGGCAGACGGCGGTACCTGGGGTATGGGACCCGGTAGCTCGGTGCAATTGGGGGGGTAGGGCCGAAAGGCTATAGGGTGTGTGTCACTGTGGTCGCCCCTGGTACTTCTCTGTTGAGCAGAGTGGACTGGTGGGCACCGCACGTGACAATGGGGGGGGAGAGCCTGCAAAGGCTCCGGCTTGGCCATTTTGGTCGAGCGGTTGTGGGTTTGGCGAAAACCGAACGGCCGCTGGCGGGAACCGGATGTAGTACAAAGTACGTTCCCGGGGCCCGCCACTATAGCGGAGGTGCTGGAAGGCCCGATGGTGGTTTAGTCGGTAAGAGTCCGACATAACCCGCGCATGGTAGGCGTCGTGCGCGGTGTATCCTATGAGGATTCCACCATCACAAAAAAAAAAAAAGGTCATTAAATAGATGGGTGACCGTTTTAACGCCATTTGAACTAAACGGGTCCGTGCTTCGGAGAGCAAGTAAAAAGTGGGTCCCAGTTTTTAACCGACTATAAAAAATTGAGGTTATGTATTCGATGCGAATGTCTGTTATTCAAAGTTTAGTTAACGTAAAAATAGAGCAGGCGGAGCTGCGTGGGTCAGCTAGTAGCTAATAAAAGCGTGTTACAAATGTGAATCAATATGTCTTCCCCGGGGTCGTCTATAATACTCGGGTGATATTTTCGCGGCGGAGCGGCTGAGCGGCCAATATCCGGTGCCGGGGCGCACTTCCGGCGCGCGAGTGGCGCCTTCTTGCGACTGACCAGCGGAACAATTGGACTTCACGCAGTCAGAGTTTAGCGTGTGGTTAACTGGACAGTTAACTAGAGTAGTTTGTGAGTGGGTTTATTTTACAAGACATTATTCTGGTTACACTCACATTACTTTAACTGAAATCAGAATCTACCTATCGGTAGCGGCCAGGGTGACTAACCACTAGACCAAGAGGCTCACTCTTTACCGACACCCACAAACGTCAACTAAAGTTATGCATTACCAACCCAGTTCTTGAAATCGGATTATTTCGAGACTCGAAACCAATGAATGCTTTATAATGTCCTCATGGCCGATACAACCACAGCGGCCAATCTTTCACAAGATCAGCCATCTGCGTGGGGGATATTATAGTGCACAAGGACCCCCGTCCCCGTAATCAATGGACGTCCTAGGATCTCCTAAGATACAATATACTACCAAAGCTTTTTTAATCAATATACATAAAATACGAGTATAATATTAGCTCCAAGCAACGGGTGTTGGGTCAACGTGTCGTGTGTCGATCAATCAGCGTCGCCAACAAGCCGCCGCCCGCCGCACCGCGACGAGTCGTCACACGTCACTATCTGTCGACGAGTGTCGTGGACGACCTTTACATCGGACGAGGTGTCAGCGTGATGGACATGCGAACGACTGCCAATTGAGCCAGTCACTCTGGACCGGTTCTTAAAAAATGACACGTTGCAATATTGACGTGACCAGGGCGGATAAATAAAGCGCTTTTTTTATTTACCAGGGAAGCAACACGTAGTAGTAGTTACAGGTGGTAGGTCCCTTATGCTATCTATCTATCTCTATGCACGACCGTCGAAGTAAGACTATTGGTTGATATTTTTTAAAATTTTTGATTATTAGCCAAAAACTACGTGATATAAACAAACATAAAAATCTGTTTTGAAATGTGCAAACCCCACTCGATGTAGAAGTCATCATCATCATCATCATCATCAGCCGGAAGACGTCCACTGCTGAACATTGGCCTCCCCCTTAGAATTCCACAATGAACGACAATTGGCTATTTGCATCCATCGGTTACCTGCGACACGCACAATGTCGTCTGTCCACCTACTGGGAGGCCTGCCAAGGCTGCGTCTTCCGGTTCGTAGTCGCCACTCGAGAACCTTTCTTCCCCGTTGGTTATCGGTTCTTCGAGCGATGTGGCCTGCCCATTGCCACTTCAACTTGCAATGAGGTTGGGTAAGTAGGATCTAAAATTATTCCAAGTTTCAAATCGATAGCGCCAGTGGTTCCTGAAATATATAGGTGTGACAGACGAAGTTTCACCATAAGAGTTCCTTTTTTACCTTTTAGGTATGGGACCCTAAACAACGTATTTTACTAACTCCTGAGTAACTCAGCCTGACTATATAATAAGCTGAACCCACATCGAAATCTGATGAATCGAGTTAAGCGAAAACAAATGAACACACAAAACTGTCGCCCACAGATTATTTTATTATACGTAACGTAAAGATAAAAATAAATTGTGTGATCTTATATTGCCCTGTCTCAGATCTCTATAGCGAAGTTAATATCGAGTAATTGCCCCGGCACAGTGTCAGTGTCAAAGTAATTTATATTGTGTCCCGGACCATGTTCCCTTTTTATTTGGACTTGGATAAATTGTTCAGCATTCACTGTTTCGTGCAGTCGTTTTGTTTTGAAAGACCAATATAAACGGTGACTGACGTGCTTAATTTTACCCAGTTGCCCATAACACTTGAGTTATGTTTTTCAGTAAATGTGTATGTATATTTCGTTGGCATGCTCTGTCACAGCTGCAGATTATAGGATGCGACTGTAAATAGCAAAAAAAAAAATTTAGAACTTACGATATTTTTAAGTTTTTCCCTGATAAATATAACTTGGGTGTATCCAAGTCTAGAGTGAACAGGCATCTTATGGGTAAGCGCGGTCCATCCTAGACCACATCTGCACTTACCATCATATGAGATTGTGGTAAAAAAAAACATACTCAAGGATATAGGAATCCAAGGTGTTAAGTAACATATAAACAAGTTAAATTAAATAAATATACTTAACAAAAAAAAACCATAATGACAATAATGTGCAACCTTGCACTAAGTAGGTGTCTTCCATCACGCGGTTTTTTACAAAGAAAGAAATAGCCAACCGGAGCATTGTAAGCAAATAAATAGAAAATCTGTTCAGAGGCGCGCGCAGTTGAATGCCCATTTTTGACTGATAATTGGGTCAACCATTATTTACGTATTTTTATTAAATATTTAGGACGACAATGAAATATAATACTGAGTGCTCTGTATTAAAGTAAGTTCAATTTCACATTTGACACTTCATCAAAATTTAACAACGTAACCTTGTAACAACACAACGAGTTATGGAGAGAGCTATGCTCGGAGTTTCTTTGCGCGACAGAATCCGAAATGAGGAGATTCGCCGAAGAACCAAGGTCACCGACATAGCTCTTAAAATCTGCAAGTTGAAGTGGCAATGGGCAGGCCACATCGCTCGGCGAACCGATAACCGCTGGGGAAGAAAGGTTCTCGAGTGGCGACCACGAACCGGAAGACGCAGCGTAGGTAGGCCTCCCACTAGGTGGACAGACGACATTGTGCGCGTCGCAGGTAACCGGTGGATGCAAATAGCCAATTGTCGGTCATTGTGGCGTTCGAAGGGGGAGGCCTATGTTCAGCAGTGGACGTCCTCCGGCTGGTGATGATGATGATGATGAACCTTGTAACGGCGGGCATAAAATATTATTATTTTTTAGAAGTTAGAACTGCACAATTGCTCAACTTTTTTCAATTACGATTACATATTTATTGTAATAATAACAAAAGAACAGACAGACCGAAGAAACTGCCAGATGTCAAATGTGATCTATTAAATTGTCCCTACTTAATATGTCCCATGTTCAACCAGTCACATGGTATATGTTTCTAATACGAGTACAGGAGCAAAATTTCAATGCCTGACGGCCTGAGCTGACGGCAGAACAGAATGTTGGAAACTGTCTGCGGTGCTACCTACCTGAACGGTTTCTTGCACAAGGGATCTTCCGCTTAGTAACTACATCTGAAGGAGCTCGTTAGAAAAAAACAAATCAATATTTCTCGTAGGGAAACCAATATGGCACATTCTTATAGGGTAGTGGGCATAATAGTAAGTGTGCCACCGTGTTATTAGGGTGGCACCCCCGGGTCTGGGTCGCACAAGTGCTGCTATTGTTATGTTAATAAATGTAATAAGCGCCAGCCCTACATTTCCTCCCGAGTCGCGATGTTATTGGTTAATCCATTCGATATTACACACATCTGGCTTAACCGACGAAGAGTCACGTTAATGTTACATTCCTGGATAGGCTTAATATTAAGTTGTAATATCCCACTGCTGGAAAAGGGTCTTCTCTCCTACTCGACATGAGAGGGCCATAATCCACCACGCGGACCAAGTGCAGATTGGTTGATGCCTTCTGTCATCTCTCGCCCAGACATTAGCTATTAAGTCCTTTGAGCTCGACTACAGTAGCTACAGTGTCCTTCAAACACAAACAATAGAACAATTTGCCTGCGTCGGTTTCCCCGCCCGATTATATTGTTGGCGTCTTCAAGACTAGAGTGAAGAGGCTTTTAATAAGCTAGTTTGATTTATCCATCAGATGGTACTGCAGTTAAGCAATAGCTTATATGTACTAAAAAAAACACCGCAACACAGCAATGTTTACTTACAACACTGCTTGGCGACAGAATACCTAGAGCCCTACCACCACCTCTAATAGCCGTATTATTGTCACCTTAGTTTCTCGATAGAAAGTGACAGAGCTATAAACAACGTCTATTGACGTCTCTGCCACGCACGTGTCGAGTAAAATGATAATAATACTGCTAATAGAGGCGGTGGTAGGCCCCCTGTAGAGCGGTGATACCTCCCTGGACGGTACGGTTGCTAAGGATGTACTACTTAGAGGGTAATGTTTTTCAAAAGTTTTTTTTGCATCGCTCCAGGGCCAAGTCCTATTCTCGCACCTGACACATTGTTATTCAAATTTGGGTCCTTCACTAGTGGCATCTCCCGCGAGTACAAAACGTTCCACGATCGGTCGAGGACGGAGTGCCACTCACGACAAAGCATCCTCGTCAATATTCATGGCTGGCTATTGGATTGTCTACATTCATTGATTCGTCAAGATCGCGTACGTTTGGTCCGACGCGACCTTTGCTTTGGCTCTGTTTAAATATTTCACATAATTAAATTCTACCGGTTTTCTACAAAACGTCAATATCTATATCAAAATGTATATCGATGGTAAGCTTAAGAATGGTCTTGGTCAGCGGTGACACTCCATCAACAGCTAAGGAGATGAACCATAGTCCCTCAGCAGCCATAGAGCATCCACTGCCAGGTGTTATTTTTTCTATAAGGTGGAAGTCTATAAGGAGATGAGTTTGTTCGTTTTTAAATCTGCATTTCCGCTACCTCTCCCTTAAACCCTCTGAGAGAGAGAGAGATAGTTAAAGGACGACGAAGGAGATGTTACTAATGAAACGTCTGTAGATCCTTGCTTGTTAAAGCCTTAGTGGCGGGAACGTAAACGGCAGGATTAATCTACCTCTGTTAAAATTGATAGTTCAATATTCGTAAACCTTTGGCATTTCGCTAAAAAATAAATGGACTAAGTACTTTAAAAGTAAAACAGAAATTCCAAATTTAAACAGAAGCCACTGCTTATTTGTCGAACGCTTCAATGGAGACAGCGTTTTCCATTCAACGAGTTTCATTTTAATTATTTTCCACAAGCAAACCAGAACAAGTTACTTTGATGACGTATTCATCTAGAAAACATAATTTTCAAAGCATTTTTTTCATCTGTAAACGTATATTTAACAAAGGGGCGCTCACAGTCGTAATCACTGTGTTGGAAACGATCTGTTGGTTATGAAATGTCAGACAAAGTCAGCCCATAGATGGGTGACCATTTGGTGGCAACTAAACTGCATCTTCAAGTTTTAGGGTCGGCCGAGTTCGATACCTAAGAGCAGCCTGAACAACTCTGACACCAGCTTGATCGCTAACCAAATCATACAAACCAACAAACTGCTTTATAAATGGCAGCAGCTCGACAAGACTGTGACCAAGTATCGCCACCATCAAGCGATGTCCCACAGCAACACATTCTATGAGAAGTCACCGAGTTGCCGTCTGAGTGACTGCCGTCGATTTGTTCTTTCTTTTATATTGATGCAGCGATTCCGCAGATATAGTTCATGAATTGATGACATATTAGTAAAGGTCACCAGGTAAAAAAATATTCAAGCACTGTCTTAAATTTTGTAACACAAAAATACACATAGCAAAATAAAATAGACGAGTTAAAAAATAACCCCGTGTTTGTTTGAAATTCGAATCCAATTGTCCGAGGCTTCCATTTTTGAATAACGCCCGCCGCGAGCGCCGCTCTGATTGGGTTAGCCCGGTGCATATTGACGTGCCATGTGACGTCATTGTACTGTTGTTCGCCAATTATAAAACAGTTTTGTAGTGAGCGGATTAAAATGATTCGTTTAAAATGTCTCTCGTGAAAACCTCGTTATAACAGTTCACTACATTTTAAATGCAGCACTGACAAATGGAATAGTGCTGAAATCCGAGTAGATTGTTTAAAAAACTTGAGTTTTTAATTAAAGTTAAATTTTGAGTAAAACGGTTGAGGTCATCAGTAAACATACAGAGTTTTTACCCTACAATGGAATCTAGCTAAACTAAATTGTCTTAGAATCCGCTACTAATTTTAAAGTAGTTGAAAACGTCCTAATAAATTAATCTATCCTTAATGAATTATCCCTGGCTCACAGCGTATATGTAGTGAATATTCTTCTCGGTGAGACTAAATGATGAGAGTCCCACGATGGGCGCCAACAGCCGCCTTCCCAACAATGTGTCGCTTTGACTAATGAACGCTTAGCTTAAAGCAATATAATTAGACTGAGATTAATGAAAGGCCGTGGCTTTAATAATAAACAGTTTAAAGTAACCAATAATGATTCGGCAGAGTTATGTAATATACCGCCCAAGCAAGACGACAAAAGTACCATGTTAGTTCTGGGTTAGAATCCAGCCTTTTTGCTTAGCAGCCAGGATATTTAGCCTTAACTTTAGCTTAAATGTTCTACTACTACAATGATAACAACAATACCCCTCTGATGATGATTGAAGAAACCAGAAAACTTGTATCAAAATGCATCCTTACTATAATGTTTGCTTAGATTCTATTACTGGCGTGTTTCAAAGGATGTTTATTTGGCCAAACTTCCAGTTAATTCTGTTGATACAATGCCTACGGCATAAACAAGGTAAAACATGTGTGGTGCTGTGTTCTTGAATTATGTCCCGTATTGGATGCAAATACTGTTCAATATTTTCTAATATCTAAGAATATTTTAATAACATTTTGTAGGGCTTCAGAGAGCAATATGATGTGAATATTGGGAATGATGTCAAAGTCAATATATCTTTATTATGTACAGGCCACACGGAGGCACATACATAAAAAACATTTTGTACAAAGTACCACCGGATCGTAACGCGGCTGCTACTGAGAAGATCCGGCAAGAACCTTATGTGAATTGAACATCCAAATAATATTTTTTAAATAACTAGACAAGCAGAACGGTAACAGTACTACAGAATTTTGTGAACAGCACACACAAGTGCCACAAAAAGATGGAGAATCTCCAAAACGAAAAGCCTATTCAAAATGACTTCAGTTTAAACCACGAAATTCAACGCATCGCATCCAGGAAGTTAGATGTACAGTAATAAATAAACCAATAAATCAAACATCGAGTTTAATCCATTCGTCGAACTATTGCTATTAACGATACAACTCAATCGATTTCTAGGCCAGAGCAGCAATAAACTTATTGTGATTCAGTTTTCCACGATCCATTATTCATAGCTCAATCCCCAAAACTGGCCGCTCTGAAGATATCAATCTAAACGAGACATTCGGTGGAAAGCAGCCGTAAAGGCATTTTATAGTGAGAGCGAGGCGACAGCGATGTGTCGGCGTAATGTCGTATGTTATGGATGTTTGGGGCGAGGGTGTACTAAAGTCCCGCAATCCACGTTGAATATCGTGAGAAGCTGGATTCAGCCTGGCAGAACCAGTGAGATCGTCACTTTCTTTAAAACTTATCTTTAAGCGATACAAAACTACTTTAATGAATGCCTGATATAGTCCTGCAGGTCCAACGGGCCGTTGACGGGCCCGTTGGTCTAGTGGTTAGACACCCTGTCCGCTAACCGATGGGTCGTGGGTTCGATTCCCACCAAGTGTCTGGGTGTTATTTATCTATTTAAGTATGTATTTACAAAAAAAAAAATATATAAGTATTAGTATCAGTTGTCTGGTTTCCATAGTACAGGCTCTGCCTAGTTTGGGATCAGATGACCGTGTGTGGATTGTCCCAAGATATTATTATATTATTACCCATAGTCATAGGCCTGACTTGGCTTAACGACTGCTGTCTATATGCCAACAACCGGGACCCAATTTTAACGTACTCGTGGAAGAGGATCAGTTCAAACGCCACTAAACCATCCCGAGTCTATTAACTTGCCTTGCCTGACGTTGGTAAGTTTGAACACAAATTACTGTAAAAGGAAAGGGAGTAGAAACTTCTGAAGTAGAAAAATCATAACAAAACCGTTATCACTCAGCAAAAGCGGTTACATCTGAGTTTCATTGCTAGTGATAGACATTACTGTTTATCGCCCACTTTATGCCGAGACCTAAAGCATACAAGAGTACATTAACCGAAATGGAAAGTTGTGGAAACAGGCGACATGCGACGATAACGATCAGGAGCTGCGCCGTGGAATGACATCCAATTTAGTTGTGTCAGCGAGACTCGCCCTGCACCCCTCCCAGGGTAGGTACAAATAGCATTTATGTTGGTAACAGTGGCGGTCCGAGAGGGGGGGTCGTAGGGGTCATGACCCCCCCCAAAATCCATATTCGTACCCGGCAAAATTGGGTAGCAATTAACCCTAACCTAGTCTAGGTACAAGACCAACGGGACCGTCAAATGTGACCCCCCCCAAAATCGTTGGCTGCGACCGCGCCTGGTTGGTAAGATAATTATATTATTGGATATAGTTTGGTCATTATTAATTGAATAAGTAATGAAGCCACTCGCTTTACAATCCCGGAGAAAATGGCTTTTATTAAGCTAATGTGCTTCACCATCCTCTATTCGTTATCAGCCCACATCAGTCCACTGCAGGGCTTAGCATAGGCTTCCCTGAGGCCCCTTCGGAGTCGTTGGACGCTCGGGGTGTGGGCCCTTTGAGCGTCCATTGAGTACGGCGGCGACTCCGAGGAGGAAGGCGGCGGGGTCGTGACCCCCGTCCCTGTGAGTATCGTGTCAGGTTCCCGGGGGGCTACAATGCGCCCCCGGCGGCGGGCTCAAAGGCAAGGCACTTCGGTGCCCCTGGTGTCCAAAGACCTAATCTATCAACTGGTTCATAGTAACATGTACTTTGAAGCTTACGACGGCTTGAAAATTTATTATTATAATATGTTCGAGAAATTCTATGGACTACTGAATTGTATGCATACCGTGCTCGGGTATGTGGCAGATGAAACAGTCGAGAAACATCGAGTATGGATGCCGAACTCTGTGTGACCGTACATAAAGCTCGCTTCTGCTGCGCCATAAACCAGTATTTAACGTTTTATGAGACTTTCATTAAATAATGTGTTAGTGTAGTTTCCCCCGACCTGGGGAGAGGGAATCCCTGAGCACTATTAAAACTGACTGGTTTTATACCTTCCTATTAAGCTTCATATTACTCATTACCCGACTAGTGCAGAAAAGGATACGTTTTAGTAAGCATATGTATGTATATTTTAGCACAACTTAAACAGCGTGATGGATTTTAATATATGACCTATCTAATTGGTATAGAATACCAATATAAAATTTCATACTATTGAAAAAATAGCTTAGCTAGTTCGATATTTTGTTACTTTTTTTATTTTTATACGACTTCTTTTTTAACATTAATTAGCGTTAATTCTCATTAAGCTATTTTTTTCTTTTGATTATTTCAACTTTCAAAGTCGTTATTGAGTACGAGATTATCGGTATCTCTACTCACTAACAGGGTTTCGAGAGAACTAGAAAGTAAGAACTGTACTTTATGACTTGGGTACGTAGGTACTTGCTTAGTCAATACGCAAACACTTGTACACTGTAACATCTCTCGTGTTGACGGTTGATTTTGTATAGGATTGGCCGCTATAGTCATATCCGACAAAATAGGTAAATATAAATAATATTATCATTGCCGTCACGAGCGTCCCTCGCCGGCTCCGTGCCGCGACGTCATTGAATCGTCGGTCGTGTATATTTTGTGTTGACGGATGTGTTCACATAATCTCCACTGTACTGCAGGGATTCGGATGGGACCAAACATCGACTATGGAGATCTTCAAAGAAACCCTTAATAAGAAACGTGCCTGTCGGCAATACACACACACGCACACTCGCATTAATAACTAAAGCCGTTTTAAAACAAAAGCCATCAGTTTTACTGGTATACGGTAAAACGCAAATTGTTAACCCCATTATGAACTAAATATACTCTATGATGCACCTTTACTTCATAATGGGGTTTGTACCCTTTCTTGAATAAATACACACAAATTACTCCGTAAATATTCTGGAGCTACGATGCCACAGACAGACAGTCCTCGTTATTTGCTTTTTAATTGTTACCGCCGTTTAATATCTCCAACGTACTTAGTAATGAATGAGTATCTATACAGCTCTTAACTTAATAATCTACCCAAGAAAACATAGCTCAATATACGTGTAGAATTTCAGGACAAACATAAATTACTTAATGAGTTTTCTCTGATCTAAAAACTATTTAAAAAAAAAAAAAACCGACTTCAAAGTAAATTATCTAAAAAGCATAAAATAACGAAAATATTATTGAAGTTGGTGTTAGCGTACCTGCTGTGTATATTCTGCACCAACTTCAATAATATTTTCGTTATTTTATGCTTTTTAGATAATTTACTTTGAAGTCGGTTTTTATTTTTTTTTAAATAGTTTATTTAACACTTTTTAGTGACTTATTTTACCAAAATAGGTATCAGCACTATCACGCAACTCGAACGTCTACGTTACAATAACTTACTGAAAACATAAAAAGTTTATATCTCTTAAACTACTGAACTGATTTCGATGAAACTTGTACTCTACCCTAAGTTGAAAAATACTCTAACTATTGCAAAAAGAATTTTCAAAATCGGACTTATAGTTTCTGAGAAATCCGTGGACAAACCTACATTCATACATACATACATACATACATACATACATACATACATACATACATACACTCATAAAATTTGGTAAATTTGTTTAGAAGCCCACATAGACTAACATATATTAATATTACGCATTTTTATCAATATTACATACATACGCGTCGAATACAGAACCTCCTTTTTTGAAGTCGGTTAAAAAAATATATTCTAAATATAAATGTTAAGAAACATATAAATCATGAAAGCATCATCAATAGACCGTCCAACATTAAAATAAATACAAACATCTACATTGCTTTCTCATCAGAGCTCAGGAAAAACAAACAAGAACGCAAAAATATAGGAGGTAAACAGAAATGTTCGCTAACATCAATACAGAGCTAATGGCGCCCACCGTGGGACCCCGGTAATGGGCCCCTTTCAATGTCCCGCAACGAGCCCCCTGAGACACGGGGCCCCTGGCTCTGTATCGTATGGTAGGGGGCTCACTGTTGTGCAAGGCAAGGTCCTTACGGCTCCCCCAACCGCACGAGAATTTTTCGTGAATTGAGCAAATTACAGAGAGGTATATTATATAGTTTTAGGGGGACGTGTGTCGGGGAATGTTTTACGATGGCTAAAAGCGATGTTATATTTTGGGTCTTTACCGGCGTGAGAAAAGTAATATTAACTTTCTTATGGTTGGAAATTAGAATACGTAACAGGAATCTATAATTACATAAGAGTAGAATAAAAATACAAAAGTAGTAGTTATAGGGTAGATGTAGTTGACGGGCCTGTTGGTCTAGTGGTTAGATACCCTGGCCGCTGACCAATAGGTCGTGGGTTCTATTCCCGCCAAGTGTCTGGGTGTTTTATGTATATAAATATGTATTTATAAAAAAAAGTATATAAGTATTAGTATCAGTTGTCTGGTTTCCATAGTACAGGCTCTGCCTAGTTTGGGATCAGATGACCGTGTGTGGATTGTCCCAGAATATTATTATTATTTCATTTATTTTAAATATAACAACATTAATTACATTTTAAAATATAGATTATAAAAAAATACATTTAAAAATATATAAAAATATATTATTATTATTATAGCTATTGGTTAGATTTATTAATAATTACGGCATTATCAAATGCCGCACTCATAAATGTCAATTACCTGTATATCTCATTCAGTCACTACTTAATCTGAATTCATGCCTAGTTCCATTATTGAGTACAAGATAATCGATAACTCTACTCACCAACAGAGTAGGTGACACACACACACACACACACACACAACACAGGCTAGGTATACACTTCAATTATTAATAAAAATAATCCGACTTCACGAACTGGATTACTGATCATTTACACCAATTGACGTTTGTGACTACCCGTGGGGTGTCCGGGTAAGAATAGCACCCTCCCATCTCCTGCCGTTGGGTGTCCGTAAGAGACGACTAAGGGAAAACAAGAAGACGGGCAGCAGCGTCTTTCTATTGGATTACCTACCACCTATACTGCGATCCCCAAGCCGCCTACCAAGCGTGGGGATTATTGCAACCCCTCCCTTCTCAGGGAGAGGCCTTTGTTCAGCAGTGGACGTCTCGGCTGCTGATGAATGACTGACGTTTGTGAGTGCGGTAGTAAATATTTAAAACTAAATTAATTTTAAATCCGAAATTCAATGGTTTACTTTTATGATCAGGGCCTGTACTGTCACCTCTAATAGCACTATTATTTTCACCTTACTGTTTCGATAGAAAGTGACAAAGCTATAAACTACGTATATTGACGTCTCTATCTCATGACAAGTAAGATGATAATAATACTGCTAATAGAGATGGTGGTAGGGCCCCTGTATTTGTGTGTCATTATGTTTGATCATTATGTCTGCTTTTTAGATATCTAAAGCAAATATATCAATATCTAATTAAACAATATCCCTAATATTACATGATTCCGAATCAATATTGACAATACCCAAGCCCATTAGTCTAATTTCACAGCTTCAAAAATTTACAGCTCTCTAAATTTAGGAAGCCATCTTTTCCAGCGGGGAATATTAGAAAATACGAGCGCTTGAATAAATAAAATACAGCCAGAATTATCTGGGTCAATCCAGCCCGACTGGCGGCTAGTGATGTTTAATTATTCATATAGACAGGCCACCAGTAAAACTACAATACTCTCCCGAGACACAAATACGTAGATGAAAATCTTTATGGACACCTAAAAACCATTTGAAAAGGTGTGGCGGTTCCCATAGCAGCTAAGGTATGGGCAGTCTTTTTATTTGAGTTTCGTAATACACAGTTAATTAATTATTAAAACCAATTTTACTTTAGAACTTTATTCATTTAACAGATCGGCGCAAAAGTTTTAACGTTTATTAATCTTTTGAGTCACTATTTCTAGTTAACTCGTGTTTAGAAGAAATGAAACTAATGGTATTGGACTCGGGTGTTTGAAAGAAATGAAAAATTAAAAGGCGTTAGCGTAGTTTGCCATTTTATTTACATAGGGTTGCGTAAATCGAAGTGCTTAGACCTTTGGCACAGACTTTCCAGTTGTTATCTGAGTGAGAGATATTCTACCGCAAAGCAGACGTGTGGTCCAGTGTGAAGGGTTCTGTAGCTGATGAATGTATTGTTTGAGAACTCAACTGGACTAGACTTAGGACCTAACAACGAAAATCAAGACAATTCAAGGTAAGTGTAAGTTTACCATCACATAACCGTCCTGCGGGAATATAACGTTTACCCTTACTAGGTGGTAGGTTCCTTGTGCAAGGAACCGTCTAGGTAGATACCACCGCAGTGCCAGATATTCTGCCACCAAGCAGCAGTGTGCAAACATTGCTGTGTTCCGGCGTGAAGGGCACTGTAGCTGGTGATATTACCGGGTCGGTAACGCGCAAATGATTATTCTGGTTTTGCTATCGTCTACAGGCTGCGGTGTCTACTTGCTATCAGGCTGCACGCCTGCTTGCCAGCTTACTAGTGTATAAAAAAAACATAATCTCTTTTGTTAATACAGTTATTTTTATGTAGTGACCACAGCAGCTGCTCCTATCAGTCTATTTGATAAAAAAAAAACATAAAGTTTGGATTATTAAACGAAAGCAACAAGCTTTTTAATTTCTCTTTAACTTCGATGTAGGTGGAGTCCAATGGCGCCCACCGTGGGACCATTAGCACCTCGCTGAAACCATTCCGGACGACGTTCAGCCGAGGCTTTTACTTCCTTATACATGTTTTAATGGTAACTTATGATTAATGGGGCGAGGGAAAGTGGCACCAGTTACATAAATAAATTAATAGGGACCATTATTTTCACAAAATTGATTTTCACCTTTTTAGTGTATAGAATAACAGAAACAATTTATTAGACAATATTTACGAGACAGTAAGCAATACTACACTGTTGATTCAATTCCCAGCTAGTAAACTAACATATCAGTTTTTCGGGGTATTAAATTATTCATAAAATATTTATTAATACTAATAATATGTGTAGTTTATGTAGTTGCTGTAATGTATGCTGTCTTATTTCGTCTCAGATGGCTATAGTGGGAGTGTATATGCTCATTACTAATATTCTGGTCTTCTTATTTCCTCAATCGAGCTTCGAAGTTTTTGATTGGGTGAATATACGAACAATTCTAATTCAACCAGTCACCATTTGAGGAATCTATGGTTTTTTCTCGTTACACTTAAATCTCAAGGTTTATGTACTCGTAAGCATTATTCTCACTGAAGAGGGTAACAGAGATTTTTAAAAAATCACAACTTTTTTAAAAATAAATCTAATAATACTATTTGCTGATTACGTTTCGCTATATTCTTGGCATAAAATCAATATTCGCGCAATTCGCGTTCACGTAATCATGAATCATTTTCTTTCTTTTTCTGTTAAAAATTATTTAAGTTGAAGAAATTTAAGATTAATTCCATTCCTCAGGCTTTCTTATTAATAATATAAGAATTGTATGTATGTTAAAAAAATGATCTCTGTGTTAATCACAGGATTACAATTCATCATTTATTTGCGTTCAATGTAGGTTTAAATACATATATAAGGTGACATTACGGTATGCAAATATTATTTGAGGATAACTAAATGATTATTGTTCATTCGTCAACTAAACATTGTGACTGACTTAAAAATACGCCCCATAGCATCAACATAATGTATTTCGAAATAACGACCATCAAACAATAAAATACCAGCCTACATATAGATGCGTTTATTTCTCGTACAATGTTTGTGAAGCCAAGTGGCGCCCACCGTGGGACGCTGGCGACAATAAAACGCATTGCTGGCGACGACTCCCCGAGGACGGCCGAGCTGACGCGTAATCCGACCGCTTTTAGTGTGCCCCCTCAAGCTGTGCGCGGTGAACAAAGTAAACATATACTGATTATACGGGTAGCGGCACTTTACTTTTGTCGGTTTATGTTATATCTGTGTATGTAGAAGGAGGATGTTGGCGAGGTTATTGACTTCTGGCTTGACATCCCGTTCCTTATGTGTTTCTATAAGCAACGTTTTTATATCGACGTTTAAGTTAACTTTTTGCCCGAATGCCCCAGGAAGAGGGTTATGTTTTCGAGAGTATGTAAGTACATATATTTACTTCCAAAAACATCAATATGGGTATTAAATGAAATGTTTAACGAGACGAGTTGAAATATATACAAATGTGTAAAAGTTTTATTTATGTATAATGTAGTTTTAGCCCATTTTGTTTGTTCGCAATCGGACTTTTTTGTTCTTCTAT
This sequence comes from Furcula furcula, assembly GCA_911728495.1. NCBI lineage: Eukaryota > Metazoa > Arthropoda > Insecta > Lepidoptera > Notodontidae > Furcula > Furcula furcula. The sequence continues at coordinate 13,227,752 of OU452269.1, read as the reverse complement.
GATTTACGAAACTTATCGCAAAAACATCTATTAAGGTGTAGAATGTGTACTCTATAAAAAAAGATTCAAAAGTGCAAATTTTGCTTTACTCAATACGGTCACTTCACAAAATGTGCACATTTCTCTCTTGAGCCACGAACATCAGTGGCGTGCACAGAGGGTAGGCAAAAAAATGTATTCAGCTCGTTTAACCTATTTTAAGTATGTTAGTATACCATTTCAAATATCCATACGCAAGCAAATACTATAGACATATTATTTTGCATTTCAAAACATTAATAATGAACTTATTAATGTTTTGAAAACTTATTAATGTTTTTCAGCGGCTCCATACTGACAAAAATACTTTGCCTACCCTAGGATTTCTCTAAACAATCTTAATTTAAAAAAATCTTTGTTCTGAGATGAATTAAGGTAATTTTTTTGAATGTATATGGTTATGTTGGAAATATTGATTAATTTAAGGATATTTGTGCTGGAACACAAACAAATAGCATAAAGCATAAACAACTCGCAGATATTTTTGCCTGCTTTCTGTGCACGCCACTGACGAACATAGGTCAGGTTAGATATAGTGACCTCTTCCCACAAGCTGAGTGGCAAAAACACTCAACCATGGACATACAAGGGTTGTTTAGATAAAACATCTAATTTGTTTGCCTAATTAATGGAGTATTTTAACAACTCTAATTTGTTAGTCTTATGATTTTATAATCGTATGATAAATCTGTAAAAAATATATATAAATAAAACATACTACAAACCCCCGCTGGTGTTAGATTGTAAAGTTGCTTTATAACAAGAGTAGCTCGGTTTTATTACTGAAACACGTAAAACACATTACATCCAACACAAAGACTTGGGAAGGGAGCTTGAGCAATACAACAACATCTGGAGGTACAGGATACGTAACATCAGATTAAAACTGTATTTATAATGTGATGATTAAATATCAAAGGTTTATTACAGACAGGTGTCCGTCTTGTGATCTCATGCCGTTTGTATGTGGTTGTAACGATGGACAGAGTAAGAAGACCGGGAAGAAAAAGAAGTAAGTAAGTTAAGAGTTCTAAGTTAAGAGTGCCTACTCCTACATTGATCCCGAAGCCACCTGCCAAGCGTGGGGATTATGGCAACCTCTGCCTTCTAAGAGGGAGGGCTTTGTTCAGCAGTGGACGTCTTACGGCTGCCGATGACTCCTACATTACAGAAGACTGCTGCTAACTAACGCTGCCTTCAAGTAGGGTTGCAGATCCTTAGTTTTATTGCTAGAGCTCTATGCTAAGAACCAGTGTTGAAAACTGAGAGACACTATTTTAGTTCCTAGCCTAGCTCATGATTTTTACCATCTACTATTAAATCGACCAAACTATAGCAAATATCGATTAAGAAAATTTAATGTTAATCTGTAAATAATCTGAGGGCTAAATAATTTTCAAATACAAAAACGAATGCGATTCGGTTTAGAAAATAAAAATATATATATACAGACGAATTGAGAACCTGCTCCTTTTTTGAAGTCGGTTAAAAATGTTGTTTAGACTTGCATAAATATTTTCATTCTTAATATATGATAATTCAATGAAGAATTTGTAATTATTAACTCACGAATAGGTTTTACAAATACCTTTTATATAGTAACATGCTAAAGCTTTAAAAACCTTGAATAGAAATAGGAGAACTAAAGTCTTACTATAAATATTCCATTTTCACTTTTTAGGCATCAAACCCCACAATTTAGAGCGTACTGGCGCCCACCGTGGGACCTCTGATCCTCGACAAAAACAGGCCGACGACGACGTGACAAATATTCAGCCTATATTAGTATTCCAGCCAAAAAGAATTCTACATTAGAGAGACAAGATGTCATATTTTTGGAGAAATGTTTGTTCCATATTTCATGAAGGGTTTACAAGAAAACGCTGGGAAAATAAAAATGGTAATATACTTATATATTTCAGGATTCTGTATCGAAGCTTGGGATGGAAAGCTTTCAGACAGACTACATTTTGTATCTAACATAGTTTCGAAATATCATAACAATTCTGGATAGGTGGTCGTATATCATCCATTTCTCTTCTGCAGTTTTTGACATTATAAAATACACAGAATATTTAACTTAAGTCTAACTGGGGCCTTACCACTGGCTCTTACTTTTACGTAGGAAAAATATACAGATATACGCAGCCCCTGGTCTGTGATAAAATATCACACTATCATCATCATCAGCAGACGAAAGACGTCCACGGCTGAACAAAGTCATGCTTGACATGCGTCTTGAGGATCGCAGTATAGCTGCTGCCCGTCTTCTTGTTTACCCTTAGTCGCCACTTACGACACCCAACGGAAGGAGATGGGAGGGTGCTAATCTTATTCTGACACCCCACGGGCTTCTAATGGACATTTAGACTCCAAATCTCGTGTCAGACACCCTTGGGATTCAAACACAGTACATAGTTTTCACATACCTTTATTATTATACAATAGTTCTAAAGGTGTTAATAGGCTAAACCATTGTGAAAGGTTAAAAAACATGCCAACTCGATAGTCATGTAATATTTTAATGCCATAACACAGACACGAGGCGGGAGGGGGATTGTTTGCTGACCATTACCCAGCTATTTCCCTTAGGACCACGCCTGAAAACTTCCCCTAACCGGCACTTGAACAATACAATTTGAAGTGAATTCTTTGAAGCGTAGAGTACATAATAAGTTTGTCCAAATGGCTTTTTTGTTTTTATAGTTTACTTTGGGTTTTGAGTGTTTGAAAATAAAGATCAATTTGAAGTTCTTTTTATGGAACTAAAGTTGAAAGACGTCCATGTTGCACCCGTACCGGTAGTTGTTGGGAACGATACCCTCGATGTTGTTGACCACTACGTATACCTAGGACAAACTATCCAGTTTTCCTCCGAAATACCACAGTGTGTGTTGCCAGTTATGACATATGGTACTGAGACGTGGTCCATAACTGCTGGCCTTTTAGAGAAGCTCAGTCACATAACGAGCCATGGAGAGAGCTATGCTTGGAGTTTTATGGCGCGACAGAATCGGAATTGTGGAGATTCACAGCAGAACTGAGGTCACCGACATAGCTCTCAGAATCTGAAAGTTGAAGTGGCAATGGGCAGGCCACATCGCTCGAAGAACCAATAACCGATGGGGTGGAAAGGTTCTCGAGTCGCCACTCGATGGTGACTCGCCGCCCACCATCGAGTGGCGTCGCATGCGCCCATGGAAGGCGCAGCGTAGGTAGTCCTCCCACTAGGTGGACAGACGACATTGTGCGCGTCGCAGGTAACCGGTGGATGCAAATAGCCAAATGTCATTCATTGTGGCGTTCCAAGGGGAAGGCCTATGTTCGGCAGTGGACGTCTTCCGGCTGATGGTAATGTGAAAGTTGAAACAGTGAACAATATATTGGAAGTTCTTGGCAAGTAAAATTACTCAACATAGGCTAGAACATGCCACCTGAAGCTAAGTGGTGATGCAGACCGACCCTGTGTTCGTGCTGGAGGGACTCTGGCGAGGTCTGGTCGATGAAGGCCAACGGGGAGGTTTTAGTGGGTGAAAGTCCCCTACGGAGACTGGGTCCCTTTTGAAGGTTTCCTTCCCGACAGAAAAAAAAACGGTGATGCAGACGTAAATGAAAGAGCTCTAGAAGCTAGAGCTAGCTTATTTAATCACACAAGGAAACGACAGAAGTGCCCTCAACAAAATGACCATCTCACATAGCGACCCGTCATAGAGCAATAATAATATCCTGGTACAATGCACGCACGGTGTCTATCCACTAGACCAACAGGCCCGCAATCAAATATGAACTTTATTACATTTCTATTAAAGACAAAAATGCATTATCTGTAATCATAAAACGAGGGTAAAAGTCTAACAATAACGATTTGTTTGACAATTACATTAAGAACACGCCATTGTGTCTCCCGCCAGTCATGCCGCCCTGGTACTTCGCGCAGATGACCATTCGACTTTTGTATTGAAATACATTTACAATATTATCCTAGGAAGTTCTGATCTCCTGGTAGAGAGGGTGGAATTTATTTATAGTTTTACTAACTCCACCGATTTTCTGATTAAAGTTGCGAGTTTCCAAGACAATTTAACGTTTCCCCGGGACTCGCTTAGGTTCAAACCTTGGCGTCTCCACTGGTGATCACTGTAGATCTTGGCTAACAGGAGTCACAGTGGTGGGAATGAGCGGTGGGATTAATCCTCAAAAATATAAAAGTGTTCTCACGTGTTTTCACCTCATGTGGCTAAATACATCGATATTAATAATAATAATATCCTGGGACAATTCACACACGGTCATCTGATCCAAACTAGGCAGAGCCTGTACTATGGAACCAGACAACTGATACTAATACATATATACTTTTTTGTTGTAAATACATACTTATATAGATAAAACACCCAGACACTTGGTGGGAATCGAACCCACGACCTGATGGTTAGCAGACTGGGTCACTAACCACTAGACCAATGGGCCTGTCAAATAATATATCGATGGCCAAATAACATAACCCCAGCCGGTCTTTGAGTTTTTTTTTTTATAAAAGCCGAGAAAACTCCATACGTCTCTTTTGGTTCTTAGCGCAGGCATTTTGGTATCATAGAGCAGTGCGATTTCCATGAGATATTAAACCAGTCACGCACTAAATAATACATGTATTTAAAAAAAAAAAAAACAATATAAATACCATGATTTTCTGCTTATTCTTATTTTACATGAATACTACAAAATTACATAATAATGTCATTGTGAGGTGTTGAATCGCTCATAGTCAGTTGTCTGTTCTGCAAACGATCGGTTGGTTAAGGAACGTCAATCCTTAGATGGGTAAATCAGCAAGGTTATGCCGGCATAAAAAAAAAATTACCTCCATTGTCCCCGGGTATATTCGAACAAGTGGGAATATTACCAATATACCAAAAATATGGAAATGTACCGGGAATATTTCCCATGGGAATATTTCTCCAACCAACTCTCAATAATTCAGAACTCTTACTAGACCCCCCGGTGACGAACTCTTAGTCTAGAACTATGGCACATGTACCTACGCCATTCGAGAAAGTTTCTCAAGGCACTCTAAATTCATATGACTGGATACATTTAAGCACAGTGTCCAATACAAAGTAACCAAAATACATTGTTGGTTTAGCTCGTAAACGGTGGCGACGGCGGGTCTGTGCCTCGTTCTATATAAAAAGTTCTTTTTTCAGTCGTAAAAGGCTTCGATTTCCATGCATTTTAGAAGGGGTCTACCATTCAGCAAATAATATATTTATTACATTAATTACTCTAAGGTTTTAAAGCATCCAACATTTTTTGACATGCATTATTATTTTATTCTCATTTTGGTGTTTATCTTAAATCTCTTTGTGACAAAGTACGTAAATCATTCATCCAATGTTATTTGAACGTTCTACCGGTCGTATTAACTATTCCATTATACACTAGACCTTGACACCGGTGTCCGACATCAATACACAAGTGTGGTGCGTTGCGGTCGTAATCTAAACTTCAGCCGTACATTTACGGGTATGACCTAAAGTTCACTGCGGCGATAACTCACTAATTCTGCAAGGAGAAGACTAGCCGTACACCCGATGTGATATCCCATCGAGCACTCTAATCCACAATTTCATGCTTCTAGATTTAGTAATGATATAAACGTGGATGGAATATCACTTCACAGACAAAATAGAGGTACTTCTACAGATAGACCGCTCCAACTTCAATCGGACATCCCCGCTATGCGTATTCGGTCACAATATCAAAATTCCTGAGAACGCTCGTAACGCCAAAAACTTTGTGAATGTCAATTCACCCAACGTGAAGCCCGGCTCATATATAATTAAGGTTCCTTTTGGCGCGGCACAATTAGTTGTGAAACTCCATCCTCAGAGGGGATGAGTGCGACCCTGCCACGGTATATTCAGACGTAAATGCCGCGGTGAGACTGACTTCATTTCGGAGTTCATAGAATAATAAATAGTATCCCTTCAGAACTGCCATTTAGACCAGTGATTCCCAAAGTGGTCTATATCGACCCCTAGGGGTCTATGACAACCTGCAAGGGGTCTACGTCAGCGAAAAAAAATTTGGGGGCCATGAAATGAAAATTCGGGTCCACGATAGTGGATCTCAACACATACACTGATAGTACCTATTTACTTACATCATAATATATTATGATATCAAGACATATACATTATTTATAAAATTACCTATGAAGTAAAAAATTTATTATATATGGCATATGTTCGTTTTAATAAGAATCAAGAAATTACGAAGAACTGCTCTTCGCAAGAACTTTGATAACCGACACTAAAGGTGAATCAATATTTCATGTTTTAAATTTTAATGGACTACTTCATTGAAAAAGCAATTCCTTTATCAAATATAATATCAGTAGCTAGCTGGGGTGGGTCTACGACACAAAAAAGTTTGGGGAACTCTGATTTAGACTTATTACATGCATATTATTGAGAGGCGAGTATGCCAGCTGTTAGACATATTTAAATATTAATATAGTCCGGTGAGGTGTCCCGCTAAGAATAGCACCCACTCATCTCCACCCGTTGGCTGTTGTAAGAGGCGACTAAGGGAAAACAACAAGACGGGCAGCAGCGTCGTTCTATTGGATTACCTACCACCTATACTGCGATCACTGCCAAGCGTGGCGATTATGTCAACGCCCTACATAAAGTGAGGAGGCCTTTGTTCAGCAATGGACGATGATAATGATAGTATGACAGTTTGTTCGCTTGATTTAAAATACACAATGGATTTCGATGTGGTTTTCATCGTCGCATCTTTAAAAGAATTAATCCAAATTGTTTATGTGTATAACATGTACAGGTTCAGAACCTCAGAGAGACGAAGCTGCAGCAGATAGCTTCTATAGCAACTGCCCATAACTAGGCGACGTCGGTTACCATCATACGAAGTTTCTTCTTCTTCCGATGGCGCTACAACCCTTCGTGTGGCTTGGCCGCCTCCACAATCTTCCTCCAGTTGTCGCGATGCTTGGCGACCTCCTTCCAGTTTTTTATATTTTCCCATCTTCAACGCTATTTAGGCCTGCCCTTTGGTATCTTTTGTTGCGGGGTCCGCAGTGTTATTATTTTCGCAGCCGGTTTGCCTATCGCAATCGCTGAATTCGCTGATAGTTTATTCGCTACAACGAACTACGAACACGAACGTTTGGGTTCAAGTTTATTGTGTTTATTCTATAAACAATACCGTTAAATCTGTTTCGTTTAACAAATCAGATTCACTGTGAAGTATTTCATATTTAACTATAATTTTCAGAGCACGTATCTTTTACGAAATTCACAAACCCAGTTACAGCAAAACAATTCCGTAATCAAAACGTCCAATTTGCAATTTGAGAGATATTAAATTACAAATATTCCTTAGTCACCGTTTTCATTATTTAATTCAATTTGGCTTTGATGAGTCCGTTGCGAGCTACTAACATTACAAGTTTCTCTATGGACTCTAGTATAATGGATGCTCACTGTTTTGTGACGAAAACACGACGAGCTAACCAACTTGTTTAATCAACGTACAAACGTCAATTAGTGTTAACGATCATTAATCCAGTTCTTGAAATCGGATTACTTCGACCCAAGATATTATGTCCTCTGATAGTAGAGATATCGATTACCTCATGCTCAGTGATGGAACAAAAGCTTACAGCTCCGAGAGATTTAGCAATCAGATTGAAAAACCAACAGACAGACAAACACAAGCAGGACACTGATGATAACCCTCAAATGAACTATGTTCTAATTATATTAATTTTTTCTCTCGGTTAATATACACTCAGCGATGTGAAGCTTATTATTAACCGACTTCAAAAAAGGAGGAGGTTCTCAATTCGTCTGTATATATATTTTTTTTTTCTATGTATGTTCGCGCATAACTCTGGCAATTATGAACCAATTTGAAAAAATCTAAAAAATCCATAAAAAAATTATTGCTTAGTAATAAGTAGTTCCTGAAAAAACAAGAATGGTGACTGCGCACTGAGAGCTGCAAGAAAGCCTATATAGATGACGTTTTAGACGCTCGGACTCGCTCGGTCGGACAAAAATGGTCATAACTCTGGCAAATATTTACCAATTTCAATGATTCTTTTTTTATTCGAAAGAAGAAACCACTGTATTGAATCTGTATGAATTTTATTACAACCGGATAAGAACTTCCTGGAGGACCATGAACGATGTGGAGGAATTTATCTGGTAAAAACCATAAAACTGATGTTCTCCATTACATTGCTCTGACAATTATGAACCGATTTCGATGATTCTTTTTTTATTCGAGAGAGTAAACTGCTATGATGTTTTCATGCAAATTTCATTACGACCGGACTTTTTTTTGTGAAGAAACATGAATTATGTAAAACTATGTAGACGATAATGTGATCATAACCTACCTAGATAATTTTACGGTTTTCGATGGTTCAATCTTTATATATGAAAATATCACTAAAAAGTTTAAAATTAAATCTTTAAAAAAAAAAATTGAACCGACTTCAATATCACTGAAAAGTATAAAATAATTTAAATATTATTGAAGTTGGTGCCAAATATACACAGCAGGTACGCTAACACCAACTTCAATAATATTTAAATTATTTTATACTTTTCAGTGATATTGAAGTCGGTCCAATTTTTTTTTTATAAGATTTTATTTTTTAATCTGTAAGTAAGCAAGCTTTATTTACTTCCAGTAGATGTCAATCAGATTTTGTATTGTGACTCATATATATTACCATGTGTGAATGTACATCAGTTCAGCGGATTTAAAAAAAATGCAACGCTACGTACCCACCTACATGAAATGAGAATAAATACTGGGGCCAATTTCCGATTCTGTAAAGGTGAAAGAGTCAATGTCGCTCTTGCAGTATGTAGGTTTAGTCATCTGGGGGTAGCCTATCCTACACCGAATGACTATGTACAGCTCCAAGCTGGCGCAATCGTAGCGTACCTAAGGGATATCTTCAACAAGTTAGCAAAAGAATAAGGGCTACTGCTAGCCACTAACTATAGAATAGAATTGCCGCTAGTCACTCGAATTATTAGTTATCAAGTCACCAGCTACAGTGCCCTTCACACCGGAACGCAGCTATGTTTACACACTGTTGCTTTGCGGCAGAATATCTGACACAGCCGTGGTACTAACCTGAATGGTGTCCTGCTCGACAGACCAACGCACCAAACTTTAAGCTGTTTTATAAAGCTGTTATGATTCAAAAGAAAACTTCGTCTTTTGACCTCGCCTTATTACCTGGAACAAAGAATACAAACGCGATTAGTGTCACAGCCAAAAAGGAATAGTCTTGCCGCTGGTTGGCAGGGAGCCAGTCAGAGTGCAATGTAGCCGTTAAAGCTACGGGAGGCTTCTAAGGTTGTATAAGTTTGTCTAGCCGGCGAGAAGCGATTGGCAACCGATTATCGATAATAGACTCCGTACATTGAACACAGCGTGATTGGATGATTGACTTGCTAGACAGCAATGGTTACTATGGGAAATTAATAAGAAAAAAATACCGTGTGGTGTCGTGGGACACCGGATAGGAACGAAGTTCCTTATTATAAAAATATTAATGTTAAGTTCTATTCGAGGTATAAAGAAAATAATTATTCGGGTGGTACGGTGTGGCACGGTGTGGCTGCCACGGTGTGGCACACCACACCACGGTTCGGTGTGGTTCGGTGTGGTGTGGCCACACCACACCGAACCACACCGAACCACACCGAACCACACCGAACCACACCGAACCACACCGAACCACACCGAACCACACCGAACCACACCGAACCACACCGAACCACACCGAACCACACCGAACCACACCGAACCACACCGAACCACACCGAACCACACCGAACCACACCGAACCACACCGAACCACACCGAACCACACCGAACGACACTGGACGACACTGCACGACACGTGTTGCCGTTTAACTAAAGTAGTAATAATGATCGGATGGTTCCACATAAATAATAATAATCTTACGTTACGGACCATCGATATATAATACGGACGTTTTTTCCCGGTTAGGGTACCCTTCCGCATCGTCCCATAAGGAACTTCGTTCCAAAAAAAGGAAATAGTCTGTACTGAGAGCAACTGTTCTCAGTGTAGCAAGAATGCTATGCCAAATAAATCGAGAATAAAACCACGATGAAATCTGTAGGTTGATTCCAATGAACGCGCCTTCATGTGTCGGAAATTTAAACATGCGTTAGAATTTTGTATCATTGTTCCAGCTTTGTTTCAGTTATTTATTTATGAAATAACACTTCACGCATAATTTTTACATATTTGCTCTTAATGCCTGGAGAATTCTCTACCAGTCTGTCTACCCTAGGGCGATGCAGAGATAGTTAGTTCACAATAAGGAGTAATAAGAATGGTACGTGCGGTAAGTGTTGGCTTAATTTTGCAACGAAACAATTTTGTTTGTATAATATATTCTTAGATCAGCGACCAGACCTGAGACATCAACCGCTTTAGCGTAAAATCCAGACGAATGCAAACGCGATATTACCCGCGGGCCATGAAGTGGTCGCAATGAGCGGGTTCGCTAAGTCGATGTATTCATTTTTACTGCCTACATTACTTTTATAGTTTTACAATAGCTACAATAAATATAGAAGCGTCAGATACAGTTAATCTGACAAAGAATCCTGGGATACCTTAGATGATGAATATTTAGTGTAAATAAAACAGGATGCACAAATCACTGTTGCTCTCCATAGGATTCGTACCCGGGACTTCTGCTTAGTAAAACAAGCGGCTTCCTGCTGCGCTACAAATACTACTAGATAATAGATCCCTAATCCCTTCCAGGTCACCAGTGTCCAATATTCTGCCGCCAAGCAACAACGTGTAAACATTGGTGAAGGGCACTGTAGCTGATGAAATACCACGCTCCAGAGATGTAATCTAATAACCCTGGTTTCGAGCAGTAGTACACAAATGTATCATGAGGCGAATGTCCTATAAGTTTCTTTACTATCACATCGCATTCGCAGAGCGAAGCGAATTCGCGACATCTAGAGTCGTGGCCCCAAACTAAGTCTCGCGAACGTGCCGACAGATTGTAACATTTGCATGTAATGTGCTTGGCTCCGGTGAAACAAGTCTGCATCACAAAAATTACATTCTAGAAGATTGCGGTTTTAGTAAAGTCTTTATTCATTCTGATACCGTCGAGAGGTTTTAACTAAAGTGCTCGGCCGCGCTGGTGCAGCCGTGTGGATGTAAAAGCACTAACTTGTTACTTGCGCTAGGAAAGCTACCTTGTATTAGCGGTATAGTTATCTTTCGGAGTCACTGGACGTTCGAGGTGTGGCCCTTGGACGTCCAGGACGGCGGCGGTGTTGCGACCCCCGACCCCATGAGCACCGTGACTGGTTCCGGGGGGTACAATGCGAACCCCGGCCGGCGGCGGGATCAAAAGCATAGCAGATCCCATCGGAGAGCCCGGGTGTCCCCTTTCATGTGCCGATGAGACAGCCGCCTGGGTTTTAGTATGTAAAAATCCTACATACCCTGGTTAAGCTCGCTCCACAGCTCCCGGGGACCTTTTGAGACTTTACGGAGCTAGTTATAAACTTCTAAATAACTCTTAAGGTACACTCCAAACCAAATAAGCTTGAAGGCGATTACAACTTTATTATGCAGTCATAAAACACCCCCGCTGTATAGTCGACCATTAACGCGGCAGCAAAAAAAGGTTGGTAATACAAATTTGTTTTTGCTGACGCGCCTAGTTGACAATGTATGCGTTATGTAGTTATTGAGCCGCAAACGAACTTGTAATCGCCTTCAAGGTTATTTGGGATATAACTTGTAAAAAGGAGAAATGATCTCCTTAAAATTCTAGTGATAATAAAATGGATCCAACTCATCTCCTCCCGTTGGGTGTCCGTAAAAGGCGAATAAGAGAAAGCAAGAAGACAGGCAGCAGCCTCTTGCCATTGGATTACCTACCGCCTATACTGTGCGATCCCCAAGACGCCTGTCAAGCATTGATATTATGGCAACCCCTCCCTTTTAAGGGACCTTTGTTCAACAATGGACGTCTTTCGGTGTATGGTCTAATGACACTGTGTTCACAGTTCATCATTATCATCAAGTCTCGGGAAAACACTGTCTTGAAACCTGCAAAAATTAGAAACGTAGAAAAAGTAAAGAAGTTATACAACATTTAATTTCCCCCAACAAGGCTACAACAGAGGCTTTACAAAAGCAAACTTTGCCGATCGCAACCGCGGACCGCCAGTTTCAAGGCTACGTGTATTATTTTCCGCGTTTTGTATTTTAAATTAATCTATCAATAACAAGGCAATTTACGACAGTGCACAATCGTAAACAGTCAGTAACGAGCGAACTCAACGAGAACTCGTGACCATTCCACTGAAATTTGTTATTGTAACAAACTGCTCCCATTCAGGAGACTCATATGACACGTCCAATGTTTCCTTGACTGACGGGACATCAAGGACAGTTATGTTTTTCAAGTAAGTATGTTCCTTAGAACCGCAGGAAAACCACACAAAGGCGACATCTTCTGTTACATCCAGTAGCCCTAAATTTGAGCAAATTATCCTGCCGTATGATCTCTATCTCAAAAATATTTATTTCAAATAGGCTTAACGCACTTTTGAGTGATCAATTGTTTTTTAAATCTTACCACCGGAACAAAACGCGGCCTCAACTGAGAGGATCCGGCAAGAAACTCAGGGGGTATGTCATTTTTTCACTTTTGTTAAACAGTGTCTTGTTACAATTAGATCAAAATCAGCGACAGTGTATCCTGCCGTTCGAAAGATAAAACAAGAGAGCAAGAAAAATTACAACGAAATTACAACAAACTAAAAGGCCAAAGGGATAGTAGTAAGACCATCTATCTCTATTAAATTAATAATGATTTCCTAAGACTGTGGTACGCTAAATTAATAGAATCTGACAATTCCTCCGCTATTCCGGCTGAACTTTGATCTTTAATGGATATAGATTGATTATTGTAAGTTTTTTAAGACTGAGCTATCAAGAATCATCATCATCAGCCGGAAGACATCTGAACATAGGCCTCCCACTTGTAACGCCGCATTGAACGACTATTGACTGCCACGTTAACTTGCAGATCGATGACCTCAGTTCTTTGGCGAATCTCCTCAGCTTGTTATGTGATTCTGAGCTTCTCTATAAGGTCAGCGGTTTCAGATCACAACTCATATGTCATCACTGGCGAAGGTATTCAGAATAGAATCTGCGAATAGAAAGCGTTGTGCAAGCCTCCCGAGAGGCCGAGAGGCGCTATGCGGGCTGACACGCGACGGCACGGCGTGGGAGGACCGGTGTGAAAGGGCCTGTACGCGGTGCGCCGAACAGATAGGACAAAACGATTTGACACTCGCATTGTTATTACGAGTATGAGCTTCTGAACGATACCCGTGAACCGCTGACGTTCGGTTCATATTGTCAAACTATCTGCGTATGGCCAGAACTTTTAACGGTAATATTATATGGCTGTGGTTTTCACGTTCCAATTCAATCTAAGTAATTTTAGTTAATGCTCGCTTTTCGTCTTGTTTGGTGAATGGTGGAATCAAGTCATGCAATTCCTGCGCACACTCTCCAAAATGCATCCTGTAGAATATCAAGAGGCTGGCTACCCTGCGCGCCTGCTCTAGGTTTTAGAGATTGACTTCCGCTAACCTAGTGTCACCAGTCCAAAGCTGCTAATGTCAGGAAGTTCAGGAACATTAAAAGCAAGAAACTGTAGGACACAGATAAAAAAAACTGGTCAAGCGCCCCACGTTTTTACACTTAAATATTATCCTTACTTACAAACAAGGGGTAGACAGAGAGAACTAGTTTGATAATTATTTATTGCTTTTTAGTGTAATACTTATAAAAGCGTGTATTTTTTGTTTTTTAAACTATTAATTTATTACCTTTTAGGAATGGAACCCTAAAAATGGATGAACCAGTAGTTTTTATTTATTTACGCGGAGATTTAAAGAGAAGACAGTCATCATCCTATTTACCAAAACTCCCAATTACCATTTTCTATTTCTGGAATGACAAACGATCCCGTTCCGATCCGGGCACCAAGCAGACTATTTATATTACGATTGGATTCGATTTGGCCGTTCATTTCACTCGTCACGGCTCGTTATCGTCCGGTCGCAGTCGTGCCGGTTATCCGGGCGACCTTCGACCGGTCCGGCAATTTACGCCCGGACCGATTTCCATTTGAAACGATATCAATCTGTATGTATAATGCATGACCCTACATTTATTACATCGGGTATTCGTTACATGTGGAAATCACCGTTTCGGTGGCATTGTCGATGGCTCGCTTCGTAAAAATTACTTGTTTGGGTCCTGTAATTTAACCAGCTACAGTGCCATTCATGGTGGAAAACAGCAATGTTTATACAATTATGCTTTGCGGCAGAATTTCTGACACTGCAGCGCAAGTAACCAACCCCCACCGCTAGTGCTTATGGCAGTGTTAAAGTAGTTTTAATTTTACGATAATAAAGGCCTCGGCCAATCTTTCACACAGACTTTCAGACATCTACGCGGGAGATATTATAGTGCACGCGTGCTTGTGTAGACACAAGAGCACTCTCTCTTCCTTTACTCTCACAATCCGATGGGACGGTGGACCGACACGGCGAGAGGTCAGGCACAGGACCGACATTTTACATGCCCATCCGACACATGGATCATCTTACTTTACAGACAAGCAGGTGATCGGCCAGCATTGTCCTAACCAGTAAGGAACAACTGCACAAAATTGTTGCTCTCTGCGGGATTCAAATCCGCGATCTGCGGTTTGCAAAGCAAGCGGTTTCCCACTGCACCATGGGGGCTACAACACCCATATACTTAGTTAGATTATAATAACACTGCTCGAACAGTTGGTAGTAGACACCCTGAACGGCAAAAGTATCTTGTAGAAAAATTTGCAATTTTTTCTAAACGAATATACAAACAGTTGTTATCTTGTTCTTAACTTGTTTGCCGTCCCCAGGCGCTCGCTCGCTGTTATCATAGTGATTTTCAGTTTGCTTGACAGTACTAGATAATTTATATAGGTCTGACCTTTTGGTGGGGTGATTTACGGGACCACCCGGCGTCAAACCACCCTTGTGCGATAGGTTTACGCTGATAAACACGTTACAATTAAATTGCAGAAGATACACGTGTGGGTGGACTGCGGATGGTTCAGTAAGAAATAATTTTCTACAACTGGACTTTTCCGCTTTATAATATCATACAATATTGTACTTAGCACGAGATATTCGCTAAAAAAATATAAGTTTAACTAGGGAAGTGTTATTTTATTATGGTGGGTTAAATTGAGCTAGTTTTACTTAATGCTTATGCATAACTATCACCATTCACCATCAGGTGATCACAGCCAAGTACTAGTGTAGTACACATTGAGTATTGCAAAAAATAAAACGTGCCCCAGTACTTCTCCCTGCGTGACACTACATATAACACACTTAACACCTATTCATAATACATGACATATACAAATTTAGAATCATTAAATTTAAAAATTCATAGTGTAATGTTTTCATTGCATCATACACACATTCCATCTAATACCCAAATTCAATTAAGATAAGCGAGTGTATCAAAAGCTTTGAAAAGTTCAATTGAACTTCTGTTCGATGTTCGCTCCGTGTACGTGGCTATTAGTGGCTTATATGGGATTACTCGTGTCTGCCATGGTGGCTAAGCTTTCGTGCCATATGACCGAACTCCGGACCACACATTTAGAGCTTACTTGCTAATGTAAAGCTACACGAGAATAATGCAAGTTAGATAGTTTGGTGATTCGATTTTGTTTACGTAAATAATAGTTATGCGTATCTGGTGACCAGTTTACAAATTAGTCCGCGTGCTCATGTGTTGTGCTCGTAGCCCACAATATATAACTTGTTTTACATAAATATCATTGACTATTAAATCATATCATGCTTCAAGTTTCGCATGCTTTAATGTTTGTGTAACAAAAAGGTGAAGCGTATTTTCACTTTATCTTTAACATTTGTCATTCATGTATTAGAATAATATTTATTGAAATCAATTATTTTATTTTACTTTACTAGCAGTAGCCCGCGGCTTCGCCCGCGTTTACTTTGTTACTCAAACGTGTTTAGAATTATGGATCGAGGTTTTTTAAAATATTGTTTACACCAATGTTGTCTTTTATTTACGCGAAGGCTACACATTGAAATCATAGTTTGATTAAAATGTGTAGCATTCGCGTTAGTTAAAACGTTCGTAATAAATTGTTACTTACCAATCTATCGTCCATATATTTGTGGATTTCCATTAATCCTTTAGGCATTGATAATCGTTTTGATATCGTGCATTCCAAGTTTTCAAGGACAACATTTACCGTTTCTGTATTTTGAAGCCAGCTTCATAAATAGTAAGCTTATTGTCTTTTACTTACGCGAATATTACACATTGAAATCAAACTACTTTTTACGGATTTAATCGCGGTTTATTTTAGCTTTTTCTATCCCGACGTTGTTGTTGTGTCCCAATGTTTTGCAGCACCCATAGTCACGGGAGAACTGAGATGTTGAACGTCCTTATGTCACAATTATGCCGATGTACCCTCAGGTCTTCTTAGTTATTATTGTTGGTCCGATCTTCGGACGATCGATTTCGATATTTTCACACTTTTATTAATTCTGATCTAATCAAAACATTCTTATTTACTTCTTTGTTTAAAAAGATACTGTACTTATTTTGCAATTCCATTAAAAAACATATTGGTAGATGGTAGATGCCCTTAGCGGTTGATTTTCGAAAAATGCTGGAAATAAGTTTATTCAACAGTTTTGTTTAGTTCATTCACTGAGTTTCGTTACCATAGTTGCATTATAGCATTAAATGGAGATCTTTCTTCACGCAAACTTTAGGGATTCTTGTATGCAGTAGGTACATAAAATATGTCATGTGGCTGTAGGAATAAAATATTTTTTGGAAGGAATTCAATTGAACGCTTTTAGGGGTTAATTTAAAAAAATAACATGGATTGCTTCAATATGACGAATGTATCCGCAGTGTAATCAGTGCAGCATGAATTTTTTTTTCGCGTATACTCAATACTCAAAAACCGTGCCAAAACCCCGTTAAGGGTGATTTTCAAAACAAATGTGTTAGACGTATTTCTCAATTTTTTGATGAGTACACTGACAAAGTTTCGTGTCTGAAAAAAATATTTTCTTACATACAAACTTTGGTACCTCATTTGTCCCACGGGTTGATTTTCAAATAAAACATTGCACACGACACAACAAAAAAAAATGAACCAACTTCAACAACACTAAAAAGCATAAAATAATTTAAGTGTTATTGAAGTTGATGACGTACCTACTGTGTATATTTTCTTCAGGAACACTTTATCCGGTCCTAATGAAATTTGCATGAAATCATTACAGTAGTTTACTCCCTTGAATAAAAAAAGAATCATCGAAATCGGTTCATATTTGTCAGAGTAATGTAACGGAGAACATCAGTTTCATGTGTTTTTAACCGACTTCAAAGAAGGAGGAGGTTCTCAATTCGTCTGTATATATTCTTTTTTTTTACCAGATAAATTCCTCCACATCAATCATGGTTCTCCAGGAAGTTCTTATCTAGTTGTGATAAAATTTATACATATTCATTACAGTGGTTCCTTCTTTCGCATATAAAAGAATTATTGAAATTGGTAAATACTCGTATTTGCCAGAGTTTGACCACTTTCGTCCTTAAAATGCGATAGAAATATCATCTTTTAGGCATTCCTACAGTTTTTTCTGAGTCGCTATTTTTGTTTTTTCAGGAGCTTATTCCTAAGTAATTTTTTTTATGGGACCCAATCAGCGGAGTGGCCTATCCGTACCAGAAAGATTTTTTGAAATCGGTTCATAATTGCCAGAATCATACGCGATCATACATAGAAAAAAAAATGTACAGACAAATTGAGAACCTCCTCCTTTTTTGAAGTCCGTTAAAAATGCTGAAAATTAGTTTGTTAAATTGTTGTGTTGAGTTTATTTACTGAGTTTCGTGACTGTAGCTGTATTATAAATTAAATGGAAATCCTTCTGCATGCAAACTTTGAAACCATTAATTGATCTTAGGGGTTTTATTTTTCGATGAATGCAGGAAACAGGTTTCTTAGATTATTATGTGCAATACATATAATAAGTCTTGTGACCGTAGGGTAAAACAAAAGGATTTGGACCCCAATTTAATCCCTTTTGGGAATTAAATAAAAAAAAAATTGCACATGGATTTCTTTAATTTCATAAATGCATCCGCAGAGTCATCAGTCATCAGTTTTCCGAATTCATACTCAAAAACCGTGCTAAAACCCAATAAAGGGTTGATTTTCAAATCAAATATGTCAGACGTGTTTCTCAACTTCTTTTGATGACTAAGTTTTGTGTCCGTGTGATGAAAAATATTTTTTTACAACTGGGTCAAATAGGGTATCAAACCCTATTTGACCCAGTTAGGGGGTTGATTTCCGAAAAATGTAGAAAATTTGTTTGTTGTTATGTTGAGTTTATTTAATGAGTTGTGTGACTGTAGCAACATTATAGCTAAAATTAAAATCCTTCTTCATGCAAACTTTGCAACTTCATAAAATGACTTTAGGGATTGTTTTTTGAAGAATGCCAGAAATAAGTTTCTTAGATTATTATGTGCAATGCATAAAATAAGTCCTGTGACTGTAGGACAAAAAAATATTTTTTGGACCCAATTAGACCCTTTTAGGGGTTGATTTTCAAAATAATGAAATTGCTTTAACTTGATCAATTTATTCACAAAGTTTCATCAATGCAGCATGATTTCCTTTCCGCGCTTGATACTCAAAAACTATGCTAAAACCCCTTCAAGGGTTGATTTAAAAAAATAATGTAATACACGTGTTTTTTATCAGTACACTGATAAAGTTTCGTGTCCGTGTGCTATGAATATTTTCTTTTTCATGGTAATTTTGATACCCCATTTGACCCACGTAGGGGTTGATTTTTGAAAAATGGTGAAAATAAATTTGTTAAACTGTTTTGTTGAGTCTATGTACCGATTTTCGTTACTCTAGCTGCTTTATAACATTCAATGCAAATCGTTCTACGTGCAAACTTTCCAACCCCATTATATGATTTTTCGCTAAATGCCGGAAATGGGTTTCTTAGATTCTTGTGTGCAATACATAAGTTAAGTCTTATGACTGCAGGTCGAAAAACATTTTTGGACCCCAATTGGACCCCTTTAGGAGTTGATTTTCATAAACTATTTACACATAGATTGCTATAATTTGATAAATATATTCGCAAAGTTTCATCAATGCAGTAAGTATGTTTTTTTTACGTTGTATACTCAAAAACCATGTTAAAACCCCTTTAAGGGTCGATTTTCAAAAAGTAGTGATACACGTGTTTTTTCATTTCTTTTGTTTAGTACGTTGACATTTCGTGTATGTGTGGTGAAAACAAAATGTTTTCCATACAAATTTTGAGATCCCATTTGACCCACTTAGAGGTTGATTATCGAAAAATGCTGAAAATTAGTTTATTCAATTTTTGTATTGAGTTTATGTGCCGAGTTTCGTTTCTCTAGCTCTATTATAGCATTAAATGGAAATCGTTTTACGTGTAAACTTTACAACCCCATTAAATGATCATAGGGGTTGTTTTTTGCAAAATGCCGGATATAGGTTTCTTAGATTCTTGTGTGCAACACATAAATTAAGTCTTATGACTGTAGGTTGACAATCATTTTTGCACCCCCATTGGACCCCGTTAAGAGTTGATTTTCAAAAAATGATTATTTATACAATCATTGCTTTAGTTTGATAAATGTATTTGCAAAGTTTCATCAATGCAGCATGATATTTTTTTCCGCGTTTCATACTCAAAAACCATGCTAATACCCCTTTATGGGTCGAATTTGAAAAAGATTTGAGACACGTGTTTCTTAATTTCTTTGGCTTAGTACATTGACTAAATTTCTTATCCGTGTGATGAAAAAAAAATCCGTAATAACTTTGGGAGCCCATTTGACCCACTTAGGGGTTGATTTTACAAAAATTCTCAAAATAAGTTTGTTCAATTTTTGTGTTGAGTTTATTTACTGAGTTTCGTTACTCTAGCTGCATCATATCATGAAATGGAAATCCTTCTTTGTGCAAACTTTGCAACCCCTTGATATGACCTTAGGGGTTGTTTTTCAAAAAATGCAGGAAACAGGTTTCTTAGATTCTTGTGTACAATATACAAACTAAGTCTTATGACTGTAGGTCGAAAAACATTTTTTGGACCCCAATTGGACCCATTTCGGAGTTGATTCTCAACACATGATTATTTACACATCGATTGCTATAATTTGATAAATATATTCGCAAAGTTTCATCAATGCAGTAAGTATGTTTTTTTTTACGTTGTATACTCAAAAACCATGTTAAAACCCCTTTAGGGTCGATTTACAAAAAGTTGTAATACACGTGTTTCTTTATTTCTTTTGTTTAGTACACTGACAAAGTTTCATGTCCGTGTGACGAAAATTTTCTTTTTTCCATACAAACTTTGGGAGCCCATTTGACCCACTTAGGGGTTGATTTTACAAAAATGATCAAATTTAGTTTTTTCAATTGTTGTATTGAGTTTATTTACAGAGTTTCGTTACTCTAGCTGCATCATAGGATGAAATGGAAACCCTTCTTTGTGCAAACTTTGAAACACCATTAAAAAACCTTAGGGGTAGTTTTTTGAAAAATGCTGGAAATAAGTTTCTTAGATTCTTGTGTGCAATATATAAACTATGTTTTATGACTGTAGGTCGAGAAACATTTTTTGGACCCCAATTGGACCCCTTTACGAGATGATTTTCAAAAAATGATTATATGCACTTGGATTGCTACAATTTGATTAATGTATTCGCAAAGTTTCAGCAATGCATTATGAAATTTTTTTTTCCGCGTTGCATACTCAAAAACCAGGCTAAAATCCCAATATGGGTCGATTTTTAAAAAGTGTGATACACGTGTTTCTTTATTTCTTTTGTTTAGTATACTTACAAAGTTTCAAGTCCGTGTGAAGAAAAAAAATTGTTTTTCCATACAAACTTTGGGAGCCCATTTGACCCACTTAGGTATGGAATTTCGAAAAATCCGTTCTTATTGTTCACCTAGACTATTTGAATAATGTTGGTTCCAAATTTCAAGATTGTACGTAATATGGTTTTAGCTGTATCGTGATTCCTAGAAAACACCCTGCTCTTTTATTAATATAGATTAGGGAAAACAAACGACATTACATAAGAGTTTAACTTAATTAATATGGTTAACAATATTGGTTAATGTAATATCCACGACATTTTCCACAAATTAATAACTAAGCTTTATTTGTGTGTATGAATTAAATTCTTCTATTCCGGGAAAACATATGTTCCAAATAAACTCATATTATCTTTAAAGATAAAATAGAATATAAGATAAAAATATCCTAGCCCGTCAGACATCTGTTGTAATAACGGTTATCACGTCAAAACACGCTGAAGGATGTTTAAATATCCAGGTGATACGGGGCTATTAATCACGATGATCGTGACGACGTGACGACGCAGGGGGGTATCATCTCGTGCGTGGCGACGCGACTACAAAGCAAAAAAGTTGGAGGTATGTACGGCTAACCCGCGGATTATATGAATCTTTATTAGAAAAAATATAAATATAAAAGTAATGTGACAGATTTTTATTTATACGACACAGTGACGAGACGAGTAAAATGTGATCCTGGAAGCAAGACGACTGCCTACAGATCATTTTGGTCTCTTGGGTATCTTTTATGAGAAATCAGCCCCGTATAGACAAAAATTATGCCACATGTATTTTGGACGTCCAGCGGCTGCCACCGGCTCTTATGTCAGTGTTTTATTTATTAATTGATTTTATTTATTCAAACAAATCAATCAATCAATCAATCAATTTTTAATTATATGGCTTCCATCGTTTGACGATGATTCTACCAAAAACAAGTTGTGTGCTAAAGGATTTTTTTTAAACTAATAAGCGGTTCGACTTAACGATTGTTCGGTTTTAGTTAAGCTGGAACAAAACAAAGAACGGGTTAGTAAATAGACGTCACAGTATTAATAACAAGAAATACAATTATTATGTTTATGTAAGTAAAAATAGCAAATGGAAAAATATGGAGGATTGGAAAAAGTAGGATGGTGTTGGAAACTTGGAATAGGGGAGAGAGTGCTATAATATAATATTATTCAATGTTATAAATTTCCGTAAAACATTTATGAAAGGAGTATGGGCCAAGGTTAACATGAATGGAATATTAATAGGGCGGGGGATGTCGTCAGGGAGAAGGTCATATAGAGGAACGACTAGTTTAGGGCATGCAAAAAATAAATGCTCCAACGAGCCCTCGTCAAGCCCGCACTCACACAGAGAATGATCCCTCACTCGGATTTTGGCTAAAAATACCGGTGTACAAACGAAACCTAACCTTAAGCGAATAATAATTGAAGTGACTAATTTGCTCATGTTTTTATTTCGACAAAACCAAGGCTTATTGGGAATTTCTGGTTGGATAGAGGCTATTCAAACAAAAATCCACAGCTCTTATACTTTGTGCATTTTATTATTGGTTTTTTGACAGCTCGACGTTTGACGGTTATAAGAACGTGAACATAGTAAGTAAACGAAATAATCGATATCGAAAAATGTACATTCGATTAAATATTCGTAAATGACTACTCATGTTAATGTTTCAACCTTAAAAATTTGTTGTCTTTCTTGGTTATATTATGCATGAGGCCTTCAAAGTAAAATGAATGAAAGTTAATGTAAACAAGATGAAAGTAATAATAATAATAATATCCTGGGACAATCCACACACGGTCATCTGACCCCAAACTAGGCAGAGCCTGTACTATGGAAACCAGACAACTGATACTAATACTTATATACTTTTTTTTGTAAATACATACTTAAATAGATAAATAACACCCATACACTTGGTGGGAATCTTCATAGTAATGAAAACATATTACACCTTATTTACATATTAGCATTTATTTCTATCGATTATTTGTAATCTGTGGCACAATCCTAGTAATCGTTAAGTGTGGCAACTCATTAAAGTGCGGTACGCGTCCATGAAGTACAATATTATTTCTGTGAATTTGTAACTTTAACAATACGAAACTTTATGGGCGTCAGCTGTCAAAAAACCAATAATAAAATGGACAGAGTTTAGAATAAAACGTACAACTTGTAGACTAATTGTAAATACAGCCAATAAAAGGATTTTCTATATAATGACAATTTTACTTCATAGTAAGAAACCATCGATATGTATATCGATGTAAGAAACGATGAGCAAAATTTGAGTGGGTGTCTAACGCATTTAAGAATATAAAAGTAATCAAGTAAGTGTAGTAGTATAAAGTAGTAGTAAAGTACCTAAATGAGTAGAGTGTTTAAGTAATCTTACTTTTAAGCGTGAAAGAGACGCAAATATATGCAATTTATAGCTACGTTCTTTTCTCTCGCGAAAATAATCTAAATATACTTCGACGAGCGTGTTGGTCTAATGGTTAGACACCCTGACTGCTACCCAATAGGTCGTGGGATCGATTCCCGCCAAGTGTCTGGGTGTTATTTATCTATATAAGTATGAATTTACAAAAAAAAAGCATTTAAGCATTAGTATCAGTTATCTGGCGTCCATAGCACCATCATAGTACAGGCTCTGCCTAGTTTGGGATCAGGTGACCGTGTGTGGAATTGTCCTAGATATTAATATTACTGCTCGAATTGATGGTAGTAGACCCCCAGGTACCACCAAAGTACTTAATATTATGCTGCCAAGCAGAGGCATGTTAACATTATTGTTTCAGTTTGAAGGATACTGCAGTAGAAGATAATACTGCGTTGAAGACTAATACCTCAAGTCACTAGCGGCACTGCAAACCATTCTGTGGCTAGTAGCGATACCAATATCCTGCTCATATAAAAAGAAAACAACATTATAGATGCAGCTTATTTATAAACGGTATTACATCCTAAGGAACTATTTAAAACAAATTACAATAATAAATATTCCATCAAACGAGGTGCAGGCGTATCACGGCGGGCGGCGGCCACGTGCGAGGCAGGTGCGCGCGCGCAGCCAACGAGACCCTCCCCTCCTCCTCCGCCCGCGCACCCATTGTGTCATACCGTTTACAATTTGGATCTATTGTTATGCGAAGGGGCAGTTTGTATAATATATTTTGCACCAGGTGGCCTGGTACTCCTGGTATTTATTTAATGTTACAGACCGATCGCCAGAGTGTTTGACAATGATCGATAGGTATATGTCGACAGAAATATTAAAAGGCGGTCTCTCCTAGGTCGTTTCGGTTTTCCTACCCTTGGGACGTAAAAGAAGAGAGATTGCCTGATTTCAACAAATCGATCTCCTTGTTAAAGAAACAGATGATCTATGCGTCGAATGAGCAATATTGATAGATGGGCCTTTAAGTCCCGCTCAGTGATTTACTGCCGGTCCCAATATCCTATCGATCCCGGACTATTGGTTAAAATCATCGATTAAGTCATCGATATCCCGCGATAGACCTCCGAAATGGAGCGATAACTAAAACCCTGACAGACTGTCATTTGAACAACCAACAGTAAGCTGCTAATATGTTATTATTGAAACGGAATTATGTCATTATAGCTATCTTGAATGTACTTAGAAACTTCACTTGCACGATTCAGAAATCGGTGGCGCCATCTGTCGTGTTGTATGTGGTACTTCACTACATTGTTATACCACATGTGGCGTCATCTCTTTCGTTATGTCGCGTCGCCACACCCCAAAGTATTAATTAAGTTTCCAATGCCAGTCTGGAATTTGCAAATGTGGACTGCAAATGGCAATAATCACACCTCCTATCCTCCTATGACAAGGAACCAAACATTGATAGGTATGCTACCTACCATTTGAATAAACGTATAATTACCTATTCATTTAGTAGATTCTTTGGAAATAGAGGCTTTGTTATTTCTGCTTGTTTTACAACCAAATTCCATTAATTCATGAATTCATTTCCGTCGGGAATAAGTACTTATTCTTTATTAAAAGGTATTCATCAAATACCATATTTCACAACGAAGGAGAACTCAATAAGGTTTATGATAATACATTATCTGCTCTCAAAAACCATAAAAACCTCCTGAGATGTACATATAACATGCAAATATGAACTTTATTAGTATATAAAATAAGCTTTGAAATGAGCTTGGAAAAGATATTGTTGAAGTACCTCAAAATAAAATCCTTTTAATATGAACTTTATTCTTGTAGACTGCAGATGATAATGAACCTTAAGAATATGAAAATAAAGTTGATTGCTCAGTGTGTATACTTTAAATTTTGGTGAATTTTATGTAAATCGAGAGAACAAATAAAAATCATTGGATACTGGGTCGATTTTGTGATGAGTTTGGGCATAAATTCACAAAAGACCATACAAGTCTAATAAAGTTACTTGATAATGTAACATTGTCCCTAATTTATTCGTAGAGTATTGAAAATCAAATGGAATAGAGTATGTTACGCATTATGGCTCCATGACCAAAGCTCAACTGGCGATATATGATTTCAGAAGACTGGAGAGAAATTCATTAATTTCCTAACCAAGGTGGCAAGCGTGCGGTCCGCCTGATGGTAAGCAGTCACCGCAGCCTATAGATGCTAGCAATACTAGAAGAATCACTAGCGCATTAGATATTAAGTCTCTTGTGTCTAGTAATTTCAACAGCTACACACACACAGAAAACTATTCGATTGGATCACGAAGGAGCAATATGAAAATTACTGGACCATGGCAGAAAGATGGAGGGAACACTGCACTAATGTAAAGTCACATTCACGATAAGCGCGTATTCCTATTTTAAATTATTTGCAAATGATTTAAATCTTCTTGATGCGTAAAGTTTTACTTTTAAACGAAGTCAGGCTTTATGCTTGTCCAGACATGCAACCGTATTTTGAAGTAAGTATAAAAATAATATATCGATGCTTACCCTGAAGTAAATTAATTAAAATTACTATCGTGACTGTTTCCTGGACCTTTTAGAAAGTTCGTGTCATGATGATGTGGTACAAAATTGTCCTAATTACACAAATGCCTGCTAATTAAATAACGTGTGCCAATGACTTCGCTTAAAATTGTAATTAACTTTAATTGAATCGACTATATAGGAATGCCACTCGACGCCTCCAGCCTTTACACCAATCATTTGAGAAATGGTTCCAAAAAGTGATGAATGTATAGCACAATCTCCGTACAATACAATAGTTACAATTTACTTGATGGAAGCTTCCTTGTGCAAGGAGCCTTCCAGGTAGGTATCACCGTCAGATTTCTGCCGCTAAGAACAGTGTGTAAGCATTGCTGTGTTCCGGTGTGAAGGGCACTGTAGCTGGTATCAAATTACCGGACACAAAAGACTTAATATCTCAACTTCTTAA
This sequence comes from Furcula furcula, assembly GCA_911728495.1. Lineage (NCBI taxonomy): Eukaryota > Metazoa > Arthropoda > Insecta > Lepidoptera > Notodontidae > Furcula > Furcula furcula. Next base: position 13,201,121 of record OU452269.1, on the reverse strand, counting down.
TATCTAATGTGTTAAGGGTCGGCAACGCGCTAGTGATGCTTCGGTTATTGCTAGCGTGTATAGGCTGCGGTAACTGCTTACCATCAAGCAGGCCGCATGCTTGCTTGACAACTTGGTAGTATAAAAAATTTCGCCTACTAAAAAGCCCAATTGACGAGGTTCCTCCACCTTCGAGAAAACTACCTTGGAGTGGTAGATAGATCTTATTTGTGCAAGAGACCATCCAGGTAGGTATCTAGCACCCTGGACCTGGACGAGTACAAAGTACGTTCCCTGGGCTCGTCGTCACAACGGGTTGAGGACACAGTGGGGTTTTAGTCGGCAAGAGTCCGTCAGAACCCGCATTACTACCCCCGTAGCGGTGCGGGTATCAATGAGGATTTACCCACGATAAAAAAAAGGTAGGTACCACCGCAGTTTCAGATATTCAGCCGCTAAGCAGCAGTGTGTAAACAATGCTGTGTTCCGGTGTGAAGGGCACTGTAGCTGGTGAATTTCCTGGGCTCCGGAGACTTGATAACTAATGTCGCAGGTGATGTGGGATATTGTAATGCAACTGTCTATAGGCAGACAAGATCACACGGACGTCCACCCGTCGTTACCCGCCGGTGGTGGCTATCACGGGCGATATTAAAATTTAAATAAAAAATCTTCGATATTCGTCCGTCGATCACAATTAGATGCATTTGATACGGTTTGCGGTGCGCCGTGCGCACGGGTCCGGGTCGCGGGTTCGACGACCGGTCGGGTCGTATTTGCGGATTTTATACACAACACATAAAAATAAGAGGAATTCAATCGAATTGATCTGCGCGTGGGAAGTGAGCTTTATATTACGGAAATAATGGCGGCAGTTGAAAAAAAAAAGGTTGTGAGTATGAGTAAACAGTAACAATCATATTCTGGGTTAAACCCACGCACCGACCTTAAAATACCATACTAGGCTATGCCTGTCTGTACTGGACCAGACAACTGATACGGACACTTTTAATTACTATTATTTTTACTTTACTTTTAATTTGAAATTTATTAATAAGTAATAAAAAAATCTATTTCCGAAAATTATGATTCTAAAAATATCGTTTTAGAAATATATTTTAGACTAAAGGTATTTTTTTTTTGTACTACCAAGGTGGCAAGCAAACGTACGGCCCGCCTGATGGTAAGCAGTCTATAAACGCTAGCAACACCAGAAGAATCACTAGCGCGTTGCCGACACGACAAGACATTATATATTACCTAAGTCTTTGTGTCCAGTAATTTCGCCAGCTACAGTGCCCTTCACACCGGAACACAGCAATGTTTACACACTGCAGTTTGACATAATACACTTCTTTATTCTGTAGGTACTTGAGGTAAGATTATCGTCTCTAGTAGCTAACAAATAAATTGTATGTAGGTAGCTACGCCGTAGCTGTGTAGCTGTGTAGCCGCTACGAGGCACGTAGCGCTGTCATTAGCGACGAACGACGCGCGGCGGGCACATCGCGTGTTCTTTATCTATTGCGGTTTATGTTCGACGACGATGTAGCGATGCCGTGACGAACGAGCAATCGATTGGTCACAGTTCTCGACGCCGCATGACACTTATGTTGAGGAATTTGATTGGTGCTTGAATAAAAGCCACCACGTTCTAGCGATACCGCCGATCAAGTGATCAAGTGATCAATCTTGATCTATTACTGAGCTCAAGGGACTGTTTACATACGATTAGGGTTAACAGTTTACTGGTCACGTCACTAACTACCGCACATACAAACGGCAGTTACCGTTAATTCTAATCTAACTATATTTTTGAAACTGATTTCGGCTATCAGAGCCTTTTATGCTTATAGGTATTATTTTATTAAGGACGGGATTATCGATATCCCTACTGACTATTAGATTATGAAGTATTAATTGGCTTCGAGTGTCGTAACAATGTCTGTCTGAAGTGTGATTTGTAGAACTGGCTTAATGAAAATGAAAAAAATAAATCGTTTATTTCAAATAGACCAAAGTTAGCACTTTCGAATTGTCATAGTTTATAGGAAAAAAAGCTGCCACCGGATCACAACGCGGCCTCAACTGAGAAGATCCGGCAAGAAACTCAATGGGCTTGACATTTTTTAAATCTATTTCATGTATTTTTCTATTCAACATAGTATGTACATCTGGTTCTCACAAACATAATTTTATTAGTGCCAATGTGTTGCTATCGGAATTTTAAAACAGTAAAAAAACGAGTCAAAAGAAAATAAATAAAAATAAGAAAAAAAGGACAGCGCAGTGGCCGGACCAGTTCCCCGCGCGCAGCACCCGCGCACGAGTTGACTTGACCAGATTAATAATTCAAACTAATTGACGTTCTTGAGTGTGACATTAAAATACCAACGGGTGCGTGAACTACATATTAGATATTGAAATGAAACTAATTTTACGGATTATATCGCGGTTTATTTTTGATTTTAATTTCCCGTCGTTTCGAATACTTTACAGCATTAGCAGCTTAGCAGCATTCATGGTCACGGGTGACCATGAATGCTGAATGCTGCATGAATTTCAATGTGTAATATTCGCGTAAATATCAGAAATCATTACATACAGAAATCATTAGATATCATTATGAAAATTGGATAAAGCGCTAGAAAATGCGGCGAACATTCGATTCGGTACAAAATATGTTCGCGTTCACCATAAGTTATCACCATGAGCTATCAAAGTGATCCCTCTACTCACTCGTGACCTACATCTTAAGGGTCTTTACGACACCTATAACATTATACTGTCACATTTATCCAATCCAATAGAAAAACTATATAAAGTTTAATACACTTGAGATATATTTTACAGGTCATTTCAGATAATACGCGGACTACTATGATTCTCGATTTACTCCCTTAACGACTGATCATAGACGTATTTTATGGATTGATCGCGCGAAAAATATCAGCCATCAGTTGGCTCTTGTTAAGTGTCGATGAAACCTTTAGGCAAGCACGCTTGCTTTGTCTAATACTTCATAACAACATTTTAAAATTATTATTTTTATCGCCAAGCAGCAGTGTTCAAACAATGATTGTGCCTTGTGTGAAGGACACTAAAGCTGGAGTAATGAATGGGTTTTAAAAAAAATTAGCTATTTATACTCAGAACTTCGCCGCAGTATAAGAAAAGAAATATGGGGCGGCGTGCTAAAGAGAGGATCCTCCCCTCCCACTGGGCGGGGTTTAATTCTCAGACAGTGAAGCCCCGACTGTTGATGATAAACATACAGCATCATTCAGAACTTAGTGGCGCCATCTGTATCGTGCAACATGTAGTATCATCTTTGCTGCAGCACCATATGTCCAGTTATGTGGAGTCGCCACTGGACGCTATGTCAGAGGTAACCTTGTGCTAGCAGAGAAGAAGACGATGTATGGCCCCTTAGCGACCAGCTTAGCGAAATTTCTTAGAGCACTGACAACCTATGAGGAAGAAAAATGGCGACTACGACCAGGAAGACGCAGTGAGGTGATTTGACGACTTTGTGCAAGTAGCAGGCATTGGTGGATGCAAGTAGCGAGTGGTCGGTCATTATGGTGTTCCAAGGGGGAGGCATATGTTCAAAGGTGGTCTTCCGGCTGATACACAATGCAGAAACCGAATGACACTCTAAGTCGTTATTTGGCTATCTAAATGAACTGACCTAATTGGGCAACCCAAATATTCTCATTACCTATCCGTAATGCTATTAAATCTCGCATCTAAAAACCATGTAGTTTTGTACAATCTTGGGACGGATTCCATTTCCCTGTATTGGAATCTGTTCCATTCTATGTCGTTACAAATCGCGGTTAATTCTCGGCTGTATCTGTCTGCATCTTGGCGAGACAACTATGCAACCGGCCCGGGCTCCGAACCCCAATATACATAATATTTCTCAGCTAAGTTATGAAGCGGCGATAAGGTGGCGATAACGCGCTCAAGCACGCGATCTAAAGCTCATAAGGTGTGGTGCCAGTGTCCGCACGTATGTCGTAAAATAAAATATTTGTTATTTTTTGTACTACGCGTCAAAAAATATGTTTTACCCTTATTTTTTTCCTTCATTTATCCTAGTTCTTGAACTTGTCTCGCGTGATGGTAAGTGGTGATTCAGCTGTGGGTGTGAAGCCCACAAGCTTTTTAGAAGCCTATTCACTCGATCGTTAAAGACATTATAATTAAACAAGAAGATCGACGTATTCTAATTATTCCAAGACAAATTATTTACGTTACTTTTCGTCGATCTTTAAGATTTGAATACTGTACTGCTTATTTACAATTTTTGATCCGTCTATAGCTTTTTTTACTCAATTAACGTTCTGGAATTCTAAGCTTTATTTTTATTCAAAGTACACTGAGAGTAGTCATGTATTAGTGATGCACAAAATTCGAATATAAATTATAATGATGCTATGAGTGGTGGAGTGATGGTGGCCAAAGGGAAAAAGGGCCTTAGGGGAATGCTGTGAGTTCTGTGAGGTTGTTTTTGAATCCTATACCCCAGGCTATTCTATGATATTGTGTACTTTGTATGTTAGTATGTGTACCAAATACCATTGTCCAGCAGTAATCGAACACATCGTAAGGAAACCGAGTCATGTCCCAGAAACCCAAGTTTAACCCACCCATATGCACTTGACCTGCCTTCTGAAGTATGACCGTTTATGATAGAGAGCAAACTAGGCCAAGTAGTGAAAAATAATTACGTCTAATGCTAGCTATCACTGTGACCATGCCCTATTTACTTATCGTTCACATTGCAAGAGTATAATTATTGAGTAAACCAAATACATTTATCGTTAAGCAATTACTGTTTTACATTATCACAAATAGAGTTCATTTTTCATCGACAGATCGCAACGAGATTATTAAAATATGAACACCGACTTATTAATGGAATCCTACAAAGTGCCATACTCTGGCAACATGTGAAATAATGCAAGAGACTGTCTACGTGTGTCACCGTAGTGTCGCATATTTTGCCACCAGGTAGTACTGCACAATCCTTGCTGTGTTCCGCCCTTGTGCCTGTACCCGGATAGCTGAAGGGATCACAGAGCTCAATGACACTAAACTATATGTCAGTTGCCGAGCCGTATTACAAATATAATGTCTATGGATGACAGTCATTTTACCGAGGCGTGTGCACTCTCTGGGTCCCGGGACATTGTTTAGCGAGCGTCCGGTACTGGTGAGATGCTGACGAGGTCCGAACGAAGTTCCCAGGGACTCTCTACAGCGATGACGAAGGCCACCGGGAAGTATTAAGCGGATAAAAATCCCACATAAACCGGCCTCCGCTCCGGGACCCGGGATTCCTGAAGGTTTTTTTATACCACCAAGGTGGCAAGCATGGTGAGCAGTCACCGCTGCCTATAGACGCTAGCACCAACAGAAGAATCACTAGCGCGTTGCCGACCCTTAAGACATTCAATATTAAGTCTTTGTGTCCGGTAATTTCACCAGCTACAGTCAGTGCCCTTCACGCCGCAGAATATCTGACACTGCGGTGGTATCTACCTGAACGGTCCCTTCAGGTAGGTCCACAAGGAACCTACCACACAGTAAACAAACTAGTAAGTAGTAGGTTTAATTCCCCGAAAAAACCGTGTCATGTGAACATCCTACCAATCTCGTTGTACCAATGTTTATTATTATTGATCATAGTGTTTAACCGACTTCAAAAAGGAGGCGGTTCTCATTTCGGCGTCTGTTTTTTTTTTTTGTTATTTTAAGGTTTTTTTTGGAAGTCAGGATACTCGACTTTTGCAGCCCGGTGTTTGGAAAATGATTCACGATGTATAACAAAGAACTAAAGAGAACATTCTATGATAGATTTATATTCTGTCAACCCAGTAAGGAGCTCAGCGTAAACATACGTCCCCTACAAAGAGCCACATGTACATTAACGGATCAATTAAATCCTAATTGCCACCAAATATTTACATAGAAATACTCATAAACCGCACTTGATTCCCATAAGAAACCCCATAGCGTCCTCATAAACAACTCAAAGGGAAATAACTTACGCAAAAATCAACCTTACGTACTGTATATCAAGGTTCTAAATTCCAATCTTTGAAAACATATATTTGTTTCGGAGAAAAAACAACTCTATGTCCTGAAACATCAAGTTGAATTTACTGTGCGTGGTTATGGGTAGCATTTACATTGTCGCTGGTTATAGCCATTAACGTTACGAGTTGATGGTATTTCAATCTTAAGTACGTTTAAATAGAGTTTAAAATTAGTGACCGTGTTTATGGAGGGTGTTAAGTTGACGTGCCTAATGAATAGTCATGGCTTTCAGTGAATATCCGAATACTGACTTTGTGTGCCTTTAAGGGCCTAAATAAAATATGTATTATATGTTTAATCTGCAGCCTGACCACTTTCCTACCTGATAGTAAGTCTAATGCATATGCACTGGACCAGTCGGGGGACTGGCTGGCTGGGCAGGCTTGTCTAGTGCGGGGACAATGGTCTTACATTTGTACGATAGATCTCACATGTGCACGATAGATCTAATCGTGATACAGTTTTATATAAAAACCATAATTATTATTTCTACTGTGTATGATGGAAATCTTTACATAGTTTATAACAAAGTTTCTCCCGCTGACTGTACGATTAGACCTTTTTAACTACGCAACGGATTCAGGAGGACGGTTTGCGCGGGCGAAGCTGCGCGGGTCAGCTAGTAAATTATAAAAGGATGCATTTTGGAAAGTGTTCACAGGTATTGCATGAATTTATTCTACCATCCCCCTTCTATCGTGGAACAACGAGATGCACTGCGCATAGGCATACGCACGTGCGTAAAACGTGCGTTTTGTTTCTTCATTTATTATCACAGAACACTGTTTATTATTACGTAAAGCTAAAGACAGGAACAGTTTGCCCGCGTCGGTTTTCCCGCCTGATTATAATGTAAATGTTTTCAAGACTAGAGTGAATAGGACCCTCATGGCTCATGGAGCCCCGGCTAGTAGCAACCCTCACCCACCGCAGATACTCAACGCCACACTACGGTACTGTTATTTAGATAATGATCTTCTGTGAGGTGTAGGTGCTTCCTCCACCGAGATGATACAAGTTTGACTGATCGTTCTTGTTGTGCTCGATCCCCTTTAGACTTGGTAAAAGACGCTCAAAGCTTGTCTATAAAAAAACGCTTAATATCGTTATATGTATTAAAGTTACTTGGTTGCTGCATTAAATATTTAGTGTATAAAAAATAATCGAGTAAGACAACACTTAATAAACAATCAATAATACAATAATAGAATTTAATCCGTCGGCGGTCGATCCGTGATCGCGCTATGAGGTTCGCGTGTTAAAAATGGTGCAGATCGGAATCATCGGCCGCTAAGAGCTTAAGTAACAAACAAAACATACATTATATAAATTTAAAAAAAAGTACGTATACGACGAATTGAGAACCTCCTCCTTTTTTCGAAAACGGTTAAAAATACAATCAAAATGGTGTTAACGTACCTGCTGTGTATATTCTGCACCAACTTCAATAATATTTTCGTTATTTTATGCTTTTTAGATAATTTACTTTGAAGTCGGTTTTTATTTTTTTTATAAAATAGTTTATTTAACACTTTTTAGTGACTTATTAACCGACTTCAAAAAAGGAGGTTCTGTATTCGACGCGTATGTATGTAATATTAATAAAAATGCGTAATTTTCATATATGTTAGTCTATGTGGGCTTCTAAACGAATTTACCAAATTTCACGAGTGTTTGTATGTATGTATGTATGTATGTATGTATGTATGTATGTATGTATGTATGTATGTATGTATGTATGTAGGTTTGTCCGCGGATTTCTCAGAAACTACAAGTCCGATTTCAAAAATTCTTTTTGCAATAGTTAGAGTATCTTTCAACTTAGGGTAGAGTACAAATTTCATCAAAATCGGTCCAGTAGTTTAAGAGATATAAACATTTTATGTTTTCATAAACTTTTTGTTTGTATAAGTTACTGTAACGTAGACGTTCGAGTTGCGTGATAGTGCTGATACCTATTTTGGTAAAATAAGTCACTAAAAAGTGTTAAATAAACTATTTTAAAAAAAATAAAAACCGACTTCAAAGTAAATTATCTAAAAAGCACAAAATAACGAAAATATTATTGAAGTTGGTGCAGAATATACACAGCAGGTATGCTAACACCAACTTCAATAATATTTTCGTTATTTTGTGCTTTTTAGATAATTTACTTTGAAGTCGGTTTTTATTTTTTTTAAAATAGTTTATTTTACCAAGATAGGTATCAGCACTATCACGCAACTTGAACGTCTACATTACAGTAACTTACTGAAAACATAAAAAGTTTATATCTCTTAAACTACTGGACCGATTTTGATGAAACTTGTACTCTACCCTAAGTTGAAAAATACTCTAACTATTGCAAAAAGAATTTTCGAAATCGGACTTGTAGTTTCTGAGAAATCCGCGGACAAACCTACATACATACATACATACATACATACATACATACATACACTCGTGAAATTTGGTAAATTTGTTTAGAAGCCCACATAGACTAACATATATGAATATTACGCATTTCTATTAATATTACATACATACGCGTCGAATACAGAACCTCCTTTTTTGAAGTCGGTTAAAAAAGTACGTATACGACGAATTGAGAACCTCCTCCTTTTTTCGAAAACGGTTAAAAATACAATCAAATCTAAAACATAATACAATCTAAGCGGTAGTGACGTGTTTTTTAGGGTAAAACTAAGCGCGTAATGAAGTCTAGTCTAGTCATACAGAGTTAGGGCCAAGCGCGCGGAATATGAGTGGACATAGAGAATAAGGATGATACATACCAAGTGGGAATCATATTAGTATTCACTTACTTCTGGAATTTACACATCACGACGAGGCGAAACACGTAGCTTCTTCATCATAAAAATAAAGAGATATATCCGCGGGTATAATAACCGCGCCGCGTAAAACGTGGATAAATCTAGTCGCCGCCGCGCCGCGCCCTCTCGAGACATCAAAGGGACAGGTTTTATATACAAAGTTTTAAAACGACACGCAACTCGTAAATGCGCACAGAACTGAGGCACAGAATGATAAACTTATCATATGAGATGATGAGCTTTTTTAACTGAATATGAACTTATTTATTTTGAGAACAACAAAGCAATGTTTTATTTTGTTTACGCGAATAAAACACAGTTTTTATTTTTATTTTCTCACGTTTATTAAATCCAAAAACAAGAATACCATATTATTACAACCTCATCCTCATTCCTCTTTGCACTGTAAGTTCTGCGTAGATCGGAACAACGATAATAACTAGGACGACCGGAGCTCGCAAGTCCAAATCCTGAGGGAGGCAATAGCTCTGTATAGTTACTCCTACCTACCTAGTAAGGACAGTACAGTCTAGCCATGTGGCTGAAAAGTAAGATGGTCCCTGCAACGAAGTAATCCGAGGATACTTGATTACGTCGGTCTTCCATACTAAAGAATTGTGATAAAGAAAGACCGCGGTATGTCAAGAACAGCACCCACCCATCTTCTACCGTTTGGTGTCCGCAAGAGGCGAATAACGGAAACAAGCTTCATCACCGGACGTCATCGGCTGCTAATGAAATCCAGAACCAAGAATAACACTAGTCCTCAAGATACTGCTAGGTTTTTCTGTGTAAATCGGAACAACGATAATAACTAAGAATACCGGAGGTCGCGAGATCAATTCCTGCGGGGAACAATAGCTTTATATAGCTATTCCTAACTCGTTAAGACCGTGACTGAAAGGTAAAACGATCCTGCGATCCATCTGCCTACCTATCTGATAATAGGAAAACAGTCAAACCGATGCCTTAATTATGCAGTTTCTATCAGATTTTAAGAAGGAAGAAGCGACAGTACGCCTGCGTTTGCGCTAGCACTCGCGGTCGCGCCGTATATCTAATCCATATGTTGGCTGATCTCGACAAAAATTGGCCGCATTCCCGTGTGTTGGTAATGTTATTATAGTGTTAGCGCACCCATCACGCTGTATGTCGGATGCGGGCTGTGCAGCGGCCCGTGACTGGGATGGGCGACACGCGATACCTCTGCGACTAATTGCGGACCAAGACGAACGTATAATGTGGCGCAAGGCTGACAGTTCATGTGGAACTGAAGATGATGCGACACAAATATATCAAAAATTGTCTGCGTCTAATCTGGAATTTACTCGTTTGAGAAATTATCTACAGTATTGTCACAGTTCAAGGCTATATTAAATTTTTGCAGGGTACTGTTATTGGAACTAATAGTTCAAGGTGCCGAGTCGTAGTTCAGTGCTAATGTTCATAAACAGGCAAGTAGCGTACCACTAGCCAAATTCTGGGACACAAAAATAATTTTATCTGAAATCATGGTTATTACCAGTCATTGTCATAAACTTAGCGTAAAAAAATCCTTATATTAGAGTTACCAAAGAATGGATCAGGTTACATTTTATACTTATTATATGCTTGTGTTTTACAACAACCCCTCCTCATGGTAAGTGACGGTCCAAAATCGTAAATCCATACTTCAAGCTTATGCACTTTAGCTTTGAAAACATCAACTCTGCAATCACTATCATTAGCGTCTGTTTACACTGTATATCTGCTCACCCCTTTAGGCAGGTATCTCGAGATGTATCTAATATTAGGAAAAATATATATTTCTCATCTCCTACACATTTCCCCGTCAAGCCGTCTACTCCCACATATCCATCAATAGTATAATCCGTTTAGAAACAATACATATCCATTTGCAGGCGTCCGCCGAGTGACGGATAGCACGTTTCAAAATGTCCAATATACATCGAAGTTCCATATGGTGAGGGTTGGGTTTCAGTTAAAGCGGAGAGCGGGTGTAATACTAATTTCCATTTATAGACTCTAGAAAAATAGAGGTATTCTCTATCCTGTCTGCAGGGATAAAATGCCCCTAGAACTCTTAGAAGATAGTGTAATTATATTGCAATTTTCTGTAAAATGGAGTTGCTTCCCCAGACAGGCTGCTAAAGTTTCTTTATAAGGCGTTGCGGCTGCGATTTAATAATAATACAATTAACACAAAAATATTTTTAGTTGCAATACTGATGCTATTCATAATGTTGAGAAGAATAACCAATAATTTACTAGAATCCGACGAATTGCCTTACTTTCCTGGTAAGAGATACCTAAAAATATTTTTATGGAGATCATTACTTTGATTCTTTCTCGTTAAAAAACACCGCGAAGGATCTAAACACATTTCTTTTAAAGTGTAATTCGTAGCTTAATATGGGGATACAATATTTCAAGCTCAACACTTAAAAAGTCAAATGTTAAATGCACTTAAAATAGCTTAACCCTTTTGAAACCCCAAAAAACGATATACACTCTTGTATTCTGTTGTTACCTCTCAACTCACGTCAATTGGAACCCCAATGAAACCATTTGAGGATCAACAAATATCCATTCGCCGTAGTGACGGACGCCGACGAAATGTGCCGCGTTCACAACACATTCATCATTGTAAAAGTGCCATATGGTGTGCTGTTGTGGGTAGCCAGTGCGCGCGAGCTATTGAGCGGACCAACTCGCTAACGCTTTTACCAAAATTTATATTGTGTGCTATTTTTACACATGATTTTTGTGGGAAAAAATACATATTTATTTACCTAATATATGATTTGATAAGTATATTTGGATATGTAATATAATCTACATAGCTTATAAAGTTTATAAACTTATCGAAAGTTACACGTTCCGGAGAGTTAATTAGTAATAAAATATTTCTGGTATCAACATGTTATTACTAATTAAAACCGAAACGTGTAACTTTGTATAAGTTTATAAACTTTATGAGCTGAAGATTGAGAAGGTAATAGTAGTTGCTGTTGTTATCTAAATAGTCTCAAACTACTGCATAAAAGAACTTTTACGCCATATGACATAATACACACTGATTATTGCTACATTCAACAAAAAAAAATTGATTTGAAGGCTGCTGCTCGAGTCAACTCGTGCGCGGGTGCTGCTTGGTCTGACTACTATCCCTTTGGCCTTTTAGTCTGTTGTATTTTCGTCGTATTTTTTTATTTTATTTGATCTTTTGAATGGCAGGACACACTGTCGCTGGTGCTGATCTAATTGTAATAAGACAAACATAGGTTAAAAAAAAAGGTGTGAAAAAAAGACAATCCCGCTGAGTTTATTGCCAGATCTTCACAGCTGAGGCCACGTTGTGATCCGGTGGTAGCTTTAAAAAAATTGACCTTTCGAAAGTGCTAGCGTTAAACCTATTTGTTAATAAAAAAAATGAAATTAGACAACATTAATAAAATATTTACTTGGTTATGTCTTGAATGGATCCTTTTCTAAAACTTCATTTCATTTGCCTTGTCAGAACCGTCTGCCCGTAGACACTCGTCGACTGAGGCATTAGTTATTAAATCAGAAGCCCTGTAATTTCTCCTGCCAAAGTGTCTTTCACACCGGGACGTAGCAAGAAAGGTTTACCATCTTTCACAAGGGGCCAAGTAGTAACAAGATTTGAAGACGCTTAGTAACACAAGATTTGAAGACATCGCCAACACTGGGACCCCACACCAGTTTATTTTTACCGTTAAGGCGCCGTGCACACCGCTCCCGAATTAACCGCATTAGACAACCCGGGCCTTCCTCTGACACCGTAAAATGTAAAAGGCTAATAGTAACGTCGACCTGATAATTGAGAATGCATCAAAGACTAATGTGGACTAATGAAAGCATTTGGTAAAACAAAACGAGTAACTGTTCGTTTTATTAAATAAATAAAATAATAATAAACAACTCTTCAGCTAGGTATGAAACGGAATTAGCTACGTAGTAGATCCAAAGACCGTCCAGCAGTGCTATTTATTGTGTACCTTTAGCCACCCAAGTGACTATCAAGCTTCAGTTGTCCACCGAACTTTGATGTCAACTGAAAGTATGTTATTATTCCTTAATAGATCAAATATACTTAAAATGAAGTACAGAAGGGACTTACATCTAGCGACTTTACTATTTGGTGTTATAAAAACGGGCAAACCCGCTCTAAGTTGGCATGGCTATCGGAATATAGCAAATATGCAACACGGGCGGCTGCATATGCCTTGCACATACCTCAACACAGAACTTCTGCATTTTGGGGTAGTTTTTTTTTTGTGAATTTAATATTTTGACTAGTAAGCCACCTAAGGGGGCATCCATTAATCACGTGATACCCGAAAGGGGGGGGGAGGGGTTCTGAAAAAATCACGAAATATCACCAGGGGGGGAGGGGTATAATGAGACATCACGTGTATTTATTTTTCGTTGAATGCACGATTTCTAAACCAAACAGCGGCACGTGGTCTTGACTCACCGTTGCCGGCAACGAGTTCCCCTTCAACATTTAATCAGTGTTACCTGTATTTAAAGATAATATTCCGGAAATTTCAATATAGTTTGTACTTACAAAAAAATACACGTGATTTTGAGTAGGGGGGGGGGTAGTTTAAAACATCACCACATATCACCATAAAGGGGGGAGGGGTAAAAAAGTTGCTAAAAAACATCACGTGATTAATGGACAACCCCTAAGGCTTCAGCTGAAAATTAGCGCTGCATATTATATGTGGCATTTAGCTGAGCTGTTGCCTTTTAGAGACACATTATACACACCGAGACTGCTACTATTGCTAAGTGTGTCTTACATCTACTTATTTATACTGTTTGTCACCTTTAAATTTAATTATTATGTTTGTATCTAGTGGTCCCTTGTGTGTGTTACTTGTGTGTCTAATAAATGTTTTTTCTTCTTCTTCTTCTATTGGTCACTCAAGTTAGGTAATACGGAATGAATCAGTGTGATCATCACTTTAGTTATCAAAAGAGATACGTTATACCGCAGTGCCGTACTGAAATTTGACTGACTAATCAGCTAATGTATTAGATGGTGAGCAGCTCCAAAATTTCATATTCATTTATTCACTTTCCATAATGTTCGTATAATTATTATTACAGTATTGACGGGCCTGTTAGTCTAGTGGTTAGACACCCTGGCCGCTACTCAAGCCATAGTACAGGCTCCACCTAGTTTGGGATCAGATGACCGTGTGTGGAATTGTCCCGGGATATTATTATTAATTAGATGTCAATTTAAAGTTTAGTAACAATTATGGACCTTTCATAAGGCACGCGTGTTAATCACAATTCCATTGGCCAATTTTGGCTACAGTGGCTGACTCTGCAAGTTAAGAGTTTAGACGATGAGCTCTATCATGGCTGCTATAACCTATTTTGGCACTATTTAGGGTAATTTGTAAATTTTAGGGTACATTTAGGTACATAATTAAGGAAGCCAGCGTAATACTATCTGGCCATTACTCCCCAAATCCCCAAAGATACAGAACACCACTCGAAAGTGGCTTCTTGGTCAGGCTGCACCAATTTCTTGAAAGGGCAATCAATCCCATTGTAGCCCTCGTGTCTTTAAAATCAAATTGCTGTGTTCTGGTGTGGTAGGGCACTGTAGCTGGTCAAATTACCGGACATAAGAGACTTAATAACTAATGTCTCGTGTGACAGGCAGGCGTGGCGCGCGAACAACAGACGAACGTCTTGCTTCTCCCGTCACTAGGTTGAAAAAAGGAGATTAAGAAGTACCATAATTTAAAAATGAAGGACTCTGTTACCCGTTACACGAACATTTTCTTTACATTTAGCATTAATTAGCAAGTAGCGAATCCCCTGAGGTGTTAAATGACGCATCTGCTATGGGAAAGTTTACAATATTTTTAATGTAAATCTTAGCTGTTCTGACTTGACTCAAACACACATTAATAAGTCAATATTGATAAACTCAAACTCAAACTCAAACTCAAAAATAGTTTATTTCAAATAGGCTTAACGCTAGCACTTTTGAAAGGTCATGTTTTTATTTTATTTTTAAAAGAAGCTACCACCGGATCACAACGCGGCCTCAACTGAGAAGATCCGGCAAGAAACTCAGCGGGCTTGTCATTTTATCACTTTTTTTTAAACAGTGTGTCATGTAACAATTAGATCAGAGCGACAGTGTGTCTTGCCGTTCAAAATATCAAATAAGACAGAAAAAAAATAAAAAAATACAAAGTACAACAAACTAAAAAGCCAAAGGGATAGTAGTCGGACCAGTCCCCCGCGCGTAGCACCCGCGCACGAGTTGACTCGAGCAGCAGCCATCACTCCCCTCAACCATATTGGAGGGAAGGGGGTGACCCGCCACGTGATGGTAAAAAAAATAGACGTCGTCTGCTCATAGTTTAAAATGCTAAGTTTCCATCGCGGTTCGGTTATATCGCTTCAGCTTACAAATTGTCCCACCTCTAGAAATATTCCGCCCTATCTGAAAGGCACCGGTGTTCCTTTGTTGTCACACAATATTAATAATAAATTACTTTATATTTAGCTAGAAACTTGCATGCGACTTACAGTAATGGGGATGGTACTGACAGATGTTGAATACAGTGAGTAGCATTATAACGGTACGTGCAAACTACAACTAACTATTCATCATCATCATCATCACCAGCCGGAAGACGTCCACTGCTGAACATAGGCCTCCCCCTTCGAACGCCACAATGACCGACAATTGGCTATTTGCATCCACCGGTTACCTGCGACGCGCACAATGTCGTCTGTCCACCTAGTGGGAGGCCTACCTACGCTGCGTCTTCCGGTTCGTGGTCGCCACTCGAGAACCTTTCTTCCCCAGCGGTTATCGGTTCGCCGAGCGATGTGGCCTGCCCATTGCCACTTCAACTTGCAGATTTTAAGAGCTATGTCGGTGACCTTGGTTCTTCGGCGAATCTCCTCATTTCGGATTCTGTCGCGCAAAGAAACTCCGAGCATAGCTCTCTCCATAGCTCGTTGTGTGACTCTGAGCTTATCCAAAAGGCCAACAGTTAGGGACCACGTCTCAGTACCATATGTCATCACTGGCAACACACACTGGTTAAAAACCTTCGTCTTTAGGCACTGCGGTATTTTGGACGAGAAGATTTCGCGTAGTTTCCCGAACGCTGCCCATCCGAGTTGGATTCTTCGGGCGACCTCTTACTAACTATTAACTATTAATAATACACAAAAGTTGTTACTTCCCGTAGGACTTGGAGCCACGTCCTATATACGCTGTAGAGGCTTCCACTTACAATGGTACTAATTAAGACGCGAGATGGTACCAATATTTGTAATACTTACTAATTGAAAACTGCAGCCAGTTCCCAGGTAACTTATAACTTTATCTGAAATATTAGCTAGGAACAGTTTATTTTTGAGTGGTGTTGACTATGGAATTCATATATTACCGGAAAATCTGAAAGCAGAACACCCAGAGACCGAAATCCAAAAATTGAAGATGTCAACGAAACCAAAACCGGAATTAGTGGTGAGAGAAGCAGTAAGAGGACAGCTTAACAAGAGTCCCAGCTAAGAAGAGAAAAAGAGATCCTCAAATATAAGGAACAAACAAACAAAGTATAAATATTGGCTCCGAATATATTTTTATTCCTTTCGGAGTAGAAACTCTAGGTCCATGGGGCCCTTCTGCCCATACTTTATTTAGATCTCTAAGTAAAAGGTTGGTCGACACCACAGGTGACCCCAGAGCTGGGCATTTCCTCGCTCAGAGAGTGGCTTTAGCTATTCAGCGAGGAAATGCTGCCAGCATCTTGGGTACCCTACCACATGGGCCAAATTTTTTACACCTAATAAGTTAATTGAATTTTTCATTTTTTTTATTTTTATGGAATTTGTTTCTTTATAGTAAACTGTGTGTTGCAAATAATTTTTTTAACTCACATATAGTAGGTTTAGATAATAATATATTATTGTATTATTACTGTATTATTAACGTAACATACCCGTTGTTCAACACCCTGGCCGCTACCTAATAGGATTCCCACCTTTTATCAGTGTTTATTTTTTATATACTTACCCAAGTATTTAATAACAAAAAATAAGCATGTGTTGGTATTAGCAGTCTGGTTATATAAGCTTAGTCTAATGATGGGGTCAGGAACAAACTGAGAAATCATTTTTAGAAGAAATGTAAACCAGATCCGGCGTATCGCTCGCCGCCCGTGACTTGTGCCGCGCCCCACCTCGGCCGCGAGATTCAGAAATAGTTCGCTAATCTGGATGCATCGGACCTCCGCTGTCGCGATCTGTCTCGCACAGATTGCTAACGTGCATTTAATAAATGCTATCAAAGCAAACCCAGACGGAAAATAAACAATATCTTAGAAGGGTGGAGTCAAGTCGGTTCAATAATAACACAAAAGGTAACTTCACAAAGGAGCACGTTGGTCGCCCAGTGGCAAGCGACACGCGTCTTTCAATTGCCAGTAATATTGGATTCTTGGAATACCGAACATCGCAATAAATTAGTTTAGAGCCCAGTATTTTATTTAAATACAGTAACCCTTCTTAAGCTACTCGGTTGCACAAGAAAGATTAGTTTTCTGTGTGTAGGTGTGTATTTTTTTCTAGTTTTGTAAGGGAGGATACAGGTAGCCGGTAGGTGGGTAGTTTTAAATCAAATACGGCAGCCACTTAGAGAAAGAAACCAATAAAGAGCTGTCACTTTCTTTCTCATTCGCGCAAGAAAAGAATGCATTTATATTATATGTGATAGAAAGAAACAGCGCATATGATTGTTTGTCCCTCAGCGTGTGTTCAAAATCTGGCGCACCTACGGTGCGTTTTCTTCGAGTACTCATGAAATTTTCTAGTTCACGATCTAGCTTTGGAGTTTTAAATTGAATTGCATTATGAAAAATCGTTTATACTACATATTAGGTGCATTTGAATAAATATCCATAACGTGTGTGTGTTATGTGTTCGAATTATTATTTTCTGTCCTTATCGGCGGCACGCTAGGTAGATGTCTTGTTATATTCTGTCTACGGGCAGCCATCAGTCACCATTTTTAAACGACTTCAAAAAAAGCCTCCTTTTCTCAATTCGTCAGTACCTCAGAGTAATTAGAATGGAGCTAGTATCGCGTCGATTCCCCGAACAAATTTTTCGTGGCACTTTTGCGGGGTGCGGGAGGCGAAGTAAACACACACAGATACAATTTTACGCATAACCACACTATAATAAACTCGCAACACATTCAAAAAGTTACGCACACAAATAAAGGATGACCTGACCATATGACCAAAATTTGGGAGAGGGGTTAGCGCATCATGATCTCTCCAGTGGTATCTCCTCTAAGGTCAGTACACACAGTTTTTCATTTTTTTTTAACAATATGGGCATATGTGAAAATCTTTGAGATTTGATTTTCAATTTCAATTTCAATTTATTTGCATAAATGTGGTGCTTATAAAGATGGTACATTAAAAACATAGCGAGCGATAAAAAAATAAAATATTATATTATGTGAGTATAACGGTTTTTTACTCGACTGCCCCAGAATGAGGGTTATTACGCTTATGATGTTGTTAAGTAATAAGTTATGATGTAAATGTAATGTAAGTAACATTACATTTTAAAATACAGCGACCACACGTTGGGCACACGCGGAGAAAACGTTCCGCAATCGCCGCGCAGCGGGAACCGCGCTTGTAGGTGAGTCGCTCGTGTGGCACCGCTCTTATGAGGAGGGGGACGCGACCGCCGTATCTCCATGGCATCGGAACACCATTGTTCCGTGCACACGTGTGACGTATTAGGAACAATAATTGGCCTTTAGCCCGCGGTTCAGAGATGAGATGCCGCGAAGGTAATATTATAGACTGACGTATTTTTTTTTAAACGGATATAATTATACGAATAACGAGGGGCCCTTTCTTAAATCATTTTAGTGACGAGACCAACGGGACAGCTATGATACAGT
Organism: Furcula furcula; assembly: GCA_911728495.1. Lineage (NCBI taxonomy): Eukaryota > Metazoa > Arthropoda > Insecta > Lepidoptera > Notodontidae > Furcula > Furcula furcula. The sequence continues at coordinate 13,182,218 of OU452269.1, read as the reverse complement.
ACCACGAGCACGTAGCTGGTGAGAACGCAGGCCGGTCACCTGATAGCTTGGAAAGTAAGATGATCCATGCGTCGGAAGGGCATGTAAGAAGTCAGTCCTGCGCCTGACTTCTCCCCGGTCGTATCGCTCTTCCGTCACATCGGATTGTGAGAGTAAAGGAAGACAGAGTGCACTTGTGTCTACGCAAGCACTTGTGGACTATAATATCTCCCGCGAAGATGGCTTATCTTGTGAACGATGTGCCGCTATGATTCTGTATAATTTTGGTGAATATTTTAACTTATAAAATGAAACCTATGTATCGTCCTATTTGCACTCTTGAATAGTTTCATAAAAAATCACCCTAAGCAATGTCGATACTCAATCACCCCAAAACAGCCAGGGGATGAAAACCTTTGCAAATAACTCTCGTAGTAATTAGCAAACATCAAACGGACGCCCTGAGGGCAAAATCACTAATTATTTTGGAAATCCGTGCACATGAGACGGAGATATTGAGCAGTAAGATATATTTACAGAAATTAAATGAAGATCTGAGGCGGTCGGAGGGAGACAGTTTGGGCCATGCCTAGGTACTTGGTACGTGGATATTATAAGAACAACAATATTTCCCAACTTTAGACCCAACGAGCAGGACCTGAGACATTAGTTGTTAAGTCTCTTGAGGCCAGTAATTTCTTCACCTAAGTGCACTTCACACTGGAACATAGCTCATACATGCTGCTTGTCGGCATAATATCTGACAATTCTGTGGTACGTTACATACCCTGGATAGTCCCTGTACCACGTTCATAATACGTATGTAGCAATTACATCTAGTAGAATTAACAAAAAAAAATATAAGTGGCAAACAAGCAAGCGGCCCGCCTGATGGTAAGCAGTCACCGCAGCCTATAGACGCTAGCAACAACAGAAGAATCACTAGCGCGTTGCTGACACGACAAGATATTGGATAATAAGTCTCTTGTATCCGGTAATACCGGACACAAGAACAAATCAATTTTTACACACTGCTGCTTGTCGGCAGAATATCTGACACTGCAATGGTACCTACCTAGTCAGAAAGATGCTGAAACTCGGCAAACGCACGCTAGAGCACATCCCGGGAGAGCACTGTATGCACGCTCCCCCGGCACCCTAGCGACGCTCGCGACGACGACGTGGCCCTACAACGCCGTCACACCCGCCTCGGGCATTGAATAGGGACGCACAGAGTTAGTAATGTACCTTTGTAATGTAGGAAAAACAAGAGCTAAGGTTTGCACGCGTGCGACTTCAACGACGAGCATCACTGAGCAAGTATTGTGATTCGGTGGCAGAGCGTAGAGCCAGTCCTCTTCAGCCCAAACAGAGGCCGTGCCTCCCTGAGGTGCTCTCAACTCGTCGCTCTCCTGCATTTAAGGCTATAAGCGCCGCTCTATTATCCGTTGGAGCTGTTCTGGCCATCTGCGGCCTCAAGCTCAAAAAATCGACGAATCATGAGGAATTAGAATTCATTTGAAAGCCGTGTCTCAACCTCTTACCTGGTTTGATGGATTGGAACCTAGCACTCTTGCTGCTCTAATGTAAGCGAAATTCACACTTAGTTAGGAGTTGACTGATTTATTTCTGATTATAAACGGGTAAGTACAACGGTGTTATGCAGTGAAAACGACCCCCACTCCCCCAAGCGTAAGCAACATTCACAAAGGGGTAAGTTGAGATTTTAATAATTGGAAAGGGTTGGAAAGCGTAATTGCTTAATCGGTTTTGTGCAAAGTTCTGATGAATTAATTTAGCGACTGTACTCGTATGTTCCCAGCCACTGTATCTCACCTACTAGGTACTTACCTAGCCGGCAAGTCATTCAATCCTGAGTTTTCAATGGGTTCCGTACCTCAGAAGGGAAAAACGGAACCCTTATAGGATCACTTTGTTTTCCTGTCTGTCCGTCCGTCCGTCTGTCTGTCTGTCTGTCAAGACCCTTTATCTCGAGCACGCGTGGAGGTATCGAGTTGAATTTAAAACCATATACCGGAGTATATGGTCTACGTAACTACAAAACTGATACTTCTAAGTTTACGCAAAAAAAAGACACGGCCGTTTATGCCGCAAAAAAAACGTATATTTCGACTCTCAGGGGAATCAAAATTTATAGAGTATTTTCGGTAAATCTAGAACTATGAAAGGCAAGTAATACCGTCTTTTAATACTCTTATCTATGCCGTCTTTTACTACAAGTATAGAGACTATACTTACCTACTATACCTTCGTAATTAAATCATAAAAAATATATAGTCTTTATTTTAAAGACAAACTGAATTTCGGGAAAAGCTCGGAAAAATCTGCGAGACTTGATTCCTGAACTATCTATACTTATAATAAAATTGTAACAGGTCTAATTCAGTACATTGAAGATATTTTGAAAATTATTTTTGGAGGGCATTCTATAACCGATACTAAAGCCAAACTGTAATTTTTTCATTTTTGTCTTCTGTCTGTCTGTATCATGGCCGCGCATAACGCAGAAACTAATGAATGGATTCAAACAAGACTTCGCATGATTTGAGTTAATACTACGAGGTAGGACATATGATACTTTTTACATTTGTTTCCCTTGGGAGAGGGGATTAAAGTCAAAATGTTCATCTATAGGTACTGCAAGTCTCCGTAGCGTGGTTTGCTCTCTACCTTTACTATCACCCGATATCCCCGCAGTACGATTATACCCCTGTATCCTCCTCCTCGGCGCACAGTAATCGGAACAAACTCCCCCATACCTAGATTAAGCAAGCTTGTAAACAAATATAGTGACCTTATCGACATTCATGCCGATTCACTTGCCAGGTTCCGGAGATCGATATACAGTGTTCCTGATCAATTATTTTTTTGTTGCATTTGCTCTGATTGTTTAATTGCATTGTCACTTTTTGTTTACTTCTGTCTTATATGGATTATTGTTTTTGTTTTTGTTAAATATATTGTATACTTATCTATACTTATAATAAAACTGTAACAGGTCCAATTCTGTACATTGAAGAAATTTTGAAAATTATATTTGGAGGGCATTCTATAACCGATACTGAGGCCGAAAATGTATTTTTTTTAATTTTTGTATGTCTGTCTGTCTGTCTGTCTGTATCTCGGCTGAGCATCACGCCGAAACTACTGAATGGATTCAAATGAAACTGGCATGATTTGAGATCTTACTACGAGGTAGGACATAGGATACTTTTTATCCCGTAATCTAGCACGGTTCTTTTGGGAGAGGGGATTAAAGTCAAAATGGGTACTTGATTATACGCTTGGTCCGATTTTATCAATTTTTCTTCATAATAGGCATGATGACTGTAACACAATACCAATAAATCTGTGGTTTTAAATATTAGAACAGATTGCATTGATTCCAAAAATGCATCTCATTTTCATAATAATAGAGAGATTTTCGTTATATTTAAGCAAATAAATTACGTAAATACAGCTAATCGCCATTTTGTAATAAACGCTGATCAGAGTGAATGACGTCAATCTTGTGTAAATAAACAACTGTCAAACTGTCATCTCAACATTTTCTTTCATACAATGATTCACTTTTAACTTTTATACCTAGACAGATGTTTATTTACACCGCCGTAGTGACGTCACGTCACAACATGGCGCCATGCACCGGCCATCGTTTTGGAACGAAATTCAAACTCTATTTTAAAAATTGAAAATACTGCTATTAATTGTAATTTTAATACAAAAATATGATTATTTTCGGCAATAGTAGACCCGTAAGTACATTATAGAGTATTTTTTCAAAATTAGTGTTCATGCCTATTATAATAAATATTAGTAAGGGAACACCCATAGAGAGTTGTTATCAAGGTTTTGTAATCGATCGGGTTAAGCAATGTTAGGTAAGGTCATTAAATAGATGGGTGACCGTTAAACGCCATTTGGACTAAACTGGTCTGTGCTTCGGAGAGCAAGTAAAAAGTGGGTCCCAGTTTTTAACCGACTATAAAAAAGGAGGTTATGTATTCGATGCGAATGTCTGTTATTAAAAGTTTAGTTATCGTAAAAATAGCGCATGCGGAGCTGCGTGGGTCAGCTAGTGTAATCTATAAGTTTAATGCATGGGATATTCTTAGCACACGTGGTGCTCACCTATAATGAAATGTCACATATTGCTGTGATCTCGGTGTTGTATCCATTTTGTTAATTTAATGTGTACTGCCAATGTACATTGGCTGGTGGTCCAAATAAATAAATAAATCACAGGCTGCAAAGTATAATTATTATATCACGAGGCCGAAAAAGAACCTCCTTCCTTAACTTATAAAAAAGAAAAAAAAATACTAAAAGGGACACATTTCACGTCCTCAGAGCATCCTTTATTAAAACACAAAGCACATCTTACCGGACTTCAGGAAACCAACACTCAAATGCCGTTCAGGAAATCAAACGACAATATATTTGCTGAAGATTCTAGTACCAAAATTGACTGCGTGGACAGCAAAGTAAAGTTTGCGTACCGATACGTGAGCTGAGTGGCAATGAGCATTAATTCGGCATTTTACAATAATCCCTTTGCCATTCTTTTTTTCTTAATTTTGTGGAGTGCCAGTATGATAAGTATTTAAGTTTGGTGAATGAATGAAATGAAATGAAAAAAGTCGACAACAAAAATTAGCAATTTGGAAATCGACTAATAGCAGTGTTTCGTTTCTCTGTAGCCAATAGTAAAATGCTGCAAAATGTAGTTAAAGTGGAGCCAATTTATTAGATCACATTTGACACTTCATCAAAATTTAACAACGTAACCTTGTAACGGCGGGTTTTTTTTTATAGATTTATAGATTATAGAAACGGACAGGACAAAGAAACTGACAGATGACAAATGTGATCTATTCAATGGGCCCTGAAATTCATAATACTATTTAACCGACTTCAAAAAAGGAGGAGGTTCTCAATTCGTCTGTATATTTTTTTTTTTTATGTATGTTCGCGCATAACTCTGGCAATTATGAACCGATTTGAAAAAATCTTTCTTCCATCCATTCTTCAATCCATTGATTGGGTCCCATAAAAAAAATATTGCTTAGTAATAAGTAGTTCCTGAAAAAACAATAATGGTGACTGCGCACTGAGAGCTGGAGGAAAGCCTATATAAATGACTTTTTTGTCGCTTTTTAAGGACAAAAGTGGTCATAACTCTGGCAAATATTTACCAATTACAATGATACTTTTTTTATTCGAAAGAAGAAACCACTGTATTGAATCTGTATGAATTTTATTACAACCAGATAAGAACTTCCTGGAGGACCATGAACGATGTGGAGGAATTTATCTGGTAAAAACCATAAAACTGATGTTGCTCTGACAATTATGAACCGATTTCGATGATTCTTTTTTTATTCGAGAGAGTAAACTACTATGATGATTTCATGTAAATTTCATTACGATCGGATTTTTTTTTCTGAAGAAACATGAATTATGTAAAACTATGTAGACGATAATGTGATCATAACCTACCTAGATAATTATACGGTTTTCGATGGTTCAATCTTTATATATGAAAATATCACTAAAAAGTTTAAAATAAAATCTTTAAAAAAAAAATTGAACCGACTTCAATATCACTGAAAAGTATAAAATAATTTAAATGTTATTGAAGTTGGTGCCAAATATACACAGCCGGTAAGCTAACACCAACTTCAATAATATTTAAATTATTTTATACTTTTCAGTGATATTGAAGTCGGTTCAATTCTTTTTAAAAAGATTTTATTTCTGAATATTTTAGTTATAAGTTTTTCCTATTCGGATTGCTATTGACTTTGGTAGGTATATTTTATGGCCATAATACAGTATCTCTGACTTACACTTCAGTGTATACCGGGGTATTGCGAAATTATTTAATTACTTCAAATATTCTCCTTCATAAATTGTAGCTCCCTGACAGATGGATCACGTAAGCATTCCGTCAGCGGACGGCCGGGTACAATTTGGGTCATCAAGTATCCCCGGCAACACCCCGGAAACAGACCCTTTTAGTGCCCTCGACAAATTAAATTGAATAAATTCACACAAAATTTTGTCAAGTACAATTTTGTTGCTGGATTAAAATAGTCTGCAATGCTGACACCTTGCTGACACAAATAAATTCACGCTTGAGTAAGCTCTGTCTAATGAAATTCAACAGATAGATAGATAGATAATACTTTATTGTTCCACCATTATTAAAAAACACAAAAATACAAGAAAGGAAAAAAAAACAGTAAAATAGACTGAAACAATGAAACAATCACTAAAAGTGATCTCTACCAGGCAACCTTTGGATGGAGAGGAACCTCAACCTCTAAGCTTAGAGTTCAAACCTGACTTGTGACGGATTTACAATAATGATTTAGTTTCTTTATTTGCGGTATAAAAGCCTAGGCTGAGGATAAAACCATAATTTGGTTTTAAGTAAATAGGCCTAAATCCACGTGTATTAATTATTTAACCCCGTCTTAAGGAACTTTCATTTCGTGATCAATACGTGATTGTTTTAAGTTAACCAAAAACAATAAAAGCGATGTATTCATAATTTGTTTTTGATTAATTAATTTAGCAGTGAACAACTGGCTTATAAAGAACAAAAAAAGATTAACGGCTCTATCCTACATTAACACTCGAAGACAAATCAAATGACACCTAGTAATTGTTAAGAATCATCAAGCCATTAAAATGTTTTCTGGGGCCCTACCACCACCTCTATTAGCAGTATTATTATCATCTTACTAGACATGAAGTAGAGATATACTTACATAGTACGTTTATAGCTCTGTCACTTTCCATCGAGAATATAAGGTGAAAATAATATTGCTATTAGAGGTGATGGGTACAGGCCCAGAACTTACGTAAGACATTTATGATTGCTATTTTAGCTCAAAAAAAAACTATAGGTAAACACTGTTTCTGTCAAATGAAATAGGGTAAAAAAATTTAAGGCTTACTCAAGATCTGTTCACGTAGGTACCTAATGAATAACTCATGCCTTTAGATTATTGAGATCGAAAGTGGAGATAATTATGCATTTTCAGACTTTGAGTGTGGCATGTAGTGCCTAATGTTGTCCGGTGTCCGATTGCAGGTCGCTATCGGTCATATCAGCTGCGCTTGCGCATGACGACTGCATTGCATCCGTGAAATCGTTACAAGAAATCTAGGCAATTATACGACAAACAAAGCTGTAAAACAAAAACAAAAACGAGAATAACTGATTTTTTTAAATTAAATTTCTTGGAGCGTGTCCTCTGGTCTGTCTCAAGAAAGATAATTATCGTAATGTAATTCAAATAAATCCTGCTGGCCAGGATATGGAATATAACAGACTTACATGGCATAAAACTAGCTTAGAAACATATAAAACTACCTCCCGATAAAACTAGCTTCCTAAAAAGGTCCAGGAATCCGTCCATTCGTTTTAGAGCCTCGACGACACATACCGACAGACATGCATCATACCGTCAAACGTTTAACAATCCTTTTTTTCGTCCGGGGTTAAACTTACTGCCGCGCTAACAAACGTCAGTAAATTCTAATTAAGCATTTTTCACAAGTAAACGAATTATTTGGACTCTCGAAATCGTTTCTGCTTATTTTCCATTATTGAGAACGATATAATCGATATCTCTACTCACTCATCATCATCACCAGCCGGAAGACGTCCTCTGCTGTACATAGGCCCTTTGGAACGCCACAATGAACCACAATTGGCTATTTACATCCACCTGCCTGCGACGCGCACAATGTCATATGTCCACCTAGTGGGAGGCCTACCTACACTTCCGGTTTGTGGTTGCCACTCGAGAACCTTTCTTCCCCAACGGTTATCAGTTATCTGAGCGATGTGGCCTGCCCATTGCCACTTCAACTTGCAGATTTTAACAGCTATGTCGGTGACCTTGGGTCTTCGGAGAATCTCCTCATTCTGTATCGGATTCTCTACTCGCTATCAGAGTATAAAGTAATCAGCGTAAAGTACGCGAATTCAAGAACTGGATTAATGACCATTAACCCTCCATTAATTCCCCCGTTATTAATCTCGCCGTGGGTTGTATCCCATCTCCTCCCGTTAGTTGTGTACGTAAACCTACCACCTACACTGCGATCCCCAAGACACCTGCCAAGCGTGGGGATTATGGTGACCCCACCCTTCTAACTAACGGAGAGGCCATTGTTCAACAGCGGACGTCTTTTGTCTGCTGATGGTGACGATGATCACTAATTAATGTTTGTAAGAGCGGCAGTAAGCGTTGCTTTTCCATCCGCCGCCCGCTCCGCCGCTATTGTATACACACCTTTACTACGCTTATCATAACCAAGATGGCGCGAATAGCAGAGCAGTTGCTATTGCGAATACCGCACACGGCAGTGTACGTGACGGGAGCGCCAAGACACACGCAATATTTTATTTTCTACATTTTTTTCTCGAGAGATATGAATGCGTTATGATGAGAAATATTGTCACCGATTTTAATATGTGCGCGTATGTAATAGTTGGGGGATACGAGTCGCGCGTTCGAGATATATAAGAACGTAATAATAAGGAAAATGTTAGATATCGTATGACCATTTTGAAGGCTGCGTTGCTAGGTATTCTTAGCAATATGTAACGGGTCCAATGTACTTTATAATTGAAAGAAATATGCCATTGATGATAGCCAGCTTCAATCATTTCTGGCCTAAGATTAGGCCTAGGATTTATAGATAATCTCACAATACCAACCAGAACCAGTATTTTAAACGTTTCAATTTTAAACTTGCGCTCTCTTAAAAACACAGTATTCATGTCAACAATCCCTTTGGCCTTTTAGCTTGTTGTACTTTCGTCGTATTTTTTTTTCTGTCTTATTTGTTATTTGATCTTTTGAACGGCAAGACACACTGTCGCTCTGATCTAATTGTAACATGAAACACTGTTTAAAAAAAAAGTGAAAAAATGACAAGCCCGCTGAGTTTCTTGCCGGACCTTCTCAGTTGGGGCCGAGCTGTGACCCGGTGGTAGCTTTTTTAAAAAAAAAAACATGACCTTTCGAAAGTGCTAGCGTTAAGCCTATTTCAAATAAACTATTTTTGACTTTTGACAAGCAAAGAAGACCTAAATTATAATTATATAACTTGTGTTCTTGACATTATTATCATTACATTAGCAATTCCAGAGTCTAGACATTATTAAAACAATCTTAGCTAAACTCAGGCCTACGCTTATAATAACAGGCTGGAATTTTACATTCGAAATAATAATAATAATAAACCCGCAGGGCAGCTTGTGGCGAGCTGTTGTTGCGTAGCGACACCACGGACCCGAGTACTCCAGAGAGTCGGTCAGGGCCCCCACCTCGGCGTGTCTTCGTCGGCCGTGTGGAAACCGAAGGGGGCCCGCAGGACTCTCAGCTCTGGCTTGCCTTAATTGGCCGTCCAGAGAGGAGCTGTTAGAGCTATACGCTCCAGGGGTGGAAGTGTTAAAGGGCATAACGCCGCGAGTAACTTCGGAGAAAGCGCAGCACACCTCTCGACACCCCTGAGTCACTCACACCGGTGTTGCTCTCTGTCGTCATCGGACGATCATTTGGGGAGCCCATCTAGTGGGTGGCAAGCCACCACTTGCCACAAAGTAATTATGAATGTAATTATGGCAAGTGACCCCGGCCTTTGCAATAGCCCAGTCGCCAGTCCAGCAAATGCTCAACCCCATAAACCTAGAATTCTTTTCACATGCTTGCAATAGTCCCTACCACCTACCGAGGTCAACTGCTGTAATTTCATCATTGTGGCAGTAGACCGCGGGAGGTGTTTTAGACACCATTTACTTCTTCTAAAACGGGCCTCTACGTGTTGGATCCGTCCCCACGCAAGCCTCTAAAAGACCGGGCTAAGCCCGTGAGTTAATAAAAAAATAATAATAATATCCTGGGACAATTCACACACGGTCATCTGATCCCAAACTAGGCAGAGCCTGTACTATGGAAACCAGACAACTGATACTAATACATATATACTTTTTTTTTTGTAAATACATACTTATATAGATAAAACACCCAGACACCTGGTGGGAATCGAACTCACGACCTGTTGGGTAGCAGACAGGGTCACTAACCACTAGACCAACAGGCCCGTCAAAAAAAAACAAATTCTCCGCAACCCTTTATTAAATAACATGGTGGTGTTGCTTGATAGTTTAACTTCTTTATAACCGGTAACATCCCGATGGGCAGGGGTCTCCTAGGTCATAATCTAGCACGCAGGCTAGCGGTGAACCGCGGTGCGGTTGGTATATTAGATAGGTTTTTCGATATTATTCTAAGTCATACAGCCTGGGTTTTATCTTTATTAGCGAATAATTTCTAGTAATGATTTCTGACATTTACACGAATATTGTACGTTTAAATGAAACTAATTTTACATTTATATTTGATTTTAACTATACAGCCGTTTCAAGGACTTTCCAGCATTCATGGTCACGGGCGGACTGAGGTGGTAGATGTCCATATGTTAAGAGATGTCTCTGGATACCCTAGGGTCTTCTAGTTATTATTGTAAGTCCGATCTAGGTACGCAGAAAGAGCTTGAGATTTTGGTGTGGAATGTTTTAATCTTGTTTTAATTTTAGTGGAATTCGTAAAATTGTTAATCTTTCGATTAGAACATACGATTCACACAAACTAAAAATCACACAGACTGGGACTGCCTGGCTTTCTAACAAATAGCCCAAGTTAGTGAAGTAATTTCGGTCTAGCGCCTTAGCGTTAGACAGAATTCCTGCATTGGTGTCGGCTATACCAGCAATGCGGTTTTCAATTAAGATTTACCAATTTCTATTGGTGAAGGACATCATGCTCTAGAATTTATTCGAAAGTAATGTTCGGTCTAGGAATCCGCAATCTAAGGCAAAGGATTAAGGGTGACAAACAGCAGAAGCTAATGGTCCCACTAGTTTGACTAGTTTTTAAAAAGTTTATTGGCAAAGTTATTTACCTTACACGATGAAATTTCTATTTTTCAAGTTTAATCTGTACTGAAATATAAACTATTTAAAAAAAAATGAAAACCGACTTCAAAGTAAATTATCTAAAAAGCATAAAATAACGAAAATATATTGAAGTCGGTGCTAGCACATCATGTTAACTAACACTAGCACCAGCTGACACCGACTTCAATATATTTTCGTTATTTTATGCTTTTTAGATAATTTACTTTGAAGTCGGTTTTTTATTTTTTTTAAATAGTTTATTTAACACATTTTAGTGACTTATTTTACCAAAATAGGTATCAGCACTATCACGCAACTCGAACGTCTACGTTACAGTAACTTACTGAAAACATAAAAAGTTTATATCTCTTAAACTACTGGACCGATTTTGATGAAACTTGTACTCTACCCTAAGTTAAAAAATACTCTAACTATTGCAAAAAGAATTTTCAAAATCGGACTTGTAGTTTCTGAGAAATCCGTGGACAACCCACATACATACATACATACCTACATACATACATACATACATACCTACATACATACATACATACATACACTCATAAAATTTGGTAAATTTGTTTAGAAGCCCACATAGACTAACATATATTAATATTACGCATTTTTATCAATATTACATACATACGCGTCGAATAGAGAACTTTCTTTTTGAAGCCGGTTAAAAATAAAATTGAGTATACCTTACGGAGAGCTCAACGACAACAACTCGTCACTAACCCGTATTTATGGGACCATAATATTACGACGACTATATTACGATCCTTCAAAAAAACTGACGCTTTTAAACAGGTAGGTATATATTTTTATACCTACACAGGAATCCATGTATACTACTCTGTTATCTACCCGCCTGCGGTAATTGCCACAGCTTAATCCCTCAGTAGGTCAGAGAAACATCAGTTCCCAGCCGACATCATTGTGATGTTAGTCACGTATTGAACGCATAAATCGCTCAAACGGAGTTATTCCCCATAATAAGCGAGCAACGTATCTCGCAATAATTGCTACCGCGTCGATATTAATTGAGCGTAGTTCAGGGCAAATTGCGAACAAGAAGTGGGATTAAGTGATTATAGAGTATTTTCACTCTAATGACACGCGGTCTTATTAGTATTGGTAATGTCTGATAAGTGTTGGCTCAACGTGAGGTTTTGAAACTAGAAATCTAGGTAGGAAGAACCAGTATGTAGTATCCACTCTAGGGAATCAAGCGAGGTAGATAGCGCTAACTTTTAAATTCAAATCAATATTTTTTTTTAAAGCTGCCCCTGAATCACAACGCGGCCTCAACTGAGAAGATACGGCAAGAAACTCAGCGGGCTTGTATTTTCTTCATGAAGTAAACAGCTACACTGCCGCTCGAGACATTAGTTATTAAGTCTCTTGTGTCCGATAACTTCACCAGCTACAGTGCCCTTCACACCGGAACACAGCAATGTTTACACACTGCTGCTTGGCGGCAGAATATCTGACACTGCGGCGGATACCTGGACGGTTTTTTGCACAAGGGATCACCTAGTAACCATACCTACTAGTTACTTTGATTTCCACCACTATTTAGACAATTTTATTCGAAAGTATCATGTGCACAATAGGTTATGCTACATAGGAATATCTATAATAATATGTATGTCTATTCTATTCTAGGTACTTCCTCAATTTAAAGACTATTTCCGTAGATATAAACTAGGGACACGGATTATTAAACGAACTACTTATCTTTTTCTTTCATCTAGTTATTTACAGGCCCAAGTTTACCCTTTGAAAGGGATTAAATGAAATGAAAAAATCAGTAATAGTCGTCACTATATTATTTTCCCCATCATTGTGACGTCACAAGCAAGCCCCGAGCCCTGTTTACACCGGTGCTAATCCAACGCGAAGCTTTTACAATTTACATATAATACCACCCCCAGCGCTTGTAAAATGTAAATTTTAAATTCAATCAAGCAATCGCATGCTCGCTCAGGATTACTGCGAAGTATTCTTTGAAAATAAATCATTTGTTATTTATAAGACTCTCGTAAATGGTTAGCAATTGTACTTAATGCCATAAAATGTAATATGATTGGATTTATATCGTGGTTTATTTTTAATTTTACATGTTCACTGCATCTGATGAATGCATTGCAGTACTACCATAGGGTTCCATGACCTATATGAAATATAAGTAGGTACTTCTCGGGGTACCTACCGTACCTAAAAGGGAAAAAAGGAACCCTGATGTGTAACTTCGTCTTCCTGTCACAGTTGCTGATATATTTCAGCAACCACTAACTGCTATCGATTTGAAATAGTTTTAAATATTGCTTCCAACCTCATCGCTACCGTGGGAGGGTGCTATTCTTACCCGGACACCCAGTAAGAAAGAATAACACGCAGCCATCTCCTGCCGTTGAGTGTCTTAAGAGGCGACTATGTTTAAACAAGAAGACAGGCAACAGCATCTTTCTATTGGATTACCAAGACACGAAGCGTGGGGATTATGGCAACGCCAGCCTTCCAAGGGGGAGGCCTTTGTTCAATAGTGGACGTTTTTCGGCTGATGATGAACTTCTACGCATTTCTTTTTCTTTCCAATAGAGGCTGAAATCCAACCTTATGCCTTCCTTAGTAAGTAGTGTGGTGGTGCAGTCGTAGACGGAAGCACTCCAGCTTATTAACAGCGATGAAAAGGATCTTATGTTAAAGATATCAGCAGCAAAGGAGACGAATCACAAACAAAACAATACAAGGCGTTACTTGGTTAGGATTTATATACTTACGTTGATACGGGGATAAAGTCATCGAGATAAAAAGTAGTCTCTTACATGGGAAAGAGACACAGTAACTCTGTTACTTTCCCTAGTCATAATATTACGACAATAATATAATGTGTGGACAGATGGTGGTTGAAGTAAAACAATAAGTGTTAGTCCATTGAATTTATTTTAGGTAATCAAGCTCCGTCAACCGTACCAGAGATAACATTATACTACATCTTTCCCTTTACAAAAAACAAGCATTGCGCTACATCTTCCAACAAAATAAATAAAAAACTTAGCATAACATGGAAATCAAGAAAACCTCACTATTCTGAACAGTTCTGACTGATATTTTTTTTTTGTTAACAACGAAATTATTCATATTCTATTTGTAAAGGAAACCGATTAAATCACGTGCTTTTCGCGCAGCTTCCCTTTTGACCCGTCCTAATCCCATCGTATTAGGATGACCATCACCGTCTGTACCATGACTAACATCGTCTCTACCATCGCTTGGCCCGGGTCGGACGTCGGGCATCACTCTATCATCTCCTTTTTTTTCGCAATCGACTGGAACTACCTTCCGTAAATGCCGCCTGTTGCGTCTTATTACCTTTCCATATTTCCTGGTAAGGAAATACGAACGTGGCTGTCGCGCTCTTGAGTTTACACGCATGCTGTTCTTCTCAGAGTCACCCTTGAGTATCACTTCATCACCTGGCTGTAACTCTGGTAAGGGATGTGCGTGCATATCAAAATACTTCTTATTTTGCAATCTTCTATGCACAATTCCTTTATAATCACCGGTATTATCTCGTTCCGGTTTCAATCTTTCTACATGAATAGGTAAACGTGTCTTAATTCTACGTCCCATCAGCAACTGTGATGGTGAACCTATGTCACCTCTAGGTACAGCGCGTAAATTCAGTAAACCTAAATAAAAATCAGACCCTGTGCTTATTGTTTTTTTTAACATGCTTTTCACTGTTCTTACCGCTCGCTCACTCAACCCATTTGACTGTGGAAAATGAGGCGAACTGGTCGTGTGCAAAAAGCCCCACTCTTGGCTAAATTTTAGGAATTCCTTAGAAGCATATGCTGGACCATTGTCGGTGATTATTTCTTCAGGAATACCATGTCGTGCAAACTGTTCTTTTAGAGCAATTATTACTGCTTTTGAACTGATGTTGTTTAAAACATTCACTTCTATGAAATTAGAAAAATAATCAACAACTATCAGGTAATATTTCCTAGCATACTCAAATATGTCAGAGCCCACCTTCATCCACGGTAAATCTGGTACTTGATGTGGAATCATTGGCTCACGCGGTGGCGCTGCTGCATATTCAGCGCAAGTGCGGCATCGGCGCACGGCCTGCTCAACATCGCGCGACATACCACACCAAAACATCACGTCTCGGGCACGTCTCTTGCACCGATCAATTCCTAAGTGACCCTCATGCACACGACTGATCATTTCGTTCCGTAACTCTTTTGGAATGTACACTAAATTATCCTTAAAGATGACCCCATCTACATATTCTAAGGTCTCCCTATGCGTCCAATGCGGGTGAACTAAAATATCTGTATTGTTTTTATAGTTTGGCCATCCATCTTCAATATATTTGACTAACAATTGACACTCTTTATCTTTTTGAGTAGCGTCCCTAATACTCTTTAACCGGTCACCGCTGAACCGAACATTAGCCAACAAATGACAAGACTGCTCTTCTAAGTCACTAGACACCTTATCGGACATAAGGTCCGGTAATGCAGCCCGTGATAACGTATCTGCTATGAACATAAACTTACCCGGTTTGTAAACAACCTCAAAATTATAACCTTGTGCCCTAAGCATCATTCTCTGTAGCCTAGCCGGGACCGCACACAAGGACTTTTTAAATAAAGCCTCCAATGGCTTGTGATCTGTTTCTACAGTCACATTATCTCTGCCAAAGACGTATTGGTGAAACCGCTCTAGAGCGAAAACGATGGCAAGCATCTCTTTCTCTATTTGTGCGTATCTTTTTTGCGTATCTGTTAGCGTGAGAGACGCAAACTCGACTGGACGTCCCTCTTGAAGCAAGACCGCACCTAATGCCTCAGAACTAGCATCTACCGAAAGTAAGACAGGTTTAACACTTGAATACAGTGCTAATACTGGTGCGCTACATAGAGCTTGTTTAAGCTTCAGCACGACCTCATCGTGTACTGCGTCCCATACCCACTCGACACCTTTTTTCAACAGAGACCTTAATGGTGCAACTGTATCTGAGTAATGTGGTATAAATTTCGATAAATAATTTACCATTCCCAGGAATCTTTCTAGTGCATTTCTATCTTCTGGTATAGGCATGCTCAATATAGCCTTTAGCTTATTTTTATCTATGTGCATGCCCTTACTGTTAAACGTATGACCCAAATACGTCACACTCTCAATGCCGAATTCACATTTCTCATTGTTGAACTTAATACCTACATGCCGAGCCCTGTCCAACAACATTTTTAGTCGCCTATCATGCTCATCCTGTGTAGAGCCCCAAACGATAATGTCATCAATAAAGGAATCTACGCCCTCGAGGTCCTCGAGCAGCTGACGCAACTTAAAATGAAAAACTTCCGATGCCGAGTTGATACCGAAGGGCAATCTCAAAAACTGGTACCTCCCAAATGGCGTTCCGAAGGTGCAAAGATCAGCGCTCTCATCGTCAAGTTCCACCATCCAAAACCCTGACCTTGCGTCTAATTTACTGAAAAAACAGGCACCATATAATTTCGTGGCTATTTCGGTGAGTGTGGGGAGCGGATAGTATGAGCGGCGAATAGCGCGGTTAAGTGGCCGCGGATCAAGGCACACGCGTATTTCACCATTTTTCTTTGGTACCAGAACTATACCGTTTACCCAGGACGTAGGGTGTGACACTTTCCTAATGACACCCATTTCAACCATTGAGTTTAAAGTGCACAATAACTTACCCCTTACTCCAATAGGTATTTTCCTAACCGGACATACCGAAGGGCTTACGTTCTCATCTAATACGATTTTATATTTACCAGGCAATTTTCCTAGCCCATGAAATAGATCTTCATAACCTGAGAGGGAGAGTGCCATTATTCGCTTAACTAATCCAAGTTCTTCGCACGTATCTTTACCTAAGACACTCTGACAGGTTATATTTGCAATAACAAATAGAATCGAATGCAACCTGTTTTTACAAAACCATGACATGGTGCAAGTACCGAGTGTAGGTATTTTATTACCGCAGTACGATTGAGCGTTTATTTTACGGTGCATAATATCTCTAAAATTAAAGCCTAAGCTTAAAAATGTATCAAAAGAAATAACATTAAAATCTGCTCCTGTATCTAACTTGAACGTTACTTTCATTCCGTTAGAAGCTAGATACAATGATTCAAACCACTTACATTTATCGTGAGCACCATTCAGAATAGCTACGGTTGAGACAAAAAACAAGTTGTCCTCATTACCATCAACGCCGGTTTCCACCCCGGTGCTGCCACGGGATACTTCGTACATCTTTGTGGGTCCCTCGTTCTTCGCTCGGCACATCTTCTTATAATGACCGCGCTCGTTACATACGTAACAACGTGCAAATCTGGCTGGACATTGTGATTTTCCGATGCATTTATAACTACCACATTTAATACAAGCCTGCACCACTGGATCCCTGTCATAAGCCACATATGGGGGCCTTGACCCACTTGCCGTCGGCCTCCGTACATATCCACCGCCTCCGCCGCTGCCGCTGATAGCACTGCCACCAGCTCCACCGCGACCGCGTCCTTTCTGTGCTCGCGAATCAAATAACACATCAACCTCAGCCAACGCTGATACTTGAGACCCGTTACTTGTGCTGGATTTCGCCACCTCAATTTGCCTATTTTCTTCGTTAGACATCTCGTTAGCCTCACATATTTTGATTGCTTTTTCCAATGTCAAGTCGTCTGCTCTCAGCAACCTGTCACGAACGGAAGGTTCCAACACACCACATACGATACGATCTCTTATTAGGCCTTCTTCTAGATGTTCAAATTCGCAATTTTGGCTTAACAACCTTAGGGCTGTAACGTATTCATCTATAGTTTCACTTTTTTCCTGATTACGCGTGAAAAACTTAAATCTTACCATTGTCACATTCGGCTTAGTAATGAAATGCTCATCGAACTTCTTAGTTACGATTTTTATGTTGTCACAATCGCCTTCCGTTGCAAATTTAAATGTAGAGAATATATCGTACCCTTCTGGTCCAATCAAATTTATTAGTAAACTAGCTTGAACATCTGATGGCTCCTTATAGACCCCGGATGCTTTCAAAAATATTGTAAATTGCCGCAGCCATCTTCTCCATATATCAGCGCGTGCCGCGGGTCCTCCAACCAAATTTAATTCCGCCGGTGGTCGTGCGTGCTCCATAATGTAGAGTGGTATACCAATAACTGTTTAATAACTAAATTTGAATAAAATAAACCCCACCTGATACCATGAAGTAAAACAATAAGTGTTAGTCCATTGAATTTATTTTAGGTAATCAAGCTCCGTCAACCGTACCAGAGATAACATTATACTACAGTGGTAGACCAGATGTCCGTTTATGGATTGTCCCACGATATTAATATTGTTCGAATCCCAGATTCTAGTATAAACATCTTCGATTATCGATTTCCAAGATGGTGACCGTATCGTGAAATAATAACCGCGCGAGGGCAGTAGTAAGAACGCCGGGGCTAATGGACCCCCGGGTCGGAGGCGAGTAAATTAGGCGGAGAATCACCCCGGGAACCCTGGAAACGTTAGAACAGTTTGTTTAATAATGGATATTTAACATTGACGTAAGTACTTAATTATTTATAGAAATCTGTAGGGATGTGTTAACGAAAAAAGACTGATTTATATCTTTTTATTTTTCTTTTCTTGAAATCGCTATTCGCGTTTGTGTGTTCGCTTAATTTACGCATCATATCGTTCGCTTAATGTACCTACGTATTTATTTGATACGTGTTCTTATAGTCTGCTTTATGCTGACTAGATTTTAAATCAAACAAATGTTTTTTTAAGCATTGTAAGTCGGCGCATTTGCCAATAACGTGATTTTTCTTTTGTCGATGACAAATAGCCACCGGTCTAGTGTAAAGATTTCGTAAAGGTACATGTTTTTAAGTAGAAACAGCTCGGAGGGCGAGCGCTTGCCTTGGAAACAAAGTGCGCAGGTTCGGACCCCAGCCGTATTACGTATCTCGTTTGACAACTAAAGTGATGATCACTGTAGCAAGTGACCAACAAATAACTGTCAAATGATTGATTCGGTATTGCCTAACTTGAGTGACCAATAAATATCAATAATAAAACACTTTCAGTTGACATCAAAGTTCGGTGGACAACTGAAGCTTGATAGTCACTTGGGTGGCTAATGATACGCAATAGCCCTGCAGGCAGATCGGCACCTCTGATTTCGTTAACTAATCATGCGATTGTGACTAGCTTTCGATGAAAGAAAACATCGTATGGAAACCTAACCTACTATGTAAGAAAGCCTAACTAGATTTCGAATGACGTGATGTGTGAAGTCCGCCAACTCGCACTTGCGTGGTGGACTATGGCCTAAGCCCCTTCATATTGATGGGAGGCCCGTGCCCAATAGTGGGACAAAACAAGGGCTGGTATTATTATACTCCATCCCAAATAAGTTTGGAGGCGATTACAATTTCGTTTGCGGCTCAATAACAACCTAACGCATACATTGTCAACTAGGCGTGTCAGCAAAAACAACTTTGTATTGCCAACCTTTTTTTGCTGCCGCGTTAACGGTCATCTATACAGCGCGGGTGTTTTATGACTGCATAATAAAGTTGTAATCGCCTTCAAGCTTATTTGGTTTGGAGTGTACATACATGTTTTTAATATTTATTGAAACAGCAATAGGAACTTAATGATGGATTGGACAAGCCACCGTATTCTCGGTACACCGTATCAGTGAGAAGATGGGATTAAGCTATTTTCCTCGCAAGTAGAACTTCTACTAAAGTTAAGTGCAAAATTGTTAAAGTAAATATAAATAAAACACGTGACGATGCTTTACCGAAAAGTAAATAGACAAAACCAACATCTGCAAACAGTACCGACGCTTCGGTGCTTCCACCATAAAAGAGAAAGTAAAAACATCACATGATGTTTACATACATATGTACATGCAAACAAATACACGAAATTGTATTTTTTGTGCACACACCACGAGTATCAAAGGGAATTCGATGATTTACGAGCGGAGCGTGATCGACTGAATGCGTCGAGCGGGAGCGCGGGAATTATGAAATTAACGCGGGAATAATCCAGAGTTTAATGCGAGCGGGCTTTTCGTAAATGTTGTCATGACTAATTTAGTACTTACATATTTCATTAAAAAACATCATCTATAATAATTATAATAAAACTGTAACAGGTCCAATTCTGTACATGACGATATTTTGAAAACTATTTTTGGAGGCATTCTTTAACTGATACTGCCAAAACGATATTTATTTATTTTTTTCATTTTTCTTTGTCGTATGTCTGTATCATGACCGCGCATCATGCCGAAACTACTGAATGGATTCAAATGAAACTAAAGATGCGCGACTATGAGTGATTTCATTCGAATTATTCGAATATAAAAGTCATTCGACTTATATCGAATGATTTACGAAGTTAGTAACTAATTTGATACTTGCTCGTCTTTGATTATTCGCTCATTATTCGGCGGATTGAATGATGCGATTTGATAGGCACTCTGACATTATTCGTTCCGTGACTGGAACGGCAAATAATTCATTCATATTTCATTCCAAAAGTGTCGACTGACTCGCGAACAATCTAGTTCAAACGCCGTTAGTTAGTACTAATTAGTAGTGGTTATTCGACTGTGAACATTAGTATATTACTAATATTCAAGTCGAATGCGTACATTAGTAGTTGTAGATTATTCGAATCCTCTAATTAGTAACAGTCGCGCATCTTTAAATGAAACTTGGCATGATTTGAAGTTAATAATACTACGAGGTAGGACATAGGATACTTTTTATCCTGTAATCCAGCACGGTTCTCTTGGGAGAGGGGATTTAAAGTCAAAATGTTTACTTGGTTATACGCGTGGTCAGATATTATGAACTTTTCATTATAATTATAGTACTTACTTAAATAATAATAAGAAAACACTCTTATACAGTTGTTATAAATGTTTGGCAATCGATCAAGTTAAGCAATGATGGGTGACCGTTTAATGCCATTTGAATTAAGCGTCTCCTTGCTTCGAAAGGCAAGTAAATTGTGAGTCCTAATTTTTAACCAACTTTAAAAAAGGAGTAAGTATATGTTTTCAACGCAAATGTATGCTGTTAAAAATTTAGTTAACGTAAAAAGAGCGCGGGCGGAGCAGCGCGGGTCAACTAGTACTAAAATAAAGTTAAGTAGGGGGCCAATTATTATGAATATAAGTGGAGCATAACTGCACTCCCATCTTAGACTAGGATCCCACCTGATGGTAATCAATCCTCCATGAGTCAAGAAAACCTAAGCCTTCTCAATGGTCCCACTCGCGCTCATCGACTCTACTATAAAAGTTAAATTCATCAAACGAATTTAACTTTTTGTTAAAATCTCTGAAGCTGTTAAGGGTAGGTACAGACTCGAAGAAATAAATAAGTACATATACTTACCTATGTAAATAGTAGGTTATAGTACACTAGAAAGTTCCAACAACTATGTTCCCAAGTTTACCTCCTACACAAGATAATATTAAAGTGATTTAACAGAGATGCAAACATCTGTTATGTTATTGAATACAACATTGCTGAAGCAATTATTATAATGTATTAGCCTCCGCCGCCGTCTAACGGACGCTTTTAGATCATATTACTTATCGCCTTAATGTTTTAGATAGAGTGAGTGAGTTTTTAATTAATAACCTAACTGTCCCCTAACGAATGATGGTTATGTTTTCTGAGCGTACCTACAAATATATTTCGTTGGCTAGCCCTGCAACATGTCGCGTCGTTTCGTCTTATTCATATTCATATTAATTTATTGCTTTATGTAGATACATATGTTGTTATAATGATTGTTTGATCCATACATAAACCCTGTACGGGCACAGCCACTTCTTATAAACTATACGTCTACTATAAGGCACAAACTACGTTATATTACTTTAACAATGCTGAAAATATTCTTTTATAGTGTAAAAACAATTATTAATTAAAAAGTCTTTTAAAACATTTCTAAATTCTGATAATTTTTCTATATTTGCGATTGAAGGCGGAAGTTTATTATAAATTAGTTGTGGAAACATCCATTTGTGGATGTGACTTATAAATGAATCATAATTTTTCATTATAATCAATCGGTCATCTGATCCCAAACTAGGCAGAAACTGTACTGTGGAAACCAGACAAATGATACAGGTCATCATCATAATCAGCAGTCTAGGTCATAGATAAGGCTCTAAATAAGCTGGCGTGGTTTACCATCCTAGCTCCCGGGGACCTTTTACAGGATTCCCCCGCAAAAAAAAAGGTAGTTGGTACCTGCGGAGTCGGTGGACGTTTGAGGTGTGGGCCCTAGACGTCCATTGAGTAAGCCGGCGACTCCGAGGACGGCGTCGGGGTTACGACCCCCGTCACCCTGAGCACCGTGTCTGCTTCCCGGGGGCTATACGCCCCCGGCGCCTTTTACCCTTTTAACCTTTGAGCCCACCGCCTCGACTGTGGTGCAGATCACAACGGAGAGCGCCCGTAGCATGTGGCGATGCGACAGCCACGGGGGTTTTAGTAAGAATCCCACTTACCCCGGTTGACTCCCAAAGGTCCCGGGGATCTACTGAAGATATCCTCCACGAGAACAAAAAAAAGTCAGTAGGGTTGTAAAGGCCAGTAAGTATGTTTTATTGTAATGATAGCAAATACCAATCAACGTATCAGAATAACGAATCTGAAGACCAGCAACTACATTTTTTAATGCAACTGGGGTAGGGTGTCCTACGTATCCAATCCAATTAGGCTCGACCAAGAACAGCCAAGAACCCGCGACAAAAAAAAAACAAGAGATCTTGCTCAAGTGGAATGCAGTGGTTCCATGATTCACAACTCTATTTAAGGCAACCAGAAACTATTCTACATGCACCGTACGCAATAATAAACCTACATAATTAATTACTGCCATTCAAACAACTTAAAACCATAATGAGCGCGTTTTGGACGCGTTCCAATAGGAAAAGGACTATAAAAATTTATAATCTGTTTACACAGCTAAGGAAACGATTTAATTAACCGCCGCCGTATATGGGAGGTGGATGAATAAAAACTAATTTAGTTAAAAAAATATTTTAAAGTACATAGACCTTGTACGAACGAAATATGTAGACATCCGAAATTCCTCGTCTATAAACTCCATCCCTATGACCCATAAACTATACCATTTTTTTTAAATAACCCTAAAATGTAAGGTTGTCGTATGTCCAAGGTTCCTCTTGATTGATTTGCCCTGATTCCTAACAAATCCTTATTCCCTGCAAATCGATGGAATCGCTATTAAAACAAAAAAAAAGTAATTAATACAACATCTTGTTGATATATTTTTTTAAAAAAATGTTATTCTCAATATTTAAAATAGTCAATTATTGCAATAGTGTATAATAACGAGACCCAAACAAAGTAGATAGTTTTAAGTCTAACGATCAATAATAAATGGATAAATTTATACAGGGGCTTACCTTGAGCGTATGTAAACAAATGGAGACAGGCGAACAAGAATATCCAGTTCCCGACACCAAAACGGCAAATCCCTGTCCGGCACATATTGCAAAGCACAATAACAACACTGCACAATATGTTTTAATTCATACACATCACATTTTCACATAAAATTCATGATTATTTTATGTTATATTTCAAACAGTGATACACCGATGCGACTTTAGCCGATCCGCCATTTTTGGAGAGCACCGTTGCGTTCAGAAACAACTCGATATTGAAATGAAAGGGCAATGGCCGAATATGAGTGATATGAAGTTGGGTGCATTTGAGGGGTTGATATTACTGAAGATAGTCAGATGATGACACTAGTGTTGTCCTATGTTGGAGTATGGTTGTTGCTGAGTCGATACAAAAATCGACTTATGGCTTAGATGTGTGATTAATATCAAGATCAAGAACTGATCTTGCTTGATCCAAAATCTTTAGGTTTTGTTATTCTCGACCTTAGAGGAGATACCACTGGAGAGATCATGATGCGCTAACTCCTGTGCCAAATTTTGTTCATATGTTCAGGTCATTCTTTGTTTGTGTGCGTATCTTTTTGAATGTGTTACGAGTTTATTACAGTGTGGGTATGCATGAAATTGTATCTGTGTGTGTTTACTTCGCCTCCCGCACCCCGCAAAAGTGCCACGAAAAATTTGTGCGGGGAATCGACGCGATACTAGCTTCATCCTAATTACTCTGAGTTCTCGACCCTTTTCACGGTTTTTCTATGTAATTGACATGATTAGATACGGTGATACTAGATAATAATAATTTACACGAAAATGCGACTTTTCTTGATTATAATGAGTTACAAAAGATTTTTTATAAAATGGATTAAGGCAAAGATTACTGTTCTATACATAAAAAAAATAACATAAATCAGCGAGAGGCTGTATCATGGGCTAGAACAGCCTGTGCCTAGAGGCTAGAACCTTTGAGGCTAGAACCGAACCCTAGACCCTAGAACCCTTAGAGGAAGAAAACAATAGAGGGCTGGACACTTTCTTTCTCATTTACGCAAGAAAAGAATGCGTTTATGTAGGTTACGTGTGATAGAAAGAAACAGTGTATATGATTTTTTGTCCCTCAGCATGTGTTCGATTTTTCCGCGCCGTGGGTGCGAAACAAATTTGACGTTTGCTCCCACTTTGCTCCGTGACAATATTATCGTGGTTTTAATATTAAATAAATAACTTAAAATTCAATAAAAAACTAACTGTGACATTACTGTGCGTTGTGGAAATCCTATAAGAATCGTGCAGTGCAGTATTATAGGCTGTAAAAGTGACAGTGAACGTAAAATTAGTGGAGTATCGTTTCACAGGTAAACGTGAATTATTATGGCCAATTTAGAGATTACATTTAGAAACTAATACATGTAAACGACTTATTTAGATCTTATTGCTCTAAATTAGTTACTATTTTACTTGAAAGTTACGTGTAAGATCGATAAATTCTTGTTTTTCATCCATAACCTAAAATTTTCAGTTTATTGATCGCCATTATCAGTGTTGCCAGTGTATAAAAGAGAGACTACCATAAATAAGTGGTAAATTATTATTAAGTGCATCATACACGATCCCACATGCTGGGTGCATCGAAGAATTTCTCAGATTCCCCGAATTTATTTTTATGATTTCCTGAAAATATGGATATTTGTATACTGTGGATAGCAGCAACAAAAAGAATTAATTAGGTTGCTAAAAGTTATTCCCGAATGCTTAAATATTCAGAAATAACGTAAGCACTCAAGTAATTCGTCTAAGGCTGCGCAGGACGTATTCATTCGTTATTTATAGGCACAATGGTCATTGTACATTTAATCGTGCTTTTACTGTAATATGTATGTATGTTGTTGGTTACAATTTATTGGTAAATTTGTCTGAATTATAAATAAATAGTACCGACGTTGAATAGTTTGTTTCATTTGCCCCCCTATTATGTACCTATCTCGTTTGACAACTAAAGTGATGATCAATAAAGCAAAGTGACTATTAAATAACTATCAAATGATTCATTTGGCATTGCCTAACTTGAATCACCAATAAATACCAAACACACTTTCAGTAGACATCAAAGTTTGGTGGACAACCGAAGCTTGATAGTGACTTTGCTTTATTGATCATCACTTTTTTTTTTGTAGGAATAGTACTGTTTCACCGGACAAGAGGGCGAGCGCTTAAAGCGCTCCAGCCAGAAAGGTTTGGGTAGCGACTAGCACAAGGGCACCTCAGGGAGGCACGGCCTCGGCTTGGGCTGCCGCTTAGAGAAAATGAGTTTACCACAGGTTCACAACGTGCCCCCGCTGAAAAGAACCGGCAAGAAACTCAGCGAGGGGATGCATGTCGAGGTCGCATGCGTACGGATCCCTTCGGCCTCGCCGGCGAGATCGGTGTCTGTGTGATGATGTGTTTACGACTCTTGACATCGTTGTCGGTGTTGGTGTTGTGTCATGGTCCAGGAGGACGGACATCGGGTCGGGTGGGTCGAGCAGTACATGCCGCGGACGGCGGCGATGTACGGCTGTTCGACGATCTGAGGGACCTGGCCGCTGCCCAATAGGACATGGGTTCGATTCCGAAGGATTCCGAACAATTGTCTGGGTGTTATTTATCTATTTAAATATGTATTTATACAG
Source organism: Furcula furcula (assembly GCA_911728495.1). Classification (NCBI taxonomy): domain Eukaryota; kingdom Metazoa; phylum Arthropoda; class Insecta; order Lepidoptera; family Notodontidae; genus Furcula; species Furcula furcula. The sequence continues at coordinate 13,156,039 of OU452269.1, read as the reverse complement.
TTTACAAATATTTGTAATCATTTATCTGGTTACCTTACTAAAGAATCTGCGTAGATTGAGATCAGGTGGTCATTGGTCAAGCGTAGATTGTTCCAAGATACTAGTACTATAGATTTGTATATTGGAGAAATTTACTAAAACTTACCCGGTAAATGGCCATAGTATGTATTATATTAAGTTATAAGAAAGCCAATTTTTGCCTACCTCTCCGGGAAATAGCATATTATTGTTTTTATCTCTTAACTTTTTTGTATGAGGCTAATAATTATCTACAGCTCTTAGCCACTTTAATCACCACGTGATATCACCCAGGTGAACAATGTGGAATAGACCTTAGCTACAGCATATATGATATTAAGTGTACATTCACTTTGTAGCCTCCGTCGTGGGTTCGAATCCTGCGAAGGGCAACAAATTTGAGTAGTTGTTCCTTACTGGCTAGGACAATGCAGGCCGATGACCTGATTGTCTGTAAAGTAAGATGGATGTGTCGGGATTTGCGATAGGACGTATGCCCGACTCCTGTCCGTCAAATTAAAACACCGAGCTTTGGTAATAAACACATATAATCAAATTGAGAGAGAACAACTTATAATACAGTGGAGTAATCGTAATAATTAAAACATGTCTCTGCCATAGATACTAGCGCGCTGTCATCTTTTTGATAGCCCCTTTGGCGTTCCGAAACCGTGATCCGAGATACGCCACACATGTGTCGGATGGGCATGTAAAAAGTCGGTCCTGCGCTTAACTTCAACCCAGTCGTGTCGGTCTTCTGTCCCATCGGATTATGAGAGGTACCTATTATATAAAGGAAGAGAGAGTGCACTTGTGTCTACGCAAGCACTTGTGTACTATAATATCTCCTGCGTACATGGCTGATCTTGTGAAAGATTGGCCGCTGTGGTCGTTTCGGCTAGGAGGACATTATTATAACAATCACTTTCGTACTTTTTGCAGACTGTCATAGATTAAGACGATATAATGTAAGAAAAGTAAATGTTGTGTCAAAAAAGTGGTTTTTGGTTAGGAAAGAAAATATAATTTACAACAACCTCCGTATTTGCTTTACACAAAGGGTAAAATTTCCCTTACGTGGCAACTCTAAATTTAGTATGTACTTATTTTTCTGTCCTTATCGGCGGCACGCTTGGTATATGTCTGTATTATATTCTGTCTACGCTAGAACCGTTTAGAACACTTTGACTTCCTTAGAGGAAGAAAACAATAGAGGGCTGGACACTTTCTTTCTCATTCACGCAAGAAAAGAATGCGTTTATGTAGGTTACGTGTGATAGAAAGAAACAGTGTATATGATTTTTTGTCCCTCAGCATGTGTTCGATTTTTCCGCGCCGTGGGTGCGAAACAAATTTGACGTTTGCTCCCACTTTGCTTCGTGACAATTTTATCGTGGTTTTAATATTAAATAAATAACTTAAAATTCAATAAAAAACTAACTGTGACATTACTGTGTGTTGTGGAAATCCTATAAGAATCGTGCAGTGCAGTATTATAGGCTGTAAAAGTGACAGTGAACGTAAAATTAGTGGAGTATCGTTTCACAGGTAAACGTGAATTATTATGGCCAATTTAGAGATTACATTTAGAAACTAATACATGTAAACGTCTTATTTAGATCTTATTGCTCTGAATTAGTTACTATTTTACTTGAAAGTTACGTGTCAGATCGATAAATTCTTGTTTTTCATCCATAACCTAAAATTTTCAGTTTATTTATCGCCATTATCAGTGTTGCCAGTGTATAAAAGAGAGACTACCATAAATAAGTGGTAAATTATTATTAAGTGCATCATACACGATCCCACATGCTGGGTGTATCGAAGAATTTCTCAGATTTCCCGAATTTATTTTTATAATTTCCTGAAAATATGGATATTTGTATACTGTGGATAGCAGCAACAAAAATAATTAATTAGGTTGCTAAAAGTTATTCCCGAATGCTTAAATATTCAGAAATAACGTAAGCGCTCAAGTAATTCGTCCAAGGCTGCGCAGGACGTATTCATTCGTTATTTATAGGCACAATGGTCATTGTACATTTAATCGTGCTTTTACTATATGCATGTTGTTTAAATATATGTATGTATGTTGTTGGTTACAATTTATTGGTAAATTTGTCTGAATTCTAGTATCTTGGGACAATCTACGCTTGACCAATGACCACCTGATCTCAATCTACGCAGATCCTTTAGTAAGGTAACCAGATAAATGATTACAAATACTTGTAAACTGTATAAATACATATAGATAAATAACACCCAGACAATTGTTCGGAATCCTTCGGAATCGAACCCATGTCCTATTGGGCAGCGGCCAGGTCCCTCAGATCGTCGAACAGCCCTACATCGCCGCCGTCCGCGGCATGTACTGCTCGACCCACCCGACCCGATGTCCGTCCTCCTGGACCATGACACAACACCAACACCGACAACGATGTCAAGAGTCGTAAACACATCAACACACAGACACCGGTCTCGCCGGCGAGACCGAAGGGATCCGTACGCATGCAACCTCGACATGCATCCCCTCGCTGAGTTTCTTGCCGGTTCTTCTCAGCGGGGGCGCGTTGTGAACCGGTGGTAAACTCATTTTCTATAAGCGGCAGCCCAAGCCGAGGCCGTGCCTCCCTGAGGTGCCCTTGTGCTAGTCGCTACCCAAACCTTTCTGGCTGCTTCATTCCTACAAAAAAAAAAAGTGATGATCAATAAAGCAAAGTGACTATCAAGCTTCAGTTGTCCACCAAACTTTGATGTCTACTGAAAGTGTATTTGGTATTTATTGGTGATTCAAGTTAGCCAATGCCAAATGAATCATTTGATAGTTATTTATTAGTCACTTTGCTTTATTGATCATCACTTTAGTTGTCAAACGAGATAAGTACATAATAGGGGGGCAAATGAAACAAACTATTCAACGTCGGTACTATTTATCTAGTAGTATAGATTTGTATATTGGAGAAATTTACTAAAACTTACCCGGTAAATGGCCATAGTATGTATTATATTAAGTTATAAGAAAGCCAATTTTTGCCTACCTCTCTGGGAACTAGCATATTATTGTTTTTACCTCTTAACTTTTTTGTATGAGGCTAATAATTATCTACAGCTCTTAGCCACTTTAATCACCACGTGATATCACCCAGGTAAACAATGTGGATAGACCTTAGCTACAGCATATATGATATTAAGTGTACATTCACTTTGTAGCCTCCGTCGTGGGTTCGAATCCTGCGAAGGGCAACAAATATGAGTAGTTGTTCCTTACTGGCTAGGACAATGCAGGCCGATGACCTGATTGTCTGTAAAGTAAGATGATCCATGTGTCGGGATTTGCGATAGGACGTATGCCCGACTCCTGTCCGTCAAATTAAAACACCGAGCTTTGGTAATAAACACTTATAATCAAATTGAGAGAGAACAACTTATAATACAGTGGAGTAATAGTAATAATTAAAACATGTCTCTGCCATAGATACTAGCGCGCTGTCATCTTTTTGACAGCCCCTTTGGCGTTCCGAAACCGTGATCCGAGATACGCCACACATGCGTCGGATGGGCATGTAAAAAGTCGGTCCTGCGCTTAACTTCTCCCCAGTCATGTCGGTCTTCCATCCCATCGGATTATGAGAGGTTCCTATTATATAAAGGAAGAGAGAGTGCACTTGTGTCTACGCAAGCACTTGTGCACTATAATATCTCCTGCGTACATGGCTGATCTTGTGAAAGATTGGCCGCTGTGGTCGTTTCGGCTAGGAGGACATTATTATAACAATCACTTTCGTACTTTTTGAAGACTGTCATAGATTAAGACGATATAATGTAAGAAAAGTAACTGTTGTGTCAAAAAAGTGGTTTTTGGTTAGGAAAGAAAATATAATTTACAACAACCTCCGTATTTGCTTTACACAAAGGGTAAAATTTCCCTTACGTGGCAACTCTAAATTTAGTATGTACTTATTTTTCTGTCCTTATCGGCGGCACGCTTGGTATACGTCTGTATTATATTCTGTCTACGTTGACTTCCAAATAAAAGGGTAAAAGAAAAAAAAAATGTCAAGTTGACAGTTGACAATGACAACTTGATTGACATCGACTGACTGACTGAGTGTGACCAGATTCAGTATTTTAATACTTTTTCAGTATTTTTTAACGTCGTATTTGAATATCAGTATTTTTATCGGTATTTTGCTGGAAGTCAGTATTTTTGAGTATTTTTTGGGGAAATAGAATAAAGTAACACTGTAAGCCGTTGTTCTAGCGAATATTGATGTTCAAGGACTTTCCAAAACATATTTTATATATACAATAAAGAGCATAGATCAATAAATTAGAGACAAGACGTTACAGGATGCTGCGTTGTATTGTTATTTAACTACACAATGCATAATCAATCAAATACAGAGTGTGGACTTTAAGTTTTTATTTGTAGGAATGTTGAATAGTTGGTAGTTAGGTCCATCCACAAGCATAAACTAATTTTGCGTATGAACACAATCTTGGGACCACCAAAAAACACTGGTTGGGCATTTTTTTAATTTTGCCAGAAAATCTGAACGATGATATTTTATCATTTTTAATGTATTATTTATTTTAAAATATTTAATTATTTATTTTATAAACAATATTTTTTTAGGGGGAATCTCTAGAGGTGGTTTTAGGGGTTTTTGATTGGAGCTTAGGGGGATACAATTTTGAGAGTTGGCAACACTGCTACAACTGCACAAATCTGCACAATTTTTAATAATCTTGCTTGGTGTTTACTTACAAAGCTCAGAGTAACTAAGTTACAAAGTAATTGATGCATAAATGTAAATATCTACAGTAATAAAAAGTTCGCAAATTAGCGACATATTTTTTAAAACATGGAACTGATATTCTCAATGAGGCGTAAGCCTCTTAAATGCGAACCGCCTCACTTTGAAAGGTAACAACAAATCATTGAAAACTTACATTTCCACGCGTTTTCATTCTGTAACAACAAACTAAATATACTAAAGTGAATTTACGTTACGTATTGTTTTGTAGTGCGGACGACCCAGAAGTGACTAGGCCAATATGTACGATATCGACGGCTAATATCATTGCTTTCTCGTCCCCTACGGAGTTGTCGGACTCCGATGGCGACACCTGGGGCGGGCACGTATACGTCTGTGACCTGGACACGCCGTGGGATGCACATAAAGTCACCAGCACATCATATCCCGTGAGTAGAAATGGAGCATAAAGTTGAAAACTTAAAAACCCTAACACAAGAACACTCACAGTAAACAATTTTTCATGGAATGTAGTTAAACATCCATCCTAACTATAACAGATTACAAAATACTTAAATCCATTCAGCATTTGTCTGGGAGCTATAATGCAACAGACAGACTATTGTGTCGGTTAGAACTGCCCAACTCCAGATCTTGTCAGTAGTGGCGTTACAATCTGTGTAGGTGCCTCCATGGGGTCTGGATATTTTGGCTTTGACTATCATGAAAAAGTTACTGCAACCTTCCTTTTTTATATCAAGTATTATAAGAGCCATGCCTACAAAATGAAAGACATTTTTTGTTTTATACGAGAGAAAGAAAGATTGCAAAAGAATATATGGAAACATAAATAAATTAATATAATATAGAACAAAACCTCAAAAGAAAGTTATTAAAATTCAAATAGGCTTAATGCTAGCACTTTTGAATGGTCATTTTTATTATTGTCATCTGTATTGTAGGTATCGGCACTGGAATGGGACATGGAAGGAAAGCAACTGCTAGTGGCCACAACTGTTGGGGATGTGTCAGTCTTCACACAGAAAGACTTTCTGTTGAACGAGTGGACTTGCATGTACACCGCTACTTTCCCAGGTATGTATGACACTGTGTTTAAGACACAGTGTTAATGAAACCCTGTCGATTGCTGGGTTTATTATTTGGTGTCACGATACAATCATACATATAATGTATATACAGTATGTAACACAATGAAATTTCACTGTGAAACGTATAGGTGAAGTATAATAAAATGGTATACTTTTTATCACAATTTATGCTATTCACTTTAGTGGAAGGTGGTGCTGGCCATTCATTGCTGGGGTTTCGGTTGTCATTGTTCGGATTATTCTGGTGATTCAATTGCTTGTTACTTTTAGTGGATTAATAGTGATTGTTGAAGGCAGTTTTCACAAAAGTGAGTTTGGATTTACTCGGATTGTCGTACGATTCGGACCTGTCTGGTTTTGTTATCATCGGTTGTGAGGTTGTGGTGGTCATTGTTGAAATATTGGTTGATGTAGTGCTTAGAGTCAGATTTTCCTGGAGGGGCTGTCCGAGGAGCTGCCTTCAATCATCTGGATTGTGTGTGTCCAATCAACGGATATTGTGGAACATACTCTCCAAAAGGTTTCACTATCTCTCGGGTGAGTCGGACTTGTAACTCCGTTTGAATTACTAATATGTAATAATAATACCAGCCCTTGTTTATGTCCCACTGCTGGGAACGGGCCTCTCTTCAAGAGGAAGGGGCTTAGGCCATAGTCCACCACACTGGCCAAGTGCGGGTTGGTGGACTTCACACGTCATTCGAAAGCTAGTTAGGCTTTCTCAGACATGCAGGTTTCCTCACGATGTTTTCCTTCACCGAAAGCTAGTAACAATCGCACAAAGACGATTCGCACGACGACGAGAAATCAGAGGTGCGAGCCGGGGATCGAACCTGCGCACCTCGTTTCCAAGGCAAGCGCTCGCCCACTGAGCTGTTACAGCCATACTAATATGTGTTAATCAAGTATTCTCTTCTTGTAATGATAATTAATAATCACAAGGCATGGTGATCCCATTGATGGTTAAAGGCCTGGCGTTGGTGTGGTTTAGGGGCTGGCGGAGGCTACCGGGGAGTCCCATATTTTTATTACCTGTCAAAGCATAACAGCATGAGTAACCTTTGTGCCAGTGACGTCAGCAATGCTGACGTCACGATATTTTTTATGGTGCCTTGGAGTCCTTACTCTGACAGATATTATTAAGTACTATTAGTTATGACATTTCTTAAGATTTATTAAGCCAATCTCCTAGAGATTGGCTTAATAAATCTTAATCGTCTCATAAACTTTATATCCTCAGAGAAATCTCAACAACTGCCATTTAAAACTATTAGTACCACTTTATTTTTAATTTCAATACGGGATATTATTTCCCGTATTGAAATTAAAAATAAAGTGGATAGCATGAATGGTGATAAAAAGAGTACCAATATATTGTACCCCACCTACCTAATAACCAGTTTCATGGTTTGAATTTCGTCATGTCACATACTGTATAACTCGTGTGTTTTTGATGTTACCAGGAATGCAAATATTTACCATACAAATCAGACAGGAGTTATTTAACACTATATAGTGTAAGCACTTAGTTCTGGGGGAGTAGTTAAGGGAAAGTAGGAGGTTATGTAATCACTCCCATTGGCCAGTCATACTATCTTCCTCCCTGTATCCTACCCAACATAAACATACTGGTTGCTTTCTTTAAGATTGAAAGTCATGCAGCAAAATTCATATATTGTTATAGGTGAACACATTATAAAATCGTCATTCTTCCACAACGGGCGGCGCATCGTCGCGATGGACAAGAAGCCAGACGCGCCCATCACCGAGAGGTTCCAGCTGCTGCGGTCCAACCCTACAATGAAGGGGTTTGGGTATGTTGTTATTACTTTTTATGCAACTTACGGCCGAACGTATGTACATTACTTATATTAAGCGTTAATCCCAATTAGTTAATTGTGGTTAAATTTCTTAAGTAACGTTCGCGCCCACTGTCAAAATTTAATGCTTACTTTACAAATTTTATAATTTAAGGATGCATAGTGTGCGATTAGAGCGTCAAAGGCGACAAATCTATCGATAATTGTCTTGTGTTGCCAATACTAAACGGGTAAATAAAAGTATTATTCTAAATGCTGGGTTATTTTGCAAAATATATATATTTATTCAATACAAGTAATAAAATCAATGGTATTTGGAACAAATACAAGGTAAACACGCGTTGTTTTTTTTATTAATTCTCACCCTTATTTTTTCATGTGGCAGTGTTGGTACAGCAGTCATGCTTCCTTCGGAGTCGCTGGACGTTCGGGGTGTGGGCCCTTTGAACGTACATTGAGTACGCAGCGACTCCGAGGAGGATAGCGGCGGGGTTGTGACCCCCGTCCCCGCGAGCACCGTGACTGGTTCCCGGGGGGCTACAATGCACCCCGGCGGCAGCGGGCTCAAAGGCAAGGCACTGAGGGGCCCCTGGTGCAGATCCCACTGGAGAGCCCTGGGGTCCCCCCTTATGTGCCGATGCGACAGCCGCGAGGGTTTAGTGGGTAAGAATCCCACATACCCCGCTCGAGCCCCACAGCTCCAGGGGATCTTTGGAAGATTTCCCCAGCGTCAAAAAAAAAGCAGTCACGCTTGACAACTTCAGTGACAGCAGACAAGCCCACAGTTTTTTTTTATAGCATCATTATCTTTTATGATGTTATTTTATTCAGGGCCTCCTGACCGACTGTTGATTGGTAGGTATATCACTTTAGCCCTTGATATCTCGATCTCCCAATGAATTCAATCTTCTTTTCGTGTCGTAGTGGAAAGATTGGTGTCAATGTGCAAGTACTTCTACGGTTGATTGTCCAGAGAACACTCGAAGAATATAGATTTTTACGCCATTAGCTGACGCTCTTCTCGCTTACCGCAGCGAATAATCGAATCAACGAGACGTTCAAATATCATACTCTGTTTTTGCTTTCTCTGTATTTATGTTAACACTATTTAAAATGTGCCCAAAATTCGAGAGAATGACTTCTTGAAACAAATAATCTAGTTATCAGCTGTTTGTTGCCGCCATAAAATGTTTCAATATCATTGAATAACTAATCTAAGTAATGTCTCTCGGCCACTTAAAGTTAAGTACGATTAACTAGCGCTAAGCATTAACCCACTGAAAGTGCCGATAATTTGATATCTACACTAAGTAACGAGATAAGGATTACGATTAACCCACTGTAGGTTCGGCCGTTAGTTAATAGATCACATTTGACACTTCTCTCAGAATTTAACAAAATAACCTTGTAACGGCGAGCATAAAATATTATTAATTTTTTCAAAGTTGTACTAACTTTGAAAAAATCACACAATTGCTTAAATTTTGTTTTTTTTTTTTACATTTTTAAATATAAATACAAGTACAAAATATAAAAAAACCGCTTCCAACCGGCTGCGGGAACAGGGTCCTAGCAGACGGTGGTTAAGGCTCCAGAGAGGAACTTCCTCACAATGCGTGCCGTCTCCAGGAGCACTGCCTTCTGCATCTGGCCCTTGATCCAGCCGTCTAACGTGAGCCTCTTGAGGTGTTTATCGAGGCTCTTGGCCATTAGGCCATGGGCGGATACGGCTATAGGTACAATGATTGCCTTATCAATGTCCCACAGGTCGGCAACCTCGTGTGCGAGATCAAGATATTTGCATTCTTTATCTTTCTCCGCCTTCACGAGGTTCTAGTCATGGGGGACAGTGACGTCTACAATCATTGCACGACGCTCGGTGCGATCTATCAGCACAATATCAGGCCTATTGGCGACAATAGTCCTGTCTGTGATGATAGATCGGTCGTAGTACAAGGTTTATATACATATGGCCATCCTCAAGAACTGGTTCTGGTACATACCTGTAGTACGGTACCTCTGACGTCACAAGGTGGTAAGTTGCTGGTGGATTATCCTGGCCACTTGGTTGTGTCTGTGCAAGTATTCACCATTTGCGAGACGCGAACAACCGGAAATAATATGCCTGAGAGATTCACCAGGGCGATGACATGCCCGACAAATGTCGATGGTGCCATCCCTCAGGATATATTTCCGGTAGTTGTTCGTCATCACAACTTCGTCCATAATTGCACAGACAGAACCTTCGGTTTCCCCAAAGAGGTCACCGAATCGTAGCCAGGCCACGGAGGCTGAGAAGTCTACATCGGGCCCATGAAGAGCCCGGTAGAACCTTCCGTGTAGCTCCTTACTTTGCCATACCGCCTCGCGATCGCCAGTGGTGAGCACCACAGGCTTGCGCCAGTCCATTGTCCACAGCAACCACATCCGTACGCATCTCTCCGCCGCAGTGGAGGAAATATTCCCTGAGGTTACATATCTCACGGTTTTGTAGGGTCTTGGCATTTAAAAAGCCTCGACCACCACATTTCCGTGGGATATACAACCTCATCACTGAAGAGCGAGGATGATGCATACGATATGGCTAGCTTATTATTATTATAAAAAGGTAAAGTTGTTGAGTTTGGATGTTCGGGTTAACCTCGTGTATTATTGATCCAATTTTGATAATACTTTCACTGTTTGAAAGGTATATTATCCTTGAGTTCTATAGACTACTATTTATTTTGGTAAACGTAAAAAAACACGGAAGGAGCTGCGTGGGTCAGCTACATTAGTATAATATTAATAAAGTACATGTTCATAACATTTATACATTTTATGTAAAAAGATATTATTATTACTAATTTAAAACATGACTACAATAAATTTTGTTGTCTAACTCTGGTGACTGCTTTTTGAGTAGTCCCAATGCACCATTCACGGTCCGTCGCCATGAAGGCAGGACATCATGTATATATCGTATTGCAGGATGCTATACTGAAAGCCATACACAGTCCTACAATTACTTGGCGTCCTGCGTGACAGCTGGTATGCAGGACCATGAATAGTGCATTAAAGTAGTATAAATATATTATTTTATTCAGACGTTAGACAAGTCAGACGTTCGCCTGATGGTCGCGCTACACGCTTGCCTATAGACACCTGCATTACACTGCCGCCCGCCACACGAGGCATTAGTTATTAAGTCTCCCGTGTCGTGTCCAGTAATTTCTCCAGCTACAGTACCATTCATATCGGAATACAGCAATGTTTACACACTGCGATTGTACCTACCGGGACGGTATTGATATCTTTGCTCAGTGCATAAGGCAAATGGGCTTAGTGTATGGTAGGCATTGAATGAACTGTTTTCATTAGACTGTTTTTAATAAACGAATAAACTAGTTTACAGTCCAATGTAGTGTAATGTGTAGTTTAATTATAGACTAGTTTATCGGTGGACGATAATCATAAACGACATTCACCGTTCAACGTTTATCGCGGCCTATAAACGGTCTCGTTTCGACGACGGTAAATGCGTAGACGACTGGTGTATGGTAATGGTTGCGTGGCAGGGGCGTGGCGTGCGAGGGCGTGTGCGTGGTCACGGGCACGGGGCTGGTGGGCGCCGCGGTGGGCGCGGGCATGGGCGCGGGGGGCGCCGGGGGCGCGCGCGCGCTGTCGGCGGCCGAGTGCCTGCGCCCCACGCGCGACCACGTCACGGCTGCCAGCATCGCGCACAAGAGTCAGTGAAACCCCTCTTCTGAATCTGTGATGATCTTAAGCACTAGCGCGCACGAGTGATGTTTTGGTCACGCTTGTTCCGTCTGTGTATGAAAATGCGCGCACGGTATGACGTGACAACTGCTGACATTTCCGTCTGCCGACGACATCTCCATACAAGTTAACAGACAGACGGGGCAACAATTTATATTTTTCATAACTAGACATGTATACTTTTATAATTAAATCGCCGAGAGTCAAACTTAGGTGTGCTTACTGATGACCACTGTAGATCCTGTCTGACAGGAGATAGTGTTGAAAGTGAATGGTGGGCTTAGCCTCAATATAAAAAGAGACTGGACAAAAGTGTCAAAAAAGTCACCGCGACAAAAGTCATTCGTGCGCGTTAACACTTAGGTTGCCTTCAAATTTGCAACGCGGCTGCAGCACGTGTTATTTTTTGTTTGGTTTTACATGTCAGAGCGCTGCTGTCGCGCTGAAATTTGAAGGCACCCTTAAAGTTCAGATAATTCATATTTAAATGAAAAGTCTTCCCAAATAGCGAAGTAATACAGTTCGCTCGCCGCACCCAGGATAATCAACCTTTGAAGACATTGCTGACTGACCTATTTTCCCATCATGAGCTTCAAAACTCCTCAAGTATGCATGTTGACACGAAAAAAAGGAAGTGTCTGAGTTTTGTCTGGTAATCACTCCAGTGTGATAGTCACAGTATCACACTGGAACACAGTGATATTTACATACTGCTATTATGCGATAGAATATTTGATATTGTTATGGCTCCTATAAGGACAGCCTTTTGCACAAGGGACTTGCTACTTGTCTGTTCCATCTAATGGAAAGCAGAAGATGTAATCTGAAATTATAAAGCGTTACCCATTGGGTGTCCGGGTTAGAATAGCACCCACCCATTTCCTCTCTGGGTGTGGGCCCTAGGACGTCCATCGAGTACGGCGGCTACTCCGAGGAGGACGGCGACGGGGCTATACTATAATGCGCCCTCTGGCGGTAGGCACAAAGGTAAGGCACTGAGGGGCTCCTGGTGCAGATCCCACCGCAAAGCCCGGGGGTCCCCTCATGTACCAATGCGACAGCCGCGGGGGTTTTTGTGGGTAAGATCTCACATCAACTTAACCGGGATGTTGAGTCCCACAGTTCCCGGGGAGCTTTTGAATTTGTGCATACTCTAAATACAATTGTACACTTTAAAATATTCCACGTTCCCCTGCAGACGGCAGCGTGCTGATAGCGGCAGTATGCAGGTCCGGTCGCGGGCGCTGCGTGCGCTGCTACGTGTGCGGCGTTACTGCCTCGCCTGCCTCGGCGCCGCAGCTGGCCGTGCAGCCACTGCCCACCGTCTACCTGGCGGCCGCCGACGTGGCCAACAACGCACCAGGTATGCAGGTCTGGTCGCGGGCGCTGCTACGTGTGCGGCGTTACTGCCTCGCCTGCCTCTGCGCCGCAGCTGGCCGTGCAGCCACTGCCCACCGTCTACCTGGCGGCCGCCCTAGTGGCCAACAACGCACCAGGTATGCAGGTCTGGTCGCGGGAGCTGCTACATGTGCGGCGTTACTACCTCGGCGCCGCAGCTGGCCGTGCAGCCGCTGCCCACCGTCTACCTGGCGCCCGCCCTAGTGGCCAACAACGTACCAGGTATGGAAGGAAAAAGAAGAGAGGTAGAGAAAGAGATAGAGAACAAATAGAGATCATTTAATTGAAATAAAACTACTTTTACGGAATATACTTGTCGCAGTAAAAACTCTGAGGCACCATCAAAATAACGTGATGTCAGCAATGCCGACGTTACTGACACAAAAGTTACACTTGCTATAACATTTTGACAGTTTAATTATTATAAAAATATGACTCCCCCAAGTGGTCTCCACCGGCCCCTATAACCACACCAACACCGTGTCTTAACCATCAGTGGGATCACCATCCCTTGTCCCTTGTAATTATAATTCATAATTATCTCTATACAAGAACACTGGATAAACTCATATTAGTACTGCCACGGTTCTGGATGTTGCATTGTATTTATAGTAAATCCAAACTCACTCTTGTGTAAAACTACCCTCAATAATTATTATTAATTTTACAAACAATTTAATCACAAGAATAATTTGAATAATGGCAACTTAAACCCCAACAAGAATGACGAAACAAGGAGGCCGAAACGCCTCCACCCCGGCATACTATACGGGGAGAAGATGCTTGAGATCCTGTGACAAATATTATTAAATTGATTTCATAGCACTAACGGAAACCTTTCTTAATAGTTCTGTAAATAGTGGTGAACTATTTCCTGCTGATTATATTGTATTGCGTAAGGATCGGTCTGGCGACACGGGTTGGGGGGTGTCCTATTGAATGTGAATAATATCTATAGAGTTAAAAGAATTACAGATATCGATGGTTTATCAGACGACAAAGAACTGTTTTATTTTATTTTTATTTTTATGTTGTTTGGTGTGATAACATGTAAAAATGTAAGGCTATTTGTCTGTGTAGTTAATCTGCCACCCAGTTACAATGCTAAACAATACCTCGATGTCTTGAACTGTATTGAGAACGCTATTTGTAAGTATGCTGAATGTGAAAGTATAATAATTGGAGACTTTAATCTTAATTCCTGTAACAGTTCTGTTGTCGCGCAATTTGATCAATTTACTGATTACTGTAAAATAAGGCAGAGTAATTGTGTTTGTAACATATATGGCGGCATCTTGGATTTTGTTTTAACAAATCTTGATTCAGAAAACATTGGTGTGACGTCAGAAATTGAACCTTTAGTTCCAATGGATGCCTATCATCCGCCCTTGGAAATAATGATTGTACTGCAGATAAACCTATCGAACATTCGTCAGCCATCATTAGTACAGAATAAGAAGCAAAGCACTGACTGGAACTTTAAGAAGGCTAATTTGTATAATTTATATATGGAAATAGGTAATATAAACTGGACTGATTTGTTACATCAAAATGACGTAAATTCAGCTGTCGAAATTCTGTATAATAAATTATATAGCACTATTAATAGTATTGTTCCTCTTAAGAGTAATGCATTACCGCGTAAATATGTATACCCGTCTTGGTTTGACAGTGAAATTATACGTATTATAAAACTAAAGTATTTTAACCTAAAAAGGTACAAATCACAAGGCCTACAAGTCAATAAAGAGTTGTTTAAATATTATAGAACTAGAGTTAAAGAGTTAATCAAGGTAGCTTATAGAAAATACATAACATCAATCGAAAAAGATATAAGTAACAATCCTTCAAAATTTTGGAAATATGTAAAAGACAGACAGAAATCTCGACACCAAATTAATGAGTATGTACACGGAGACAAAACCGTAGAGGGGCAAGAAGCCGTCGATTCATTTGCATAACACATTAGTTCAGTCTTCCATAACTCTCTTCCAAAGTTAGACCCTTTAGCAGCGGAGCGTGCTGCAACTGCAATAGATGCAGGTCATTTGACAAATATTAATCTAGACCACATCGATATTGCCGAGTTGCGTAGAGCGATCCGTAGACTTAAAACATCGTCTTTAACTGGTCCTGATGCAATACCAGCATTTGTACTGAAAGATTGCCTGTCGGTATTGGAGACGCCGCTATTACACGTATATAATCTTTCACTACAATGTGGTGTTTATCCAAGTAGATGGAAAATATCGAGGGTTACGCCAGTCCCAAAAAACGGATCGTCCAATAGCATAACTGATTTCAGACCTATTGCGGTGCAATCTGCGTTGGGTAAGGTGTTTAAGTCAATCATAAATAACTCTATCTCCCGGCAGATTAATGGCCGCCTAGACAATTCACAGCATGGGTTTCGTTCTGCGCGCTCCACACTAACTAACCATATTGTTTTTGCTGATTGTGTGACCTCCAACGTGACTTCGGGCTGTCAAGTTGACAGCTTATTTTGACTTTAAAAAAGCATTCGATCTTGTAGACAATGATATCCTGCTGATGAAGTGTTCTTCTTTCGGGTTCTCTCCCCGGCTTCTTGCATTATTGGCTGACTACCTAAAAGATCGCAAACAATACGTTAGAATAGAAAGTTACCAATCCGATGAATATTATACACGGTCAGGTGTTAGCCAGGGCAGCATCCTAGGACCAACCCTATTTCTGATCATGGTAAATGACCTGCCAAATGTGTTCGATGGATCGCAATGTCTGTTGCATGCCGATGATTTAAAAGTTTTTGTCTCGGTCCGCGGCGCAGAAGGCTGTATGGTGCTGCAACGCGACATTTGCCAGAGTTGTTGATTGGAGTGCGAGAAACAATTTACCATTGAACACATCAAAGGCAAAACCATAACCTTCTCACGATCTCATATGCCAATAAAAGCTACGTACAAAGTTGCAGACAACGTACTCGAGCGTGTAGATACGATAAGTGATCTAGGAGTCATAATGGATAACAAATTTAGCTTCCGTGACCATATCAAAAAAAATTGTAAAGACGCAAATAAATCTTTAGGGTTTATTATAAGGACGTCAAATCAATTTCAATATAATAGACTCTTAAAGTTGCTTTATAACGCGTTTGTCCGAAGTAGATTAGAGTATAACTCAATAGTATGGGATCAGCAAGAAAAGAATTATACTCTTATGATAGAAAAGGTACAGAAAAAGTTTGCGCGTCATTTATATAAGAGAGTTTGTGTCGGGGATGGTCGGTTATGATACTTTGCAACTGAGGCGTAAATTGAATCATATTCTACATTACTATTTGTTATTGCATCACAAGATAGATAATCCTCCTGTGCGTGATAATATTCACCTATACGTACCTGATCAGTATATGCGAGGAGCGGGAAGAAGGCGACATTGACTCCTGACTTGGCCGATATCATGGCGCGTACCACAATCATGGAAAAGTCCAATCGCCAAAGCAATTAAACTAATAAATATTTTTCTAGAGAGCAATCCAGATGCTGACATATTTAATGATTCCTATAACATTATATTCGAACTTATTATTAAAGCTGACATTCTATAAATGTACCTAGTTATATACGTTTTCACAATTCATCTTTCCAAAACTTTGGCTGGTATTTATTTTATTTATATTGTATATCTATACTTAACTCTCTCAAACTGAATGTATGTATTTGCTATCATCTTTTACTAGTATTAAATTTATCAATGTATTTTCTTAACTAACATGTAAGTGACTTGGTGTTAAACTGTAAGCTTACATTGTTTAAAATTAATAAATAATAAATCCAAAACCAAGCAAAACTACTGCGTAGATCGGACTAACAATAATAACTAAGAAAACCTGAGGGTGCATGGGCATAACATAATCTCACGACGTTCAACATCTCAGTCCTCCCGTGACCATGGGTGCTGCAAAGCATTCGAAACGTCGGGAAAGTAAAACCTAAAATAAACCGCGATATATTCCGTAAAAAGAGTTTTAAATGCAGGACCTACATTTAATAACTAATGGCTTTGTTGATGAGTGGTAATGCTATACAGCTGTCTATAGGCAGGCGAGTCGCATACCATCAGGCGAACGTCTCGCTTGTCTCAATACTAGGTTGTCAAAAAAAAAATGGTAACACGAACAACTTGTAGGCGGACTTAATGTCTCAGGTATTTTCTACCAGTCTACATTAGGGTTTGTTTGGTCGCAGTGTCGCTGACGTGGTGTCTCCGAGAGGACACGGACGCGCTGCTGATCGCGGCCACCACCCTCACCCTTTGGAAGTGCGCTGAGAGGTCGCATCAAGTGCACAAGCTGCTGGCGAAAGGTAATCTTGTTATCTGTAATGAAAATAAAAAAATGGTCCTTCGAGCCTGACTAATGTTTACAATGAAGGAATTCACTTAGCGAAAGTTCTCTTGTGCGTGGTATCGTCCAGGTTGGTACTATCGCAGTGTCAGATAGTCCACCGCCAAGCAGCAGTGTGTGAATGTTGTTCTGTAGTTGGTGTAATTACCGGGTTCAAGAGACCTGAAAATTAATATCTCTGGTAACGAGTGGCAGTGCAGTGTATGTAGCTGTTTATGGGCGCGTCACTTATTATCTGGCTCGCTTGTCTCGTCATTTAAAATGTGATAGCATTTCTGAATAATTAAAATTTTCTACTTCTGACTCCACCCTAGCTTTTGAATTTGTTTCCTCTGTAAAGGTCCGTTACAAGGTAGCACGACGCCTGGTGGGGGTTCAAAGCCAGCATCGGACTGCTTTAACACATTGGTGAGTCCTTTTTTTCGTTACCCACATCTGTAACCAACTTTTTATCTTCTTTTCTACTAAGGTTAATTCGGCATTTGATCAGTTTGATATATGTACTATTAGATTAAGTTTAGTAATTGAACAAGGTTCACGTTGCTATAGGTTCGATTCCCACCCAGGACAAACTGACAAATTCAGTCGAAATATAACGGAGGCAGTTACAACAAAACACTTGTTTGCATGGCCGTGTCTGTTTGTTTTGTGTACCGATCCCTCACCCCCTCCTCGAATCCCCTCTCCCTCTCTGTCCTCTCTTGCACCCTCCTCTCATTCTATATATCCGTCAATCATGGTATCAGCGGCATGAAATATACTTTACGACTTATTGTCAGACCTACTATACCCGATATGCACACAAAATTTCATACATATCCGTTCATCCATCTATTTAATTACCTTGCCGTATGTTGCTTAACCTTTACCTAGCGGCATGAAATATAATTAATGGCCTATTATCAGACCTACCCGATATGCACATAAAATTGCAAACAAATCTGTTCACCCATCTATTTAATGACCGTACCTAACGTTGTTTAACCTTAACCTACCGGTATAAAAAGTATCCTATGTCCGTCTCCTGGTCCTAAGCTACTTCCCTACCAATTTTCAGCCAAATCGTTGAGCCGTTCTTGAGTTATAAATAGTGTAACTAACACGACTTTCCTTTAAATATATAGATTAAAGTTCTATGTTGATTGTATGTTCAATTTCACCGATAGATGGCGCTGTTCATAATGTAAATCACGCTAACATCGTAAATTACTGTCTAATGATATTCGATAATGAAAGTTCTAAGTTTTTCGCATCTTTTATTGTTGCGACTGTAATACAATACCTATACACTACCTGGGGCCCAACTGTCACCTCTATTAGCAGCGCTAATACAATATTAGATCGACTTTTCCTACTGGTACGTCCAAAAACTAATCTTATTTGGGTGCATAAATAACATTGTTTTTTAAGAAGTTTTGGTTAAATTAACGTTAAATTCTTTACTCAAGAAGCATTACAACTTACTGTGACGTGGCTTTTGATAGCCAACAACGCTAACAATATTGTTTTTCTTGTCAAAATTAGCCGTCATACAAAAGTTGCTCGGAGGCGACTGCAATAACATTATTTTGTAAAATTCTATATGAAAAACGCTGAGTTACTTACAAAAAATAGTTTTGGGGACATTTAAAGTTAGTGAAACTTATTTATTTGTATAAATATTACTTTAGTATATACGTGTGTGTAATAAGTAAGTTTGATTTCAGATGGTGATCAAGCAAACGAATTATTTCAGTTTTTGGATGCTGTTTACGCTGAAACTAATAATAAACGAAAGCTGCGACGTATGCAGCTTCGTGAGTGACCACTTTACTTAAGTTGAAGCCAAAAAACACGGACATAAAGAACCTAACGCATAATCCAAGCTAACGCCGTAAATCTCCGTCTGATGAAGAAGCCGACAATAGACTTGACGATTTGTGCAAATAATAAGTGTAGATAATATTATAGTTGTGAATCTCATGAAACTTGTATGTGTACCAGTGGACTATAAATCATCCAGATATTGCTTCCCAATATTGGATGCAACATCCGATTGTATCAAAGCTTGCTATAAGCATAGTGTAATACACAATTTGTGCAGCTTACATAACTGTGAAACAACGAAGTTGTGATTCGTGAACAACAATACCAGCGAATAGTCAGAAAGAAATTTATATAGCTCTGCAGCAGGGTTTATCGGTTAGCGATTCCCCCTGGTTCGGAGACTGTTGTAGTTTGATATTAATATACCGCTTTTATTTTCATTTTGGTTAGGTATTTATTTATCTAATACATAAGTAACTAACTACTATAATAGTTATAAGTCTAAGGTTATAATATAATAATACTGGGACAATCCACACACAGTCATCCAATGAAGGCAGAGCCTGTACTATGGTAAGCAGACAACTGATACAAATACTTACATACTTTTTATTGTAAATACATCCTTTAATAGATATAAACAACACCCAGATAAGGGGAAATGTGCCCATAACCTATTGGGTAGCGGACAGGGCACAGAACATTATTACTCTAAGGGCCAGGGTGTCCTACCACTAGACCAATATCTAGTAGTCAGTAACTCATAGTGTACATACTTTAATACATAAGATAATTTATAAATATTGATGTAAATATGCAATAAAACATGTGCTTTTTAAGAGATTTTTATTTTATTTCAAATTGTCAATAACAGATTAATACTATGCACTACTTAAATGTTTTTACCAATAACATGTACTTTACTTATATACTTAGCTCATTTAATAATGATAGATTACCTAAAGGTATGCTTAAATAAACAAAACTCAGATACTAAACAGCAAGAAAATCAAAGTAAGTATAAGTTAACATTTTTTGAAACCGGGTTGCAGTCAAACAAGGCTGGTTTGCTTTTATTATAGAATCTTCATGTTATATTATGGTCGAGGCCTACTTACACACACAAATGTTTAATGCTGTTGTATGTACTTAGTCACTCCTTAGTACAGAGTTGCTAAGTGAATAGGATCCTATTCAACAATAATTATTATATCTGCGGCACACTATGATTAGAAATAAAGTATTGATGGATGGACTAAGGTACCACAATCTACCCCTTTGGTAGCCCGCACACTGTCAACAATATTGTCAATATTCTACAACCCATATGATTTAAGTGTGCACCTGGTGGTGTGAACTTGCAATCCAGTGAGGTGCACAGTTAAGTCGGATGGGTTGTAGAATATTGACAGTGTGCGGCTAGCCTTTGGGTAAATTAATCTGCTATTTGTCAGAATTTATAGCCTATAATGCATTAAAATTACTATTCCGTCGTTTGAACTGTATGTGAACTCAGAATAATTATGATGAAATTTTTGTTTACTGGGATCACTGCACTGGGATCTAACAAATCCTCTTGAGTTTGTTGATATTTAAGTATTTTAAGTTCTAGCCCTGCTGCAGTGGCTCAAACAGCTAGCAGCAGCTGTTATTGCATTCATTGTGAACTCTTTCAGCATCACGTTTCGGAGGCGGCGACGTATGATGATAGTATTGAACTTTACTTCTGCAAGATGAATAATAAAACACGATTTAGCTTACACGTAATCATTTCATTAATAGAAAATACATATTCATTGTTTTAATTATGTTCAACTATGACTAATCCTTACCTTGTTTCCATAGCGAAAATTATAATTCTATGAACACAGTTTGTTTGCCGCTTATATATGCCGCCATAATTTTTCGCTTAGGTACTAATTCCATTTGTTTTATCTCATTTGTTTAGGCACCGAAAATTAAAACTTGAGATAAATAAATATTAAATACCTATGTATTGTCTCCGTCCCAGTGCCAATGTCTGTGTTGCCAGCAGATGAATCGAATGGCCGAAAGCCGAAAGCTTTACGGGAAAGGGCCGATTTTTTGTAGGAAAGGCCAAATATAAAAGATCATTGCCCAAATGCTTTGGACGGAGAATTATTTCTTTTGTCATTATATTCAATGTATGTACTATTTCTTTGGCACGATTGCTTATCTTAATGGTTTCTAACTTGCATATTGTTAGATTCGCATTAGTTGTGCGTATTAATTCATATTAGGAATTTATGCCTATTTCATCATAATCAGCCGGAAAATTTCTAGAAATAGGCCAAACCCCCGGAACACCACAAAGAACGACACTTGTCTATTTGCATCCTGCGACTTGTATAATGTCAGCGGTCACTCTAGTGGTAGGCCTGCTTATTTTTGTTGTCTGGGAGGAAACTTTCAAAACGTTTTCCTTACGGTGCAGGCCGGGGGATGTGGGATTTTTATCCACTAAAACTTTCCCGGTGGCCTTCATCGACGCTGTAGAACTTTGGGCACACCGATCGGACCTCACCAGAATCCCTCCAACACCGGACGCTTGCTAGAGCACCCGTCCCTCCCGGGAAACAGAGAAAACAAGGTCTCCCGTCCCCTGCACCGTCGCGTTACTTGCGACAACGCAGGATCTACACCGCGACGTGGCCTGCCTCGGATTGGTTACCTTGGACCTAAGAAACTTCCTTCCAAATTGTCCTCAGTGCATCATTCTACGAATAATGTGGCCTGCCCATTGCCACTTCAATCTCGTCAAAAAACTCCAAGCGTAGGTTGTTGCATGACTTTGAGCACCCACAGAAATCTAAATAACATGGTGGCCCATGTTATTTAGATTTCTGTGGGTGCCACACTAAACCAATAGAAATATGACAATCAAACCAATGTTTTGGATGGATTTGCTCAAAGCCGATGGCTGCCAACTTACATTCCGAAAGGCCGAAAATTGTTCGCCTAAGGGCCAATCTGGCAACATTGGTGTGCCCACTTCTTTGTTTTAGAGTTCCGTTCCAATTCACTTTAAATTTACTTATCTAAATATCGGCATAAATATTATGTAATTTTCTTTTTATTTTTACATTATGAAGTTATACAATTGTACATAATAAATATATGAATAATTATTAAACTAAAACAACTTTTAAATATTTTATTAAAGCAAATATTCTTACACATAATTTATTAATGTTTCTCCCCAAAATCGTAATTTGGAACGTCATATGAAAGAGAAAGCGCTACGTGCTCGCGTATAGCGTCATTTCTTTCTGACCTCAGCAGGCCATAGACAATTTGTATTATATCCTTTATTATTTTCCGCACTATTTGGTTTTGTATTAACCATGTTCAGCGTAGGTCACAGTATTTTTAAGAGTAAAGTGAATATAAGCTCAAAACAAAACTCAATTGAATTAATGTTATTTCATTAAAGGTGACAGTTGGGGCCCTGGACTTGGGGAGTTTCATTAAAATTTAATGATCTAGTTTGGACTCGCTCGGGATTTACAGATTTTAACTTTTCAAAGATATAATGTCATATTGCTATCAGCAAAGTACTTAGAACAATACAGAAATCTAATGAAAATGTCCTGGGTGTACTAGATCGGCTTACCCCTTACAAAAATTGACCCTTCGCCACTGCCATATCTTATGCAAACTAAATGTCTGCTCAGTCCCTATTGTATATAGCGTAATAATACATATCTTAATGATTAGCTGATCAGTCTATAATTACTCTATTCAAATACAAAGGAAATTACGTGGTAATATGTGCAAGTAATGTTTCACTGCTTAGCCCCTATGAAACATAGCGTGATGTTTTATATACCAATTTATACCTTGACTTCTACACAACACATCAGTGAAAGTCCTGTCAAAATCCATCCACGGGTTTTCAAATGATACCTGGACAAACAGAACGACTGACAGACAGACAATAATTCCAAAAAAAATTGTTTTGGCTTCTATGTCGATAGTATACTAGAAATTTTGGAAAAATATTCAATGTACAGAAAAAGTGCTCTTTGAGTTTTATTATAGTATAGATGTACATTATTATTGATATATTTATGTATTCTGTGACCCTATATGCCAGTGATGATGACGTAGAGATGTGGTGTGGTGGTAGGTCTGGCAGAAGGCGGGCGTGTGGGCCCCCGAAGGCGGCGAGCGATGCGTGTCCGCCGCCGCCGCCCGCGCCCCCCGCGCCGCCCCGCTGGCCCCCCGCGCCGTGGCCGCCACCCGACGCGCGCTGCATCTACTGGCGCGAGACACGCACCACTATGTGAGTGATGCCACCTGCCGTTAGCTCTGCTCGCCCGGTACTCACTGCTGGCGCGAGACACGCACCACTATGTGAGTGATGCCACCTGCCGTTAGCTCTGCTCGCCCGGTACTCACTGCTGGCGCGAGACACGCACCACTATGTGAGTGATGCCACCTGCCGTTAGCTCTGCTCGCCCGGTACTCACTGCTGGCGCGAGACACGCACCACTATGTGAGTGATGCCACCTGCCGTTAGCTCTGCTCGCCCGGTACTCACTGCTGGCGCGAGACACGCACCACTATGTGAGTGATGCCACCTGCCGTTAGCTCTGCTCGCCCGGTACTCACTGCTGGCGCGAGACACGCACCACTATGTGAGTGATGCCACCTGCCGTTAGCTCTGCTCGCCCGGTACTCACTGCTGGCGCGAGACACGCACCACTATGTGAGTGATGCCACCTGCCGTTAGCTCTGCTCGCCCGGTACTCACTGCTGGCGCGAGACACGCACCACTATGTGAGTGATGCCACCTGCCGTTAGCTCTGCTCGCCCGGTACTCACTGCTGGCGCGAGACACGCACCACTATGTGAGTGATGCCACCTGCCGTTAGCTCTGCTCTCCTGGTACTCGATATCTCCAGGATAATTTTGTGTTGATAATAATTTAGTGCGCCCATCCACGGTGTCGTCGCCGTTTTCTATCAGTTGTATAAGCCAATGTTCCGTGCAGCTCTGCAGCCGGCCTGTGATCACGAGTGGGACGGGAACTGCGGAGGCGGCGCCGGGGGGCACGCCGCCCAAGAAAGCCAAGTACGGCAACGGCACACTACCGGTGACGTATCATAAATATAGATTGTACAATATTAATAAATGGGCTCGCATATACTGATTGATTTTTTAAAATATTTGTACGTGTAGAGTGGTTCCCCGACGGCCACGGTGTCGTGCGTGGAGATGTCGGAGCTGGGCGGGGTGGTGGTGGCCGTGGACTCGCACGCGCAGCTCCACGTGTACCGCGCGCAGCCCGGGGACTCGCGTCAGTATACACTCGCACACCTGTACACTTGCACAGATACATACATTATTTATTTACCATAAGTACACCGAAATATTAACAAAAAGATGTTACATGTTTTACATAGTGCAGTACTTAGATACGATTAACTTTATTATAATTACCGATGGCCCCCACACTGAGCACGGCTTGTATCGTGAGGACCAGTAAAAACCAGAGATTACAGTCGGTCAAAAAGATTCTGTGCTGGGCAAAATTGCTAAATACTAAAATAGGACTTAGGTACACTGTGGTCAATTCTTACAATATGAGCCAGTGAGTACTCACCACACTCATACTTACGTACAGTTACATACATAACCTCTCCCACGCACTGACACATAATGTGTGGACACAATGTACGTAACTCCTCCCTCACAAACACGCATACAAAACAATAACTTCGTTTGATTAAAGCACAGCGTTGTATAATATTAGACAACATATCATCAGCGATCCCGATGGCGGTGCAGCACGCGACCTCGCTGCTAGAATACTCCATGATCTCCGGATACGATTGCCTCGACATACTGATGACCCTGAAGCATAACCTCGCTGAACCGGTCTATGAAAGGTGAGACTTTATTACGAAGACTGGCAGTAGCGTCTTTAGATTTTACTTTCCCGATGTTTTGAATGCTTTGCAGCACCCATGGTCACGGGAGGACTGAGAAGTTGACGTCCTTATGTCACAATTATGCTTGTGTCAGGTTTTCTTAGTTATTACTGTTGGTCCGATCTACGCAGTAAGGGCTCACAGTATCTTGAGGCCGTGCAAAGTTTTGCTTGGTTTTGGATTGAATTATATGTATCACAGGATCCCAAGTCGATGGTAACACCCAATCATCTTCTCCATTGAAATTAGGATGTTTTTGATTTCATTCGCCTCACAAATAATTCTTGGCAGGAAATGGTATTCTTTATTTAAATAGTTTGGTTTCAATGTGCATTCGCGTAAATAAAAGACAATATTTTATAAGTTGATTGTCAATTATTGTTCGCAGACTGACGGAATCATTCCAACGACAGCCGGCGGCGTTTCAGCAATATTACTTCCACAGCTGGCTCAAGCTGAGGATCGCTTTATGCAGGTACGAATGATCGGCACCACTAAACATATGAAATCAAGTCACCAGTGGGTAACGGAGCTGGTTATGCTGGCAGTAGGCTAATATTTGTTTATACTTTTAGTAATCTATCAGTGTAATTGTTTGTTGCCAATAAAGTGAAAAAAAGTCAAGATATTATATGTAGAGAAAACACAAAAAAAACTGCCGGATTTATTTAGTGGTAGAATCAGATTTCTCGTACGCGATATCCCACGCGGAACATTCCCCGAGGTGCCCTTGCGCTGGTCGTCTGCCAGATCTTTGCTATAAGCGCTCTCCCTCTTGTCCAGTGAAGCTGTCATGGCCCTCTGCGGTCAACGGCGACCTTTATTTTTATTATAGTATCTGATACATGTCAGGTCGAACATGTCTGATGTCAGGTATATGTCTGGTATAAAATGTCAGTTGGGATATCCCAACCGGGTAAACGTCCCGACATATCGGCTGCTGATGATGATGATATCGGGTCGAATATGTCTCATATGTTATGTCAGGTCGAATATATCTTATATATCATGTCAGGCGGAATGTCCGTTGTTTTTAGAATGATACCATCAGCTCAGAGCTCGGCGTCCTGGTTGACATGTCTGCAAAGCATCCGGTCGGCCTGGGCGGCCGCCTGCGCCGCCCTGCGGCCTGACGACAAGCCTGATGACAAGCCACTGCTGGCGCTACTGGACGACCACCCGCACGACCAGGACAAGGTATGATATATATGATAGTGTTTGGACGTTTAATTACACACAAACTCCATGGGGGCCAAATATGAGCTTCACTTTGAAGGATTTAAAAACATGTTAGCCTTTGTTACAATATTTTTTTTACAATTACATGCGGCCGGCTTGATGGTGAGCAGTCACCGCAGCCTATGGACGCTATCAACGCCAGAAGAATCACTAGCGCGTTGCCGGCACTTAAGATATTCGATATTAAGTCTCTTGTGTCCGGTAATATCACCAGCTACAATGCCCTTCACGCCGGAACACAGCAATGTCTGCTTGGTGGTAGAATATCTGACACTGCGCTGGTACCTACCTGGACGATCATGAATTAATGAAAATTATCAGAAGTATTTTTTTTTTAATCCTATGAAATCCCCTTTTTGCGTCGTTTTTTTGCCCAATGTGATATGCCAAGGAGCCGAAGCCTACAACGCACTAACATTGTTTAAAGACATTACTGACCTTGGAATCGAAGTCGGAGCCGCTGAGCGAGGCGATGGCGCTGCAGCCGCTGCGACTGCCTCTCCAGCGCGCTCTGGACATCGCTCTGACCGCTCTGCTCGCTCTCGTCCACCAGCACCAACATCAGATACACCCGCATGGGTAAGCATCGCTCTGACCGCTCTGCTCGCTCTCGTCCACCAGCACCAACATCAGATACACCCGCATGGGTAAGCATCGCTCTGACCGCTCTGCTCGCTCTCGTCCACCAGCACCAACATCAGATACACCCGCATGGGTAAGCATCGCTCTGACCGCTCTGCTCGCTCTCGTCCACCAGCACCAACATCAGATACACCCGCATGGGTAAGCATCGCTCTGACCGCTCTGCTCGCTCTCGTCCACCAGCACCAACATCAGATACACCCGCATGGGTAAGCATCGCTCTGACCGCTCTGCTCGCTCTCGTCCACCAGCACCAACATCAGATACACCCGCATGGGTAAGCATCGCTCTGACCGCTCTGCTCGCTCTCGTCCACCAGCACCAACATCAGATACACCCGCATGGGTAAGCATCGCTCTGACCGCTCTGCTCGCTCTCGTCCACCAGCACCAACATCAGATACACCCGCATGGGTAAGCATCGCTCTGACCGCTCTGCTCGCTCTCGTCCACCAGCACCAACATCAGATACACCCGCATGGGTAAGCATCGCTCTGACCGCTCTGCTCGCTCTCGTCCACCAGCACCAACATCAGATACACCCGCATGGGTAAGCATCGCTCTGACCGCTCTGCTCGCTCTCGTCCACCAGCACCAACATCAGATACACCCGCATGGGTAAGCATCGCTCTGACCGCTCTGCTCGCTCTCGTCCACCAGCACCAACATCAGATACACCCGCATGGGTAAGCATCGCTCTGACCGCTCTGCTCGCTCTCGTCCACCAGCACCAACATCAGATACACCCGCATGGGTAAGCATCGCTCTGACCGCTCTGCTCGCTCTCGTCGACCAGCACCAACATCAGATACACCCGCATGGGTAAGCATCGCTCTGACCGCTCTGCTCGCTCTCGTCGACCAGCACCAACATCAGATACACCCGCATGGGTAAGCATCGCTCTGACCGCTCTGCTCGCTCTCGTCCACCAGCACCAACATCAGATACACCCGCATGGGTAAGCATCGCTCTGACCGCTCTGCTCGCTCTCGTCCACCAGCACCAACATCAGATACACCCGCATGGGTAAGCATCGCTCTGACCGCTCTGCTCGCTCTCGTCCACCAGCACCAACATCAGATACACCCGCATGGGTAAGCATCGCTCTGACCGCTCTGCTCGCTCTCGTCCACCAGCACCAACATCAGATACACCCGCATGGGTAAGCATCGCTCTGACCGCTCTGCTCGCTCTCGTCCACCAGCACCAACATCAGATACACCCGCATGGGTAAGCATCGCTCTGACCGCTCTGCTCGCTCTCGTCCACCAGCACCAACATCAGATACACCCGCATGGGTAAGCATCGCTCTGACCGCTCTGCTCGCTCTCGTCCACCAGCACCAACATCAGATACACCCGCATGGGTAAGCATCGCTCTGACCGCTCTGCTCGCTCTCGTCCACCAGCACCAACATCAGATACACCCGCATGGGTAAGCATCGCTCTGACCGCTCTGCTCGCTCTCGTCCACCAGCACCAACATCAGATACACCCGCATGGGTAAGCATCGCTCTGACCGCTCTGCTCGCTCTCGTCCACCAGCACCAACATCAGATACACCCGCATGGGTAAGCATCGCTCTGACCGCTCTGCTCGCTCTCGTCCACCAGCACCAACATCAGATACACCCGCATGGGTAAGCATCGCTCTGACCGCTCTGCTCGCTCTCGTCGACCAGCACCAACATCAGATACACCCGCATGGGTAAGCATCGCTCTGACCGCTCTGCTCGCTCTCGTCGACCAGCACCAACATCAGATACACCCGCATGGGTAAGCATCGCTCTGACCGCTCTGCTCGCTCTCGTCCACCAGCACCAACATCAGATACACCCGCATGGGTAAGCATCGCTCTGACCGCTCTGCTCGCTCTCGTCCACCAGCACCAACATCAGATACACCCGCATGGGTAAGCATCGCTCTGACCGCTCTGCTCGCTCTCGTCCACCAGCACCAACATCAGATACACCCGCATGGGTAAGCATCGCTCTGACCGCTCTGCTCGCTCTCGTCCACCAGCACCAACATCAGATACACCCGCATGGGTAAGCATCGCTCTGACCGCTCTGCTCGCTCTCGTCCACCAGCACCAACATCAGATACACCCGCATGGGTAAGCATCGCTCTGACCGCTCTGCTCGCTCTCGTCCACCAGCACCAACATCAGATACACCCGCATGGGTAAGCATCGCTCTGACCGCTCTGCTCGCTCTCGTCCACCAGCACCAACATCAGATACACCCGCATGGGTAAGCATCGCTCTGACCGCTCTGCTCGCTCTCGTCCACCAGCACCAACATCAGATACACCCGCATGGGTAAGCATCGCTCTGACCGCTCTGCTCGCTCTCGTCCACCAGCACCAACATCAGATACACCCGCATGGGTAAGCATCGCTCTGACCGCTCTGCTCGCTCTCGTCCACCAGCACCAACATCAGATACACCCGCATGGGTAAGCATCGCTCTGACCGCTCTGCTCGCTCTCGTCCACCAGCACCAACATCAGATACACCCGCATGGGTAAGCATCGCTCTGACCGCTCTGCTCGCTCTCGTCCACCAGCACCAACATCAGATACACCCGCATGGGTAAGCATCGCTCTGACCGCTCTGCTCGCTCTCGTCCACCAGCACCAACATCAGATACACCCGCATGGGTAAGCATCGCTCTGACCGCTCTGCTCGCTCTCGTCCACCAGCACCAACATCAGATACACCCGCATGGGTAAGCATCGCTCTGACCGCTCTGCTCGCTCTCGTCCACCAGCACCAACATCAGATACACCCGCATGGGTAAGCATCGCTCTGACCGCTCTGCTCGCTCTCGTCCACCAGCACCAACATCAGATACACCCGCATGGGTAAGCATCGCTCTGACCGCTCTGCTCGCTCTCGTCCACCAGCACCAACATCAGATACACCCCGCATGGGTAAGCATCGCTCTGACCGCTCTGCTCGCTCTCGTCCACCAGCACCAACATCAGATACACCCGCATGGGTAAGCATCGCTCTGACCGCTCTGCTCGCTCTCGTCCACCAGCACCAACATCAGATACACCCGCATGGGTAAGCATCGCTCTGACCGCTCTGCTCGCTCTCGTCCACCAGCACCAACATCAGATACACCCGCATGGGTAAGCATCGCTCTGACCGCTCTGCTCGCTCTCGTCCACCAGCACCAACATCAGATACACCCGCATGGGTAAGCATCGCTCTGACCGCTCTGCTCGCTCTCGTCCACCAGCACCAACATCAGATACACCCGCATGGGTAAGCATCGCTCTGACCGCTCTGCTCGCTCTCGTCCACCAGCACCAACATCAGATACACCCGCATGGGTAAGCATCGCTCTGACCGCTCTGCTCGCTCTCGTCCACCAGCACCAACATCAGATACACCCGCATGGGTAAGCATCGCTCTGACCGCTCTGCTCGCTCTCGTCCACCAGCACCAACATCAGATACACCCGCATGGGTAAGCATCGCTCTGACCGCTCTGCTCGCTCTCGTCCACCAGCACCAACATCAGATACACCCGCATGGGTAAGCATCGCTCTGACCGCTCTGCTCGCTCTCGTCCACCAGCACCAACATCAGATACACCCGCATGGGTAAGCATCGCTCTGACCGCTCTGCTCGCTCCTCGTCCACCAGCACCAACATCAGATACACCCGCATGGGTAAGCATCGCTCTGACCGCTCTGCTCGCTCTCGTCCACCAGCACCAACATCAGATACACCCGCATGGGTAAGCATCGCTCTGACCGCTCTGCTCGCTCTCGTCCGACCAGCACCAACATCAGATACACCCGCATGGGTAAGCATCGCTCTGACCGCTCTGCTCGCTCTCGTCCACCAGCACCAACATCAGATACACCCGCATGGGTAAGCATCGCTCTGACCGCTCTGCTCGCTCTCGTCCACCAGCACCAACATCAGATACACCCGCATGGGTAAGCATCGCTCTGACCGCTCTGCTCGCTCTCGTCCACCAGCACCAACATCAGATACACCCGCATGGGTAAGCATCGCTCTGACCGCTCTGCTCGCTCTCGTCCACCAGCACCAACATCAGATACACCCGCATGGGTAAGCATCGCTCTGACCGCTCTGCTCGCTCTCGTCCACCAGCACCAACATCAGATACACCCGCATGGGTAAGCATCGCTCTGACCGCTCTGCTCGCTCTCGTCCACCAGCACCAACATCAGATACACCCGCATGGGTAAGCATCGCTCTGACCGCTCTGCTCGCTCTCGTCCACCAGCACCAACATCAGATACACCCGCATGGGTAAGCATCGCTCTGACCGCTCTGCTCGCTCTCGTCCACCAGCACCAACATCAGATACACCCGCATGGGTAAGCATCGCTCTGACCGCTCTGCTCGCTCTCGTCCACCAGCACCAACATCAGATACACCCGCATGGGTAAGCATCGCTCTGACCGCTCTGCTCGCTCTCGTCCACCAGCACCAACATCAGATACACCCGCATGGGTAAGCATCGCTCTGACCGCTCTGCTCGCTCTCGTCCACCAGCACCAACATCAGATACACCCGCATGGGTAAGCATCGCTCTGACCGCTCTGCTCGCTCTCGTCCACCAGCACCAACATCAGATACACCCGCATGGGTAAGCATCGCTCTGACCGCTCTGCTCGCTCTCGTCCACCAGCACCAACATCAGATACACCCGCATGGGTAAGCATCGCTCTGACCGCTCTGCTCGCTCTCGTCCACCAGCACCAACATCAGATACACCCGCATGGGTAAGCATCGCTCTGACCGCTCTGCTCGCTCTCGTCCACCAGGCACCAACATCAGATACACCCGCATGGGTAAGCATCGCTCTGACCGCTCTGCTCGCTCTCGTCCACCAGCACCAACATCAGATACACCCGCATGGGTAAGCATCGCTCTGACCGCTCTGCTCGCTCTCGTCCACCAGCACCAACATCAGATACACCCGCATGGGTAAGCATCGCTCTGACCGCTCTGCTCGCTCTCGTCCACCAGCACCAACATCAGATACACCCGCATGGGTAAGCATCGCTCTGACCGCTCTGCTCGCTCTCGTCCACCAGCACCAACATCAGATACACCCGCATGGGTAAGCATCGCTCTGACCGCTCTGCTCGCTCTCGTCCACCAGCACCAACATCAGATACACCCGCATGGGTAAGCATCGCTCTGACCGCTCTGCTCGCTCTCGTCCACCAGCACCAACATCAGATACACCCGCATGGGTAAGCATCGCTCTGACCGCTCTGCTCGCTCTCGTCCACCAGCACCAACATCAGATACACCCGCATGGGTAAGCATCGCTCTGACCGCTCTGCTCGCTCTCGTCCACCAGCACCAACATCAGATACACCCGCATGGGTAAGCATCGCTCTGACCGCTCTGCTCGCTCTCGTCCACCAGCACCAACATCAGATACACCCGCATGGGTAAGCATCGCTCTGACCGCTCTGCTCGCTCTCGTCCACCAGCACCAACATCAGATACACCCGCATGGGTAAGCATCGCTCTGACCGCTCTGCTCGCTCTCGTCCACCAGCACCAACATCAGATACACCCGCATGGGTAAGCATCGCTCTGACCGCTCTGCTCGCTCTCGTCCACCAGCACCAACATCAGATACACCCGCATGGGTAAGCATCGCTCTGACCGCTCTGCTCGCTCTCGTCCACCAGCACCAACATCAGATACACCCGCATGGGTAAGCATCGCTCTGACCGCTCTGCTCGCTCTCGTCCACCAGCACCAACATCAGATACACCCGCATGGGTAAGCATCGCTCTGACCGCTCTGCTCGCTCTCGTCCACCAGCACCAACATCAGATACACCCGCATGGGTAAGCATCGCTCTGACCGCTCTGCTCGCTCTCGTCCACCAGCACCAACATCAGATACACCCGCATGGGTAAGCATCGCTCTGACCGCTCTGCTCGCTCTCGTCCACCAGCACCAACATCAGATACACCCGCATGGGTAAGCATCGCTCTGACCGCTCTGCTCGCTCTCGTCCACCAGCACCAACATCAGATACACCCGCATGGGTAAGCATCGCTCTGACCGCTCTGCTCGCTCTCGTCCACCAGCACCAACATCAGATACACCCGCATGGGTAAGCATCGCTCTGACCGCTCTGCTCGCTCTCGTCCACCAGCACCAACATCAGATACACCCGCATGGGTAAGCATCGCTCTGACCGCTCTGCTCGCTCTCGTCCACCAGCACCAACATCAGATACACCCGCATGGGTAAGCATCGCTCTGACCGCTCTGCTCGCTCTCGTCCACCAGCACCAACATCAGATACACCCGCATGGGTAAGCATCGCTCTGACCGCTCTGCTCGCTCTCGTCCACCAGCACCAACATCAGATACACCCGCATGGGTAAGCATCGCTCTGACCGCTCTGCTCGCTCTCGTCCACCAGCACCAACATCAGATACACCCGCATGGGTAAGCATCGCTCTGACCGCTCTGCTCGCTCTCGTCCACCAGCACCAACATCAGATACACCCGCATGGGTAAGCATCGCTCTGACCGCTCTGCTCGCTCTCGTCCACCAGCACCAACATCAGATACACCCGCATGGGTAAGCATCGCTCTGACCGCTCTGCTCGTTCTCGTCCACCAGCACCAACATCAGATACACCCGCATGGGTAAGCATCGCTCTGACCGCTCTGCTCGCTCTCGTCCACCAGCACCAACATCAGATACACCCGCATGGGTAAGCATCGCTCTGACCGCTCTGCTCGCTCTCGTCCACCAGCACCAACATCAGATACACCCGCATGGGTAAGCGTCTCTATAAATACATAATATCCTTTTAATTGCTTAAGTTACGACGACCAATCTTCTATAACAAGGAACTATGTAACAGGTTTCTAGATAATAGGTCCCCTTGAAGGGTAGGTATTCATAAAAAAAAATGCCCTCCCGGCCGATATAAATACAGCGGCCTATTTTTCTTCTCGTCCGAAATACCGCAGTGCCTGAAGGCGAAGGTTTTTAACCAGTGTGTGTTGCCAGTGATGACATATGGTACTGAGACGTCCCTAACTGTTGGCCTTCTAGATAAGCTCAGAGTCACACAACGAGCTATGGAAAGAGCTATGCTCGGAGTTTCTTTGCGCGACAGAATCCGGAATGAGGAGATTCGCCGAAGAACCGAGGTCACCGACATAACTCTTAAAATCTGCAAGTTGAAGTGGCAATGGGCAGGCCACATCGCTCGGCGAACCGATAACCGATGGGGAAGAAAGGTTCTCGAGTGGCGACCACGAACCCGAAGACGCAGCGTAGCCAATTGTCGTTCATTGTGGCGTTCGAAGGGGGAGGCCTATGTTCAGCAGTGGATGTCTTCCGGCTGGTGATGATGATGATGATGATGATCTTTCACAAGATCAGCCATCTACGCGGGAGATATTATAGTGCACAAGTGCTTGCGTAGACACAAGTGCACTCTCTTCCTTTACCAGTTTAGCCAGTAAAAATGAAAAAACGTTTATTAAGTGTGTACAAAAAACCTTATACAAACATTTAAACAACTGCCAAACTGCATTTTTTAAATTGACCGTTCAAAAGTACTAGCGTTAAGCCTATTTGAAATAAATGATTTTGAATTTGCAAAGCGAGTAGTTTTTCCCTGCACCACGGAGGCTAGGACTGACTGCTTGATGGTCCTTCGAGTCGGATTCGAATTACTGCCTTACGGATAGAGTTGACTACAACAGTATGACTACATTTATTATACTATTCAGAGTATTAGACATTTCGTCTCAAATGAACTCGTAAACCAAATTAGAAATTCGTTTGCCCCTCAATAATTACATAAAGCATAGTCGCATATATTATTAATAATTTGGCGTATCACGCAAAAATATTGTATACACATAATATTAATGTATGCGTATGTATTGACAGACAGACAGTTCTTTATTGCGCACAAACAAACAGATAGTAAAAGAATAAGACACAAATTAATAAGATGCAATAATGGGCGGCCTTATCGCTAAAAGCGATCTCTTCCAGGCAACCTTAACTGTCAAATATTCGGAGGCTGTATTTGTCGACCGCACTATTAATAGTGCGTGTAATAGTGATTATTTGAAATGGAGTACACATCGCTCGTAGCCGCGTACCCGTGGTCCTTCGATCCGGATCCGTAGAAGTGACCGTTTAAGCTGCAAGTGGCTGGGTGTGCAGGTACGAGGTGTGGGCGGACAGTGCAGCGCTGCAAGTGCTGAGGAAGCTAGCGCTGCTAGCGCTGCACGCGCGGGCCGCGAGGGCGCCCGACGCGCTGCCCCGAGCACTGGCCCGCCTGGCCGCCGCCGCTCCTAAACCTGACCTCATCGGTGCGTACATCACACAAACACACACGAAAGACATGTCTGTATTCCTTTTGTCCAGCTAGGGTAACATACTAAATATACAATTCTGATATAATATCGGAGCCCGTGGGGTCTCCGGATAAGAAGAGCACCCACTCATCTCCCGTTGGCTGTCGTTAGAGGCGATTGAGAGAAAACAAGAAGACGGGCAGTTCTATTAGATTAATCACTACCTGTACTGTGATCACCGAGACGCCTGCCGAGCGTGGGGATTATGGCAACCCCTCCCTTCTGAGGGCATGTATTCGGCAATTGACACATTTTGGCTGCTTATGTGATATAATAGATTACTCTAGACTGCTCGAGTAAACTCGTGCGCGGGTACTGCGCGCGGGGGACTGGTCCGACTACTATCCCTTTGGCGTTTTAGTTTGTTGTACTTTCGTCGTATTTTATTACTTTTTTCTGTCTTATTTGATATTTTGAACGGCAAGACACACTGTCGCTCTGACCTAATTGTAACATGACACACTGTTTAAAAAAAAGTGATAAAATGACAAGCCCGCTGAGTTTCTTGCCGGATCTTCTCAGTTGAGGCCGCGTTGTGATCCGGTAGCTTCTTTTTTTTTAAAAAACATGACCTTTTCAAAAGTGCTAGCGTTAAGCCTATCTGAAATAAACTATTTTTGAGTTTGAGTCTAAACTTGCAATATAATATTAAAATATTTTGGAACAATCCAATCACGGTCATCTGATCCTAAACTAGGCAGAGCCTGTACTATGGTAACCAAGCAATTAATATAGATACCTACTTATATTTTTTTTAAATACATTGTGTAATATTATAAAATAAAATAAAATAAAAATGAATGAAAATGTGTGTTATGTGTTAAAGAGATTAAAAAAACTCGGGCGCCAGGACAATGTCCGAAAGAATAAAGAAAAAAATAATTACCTGGATAACATCTGCGTTTCGCATAGGCTTTTAATCATAAGGGCTGGTGAGCAAAAGGCCGAAATAAGTTAGATCTTAATTTATTGTCTCTTGAGGATTACAATTTGGTAGTTAAATTTAGACCGATCTCCTAATGTTAATTACAAGATATTTTAATATGTTCAATGGTACAAAAATAGAGTAAAAAATTAAATTTAAATACCTCCATACAAAGTTAGTAGTTCATGAGAAAGATAGGTGTCCATGTCCTGTGTGATTCCTGCCCATATCCAGTACATCGTGGTCGTAATGGACCACGGTGGAGCCGGCGAAATCCCCACTGGTGTTTCTCACGAAAAAAATCGATTCCATCACTCGCCGAGTAGACGGAAGTCCAAATCAATGCATTAGAGCATGATGCAAAAGAAAAATTGTAGTTCAAAAGAACAAAAAGCTAGAAGAAAAAGGAAAAAGGAAGGCCGCGTTTAACGGTGAAACAAAAAATTATCCATCACTTTAAAATTCAAACCAAATATCAAAATATTTAACAAAATACGTTGTCTCCATGGCGAGGACACTTATAATAAATAATAATAATAATATTCAATTTATCATTGAAAAAGTAAGCGATTAAATACGCTTTATGAAAAATAAAATTCACGCCATCTTTTTAGTATAACAAAATTAGAAAAGTGTCGTCTGTCTCAATGACAGATTAGAAGAAAAAAAATGTCAGTCGAAAAGCTATTTCCATGGTCGATCGATGGCATAGACAATAAAATGTTGCCATTGACGAACAAAATTTCACCTATTTAAGACCCAAAAATCCAAAGTGTGCTAAAAAACTTAAGAGACCTATGTAACACGTTACAATTGATAACACCCAGGCACTTGGTGGGTATCGAACCCGAAACCTATTGGCCAGGGTATGCCGCTACCCAATAGCTCGTAAGTTCGATCACCGCCAAGCGTCTGTATGTTATCTATTTCTATGTATTTACAGCAAAAAAGATGTGTTTGTATCAGTTCCCCGGTTGACACAGTACAGGCTCTGCATAGTTTCTGAACAGGTTGTTATCGGTTTTACTAAGATTTTTAAAGAACCATTACAAATTTTGGTTGAAAAATGTTAATAAATACTTTTTCACTTTAAATACTAACCAACTAAGTATTATTATATTCTACAACGTGCAATAAACGAGCAACGATATTGCAGAGGAGTGCGCGACGCTGAGCGGCCAGTGGTGCGGCGCGCGAGTGTGGGAGTCCCTCCCGCGGTGCTCCGTGGCCGCGCCCCACGGGAAGCCTACCCCGCTACTCGTGAGTCACTTGCACTGGACCGACTGGACGCGTGCTGGCTTAGAGGAAGGATCTCTACAAGATGGACACTTTCTCATTCGCACAAGAAATGAATGCATTTATTTATGTTACATGTGTTAGAAAGAAACATAGCACATGATTTTTTTGTCTTCCAGTGTGTGTTCAGCATCGGTCACGGACTTGAAGAAAACGCTCACTTTGAAGTTTTTTCGGTCACGATCTAGCTTTGGTGTTTTTAAATTGGTGAGCATTACCCCAGCAAGAAAGATGGTCGTAGAGAAGATTGAGTTAAACGAATAATTAGAGCATAATCTGCTGTAAATGTGCGCGGAATAAAAAATTAGTGCATCCTTTCGTTTTCGAGAAAAATCCGAAAAACGATTCTTGCTGGGGTAACGTTGTTCCAGCAAGAAGATTCTAAACCAATGCTCGGAGAGAAACATAAACTTCAGGAAAGATAGCTTATATTTGTGCGTAATTGTGCGCTGAAAATGAAATTTGTGCTTGTTAAGATTTCAGAGTTATTACAATTCCTGCTGGGGTAACGTTTTGCAGAATCGTGTTTCTCGGAAACCAGTAATTGTGCACCTGTAGAATAAAAGATTATCAGTAGCTCTTAATTTGTGCGTATTTATGCATTAATTAGATTTTCAAAAATATTTACCGTTTTAGCGTAATAATGGATTTATGAAAACCAAAAAAAAGGTCCTAGCGCTTAAACGAACAAAAATTCATACACACTGAAAACGGTATTCGGTCCTTTTTAATACTCTTAACATCCACGAAAAGTTTCAAAACATATTATATACGCATTATTGAATAATATCACTTTAAATCAAAACTGATAATGTCTAGCTTTGACGTCAAAATGCAAAAAACAAGACAAACCCTAGAGTTTTTGGTATAAACCAAGAATTAGAGCACTTAATGAAATACATATCCTGAAAATTTCAGCTTCAAGTATTTCATAATAAAGAAGATACAAGCAAAAACTAGAACCCCTGTTAGATTACTGGTTATCCGACCAAATTGGAATGAACCCAAAAAAGCGAGGATTTCATACATAAACTCAAACTCAAAAAATATTTATTTCAAATAGGCTTAACGCTAGCACTTTTGAATCGTCATTTTTTAGAAGCTACCACCGGATCACAACGCGGCCTCAACTGAGAAGATCCGGCAAGAAACTCAGCGGGC
The DNA here is from genome assembly GCA_911728495.1 of Furcula furcula. NCBI lineage: Eukaryota > Metazoa > Arthropoda > Insecta > Lepidoptera > Notodontidae > Furcula > Furcula furcula. The sequence continues at coordinate 13,117,352 of OU452269.1, read as the reverse complement.
TTGTCATTTTTTCACTTTTTTTTTTAAACATTGTTTTGTTACAAATGAATCGACATTAGCGATATTGTGTCCTGCCGTTCGAAACATAAAGCAAGGGAGAAAAGAAGAAAACAATAAATTACGACAAACTAAAAGGCCAAATGGATAGTAGTCGGACCAGTCCCCCGCGCGCAGCACCCGCGCACGAGTTGACTCGAGCAGCAGCCATCACTCCCCTCATCATACTCGTGACCTTCTTTAAATGACAGTATTATGTGAAGCTGTTGTCTGTACAGTTACGTTCATAATGTTTATCAACAATCGCGGTTATCTTAATAGTCCGTCAGGTGGTTATAGTTTGTCATTATTTTTACAATATATTGTTACAGTTCTGTTAATTACTATTTAATTACGATAACCACAGAATGCATTGCAAGTTTATAGGTGTAAATAGCAATGATTCGCATTGCAATAAAAAATCTATATTTCCAATACTTATAATAAAAACCGCTCTCCGAGAAAGTTCACTGACCTTTGTGTACGAACTATCGCGGACACGAACGGTGTACCAGTTTTCAATTAGAATCGTTTGAACGAACGTACGTGCTCCTACCCCGCCCGCATGTATTTCGGGGCGGCTCGTGCAAGAGATTATCGACCGACACCGTTCTTTTTTTTTTTTTTTTTTGGGAATGATAGACGCTGTTAACCGCAGATGGCTATTGCAGCTTCACCGGACAATAGGAGGCGAGCGCTTGAAGCGCTCTAGCCTTTACGGCAGAAGTAGCGACGAGCACAAGGGCACCTCAGGGAGGCATGGCCTCGGCTTGGGCTGTCGCTTAAGAGAGGGCTGAGTTTACCACCGGTTCACAACGCGCCCCCACTGAGAAGAACCGGCAAGAAACTCAGTGGGGTGATGCACGTCGTTGCGGTCGCATACGTACGACCCTTCGGCCTCGCCGGCGAGACCGGTGTCTGATAGCTAGTGTAGCATACGGTTGTCGGGGAGGGGTCGGCGCATCCCGGTCCAATAGGACCGTCATGGGGTCAGGAGGGTCGAGCAGTACGTGCCGTGGTCTGCGGCGCGAGTCAGAAGGACTAGGGGCGTAATCGGCGGCGGCGCGGATTAAACTGTTCGCGTGACGGGACGCGGATTCAAAGTAGCGTTTCGACGCTTCTTTGAGGAACTTACGAAGGGGATCTAATTTGAAATCGGAATGCAGATCTACGTTCCGCATGTACCACGGGGCACCGACGGCACGTCGGAGGAAACGATTCTGGATAACCTGGAGGCTATCTATATGGGTGCGGGCGGCGTGCGCGAAAACTACACTCGCGTAAGTCATGATAGGGCGAATGCAAGCTTTGTATAATGTCAACTTATTTCTAAGCGACATTTTACTCCGCTTGCAGAGAAGGGGATACAGGCGACCTAATACGAAAGCCGCTCGATTGCGGACGGACCTAATGTGCGGGCCGAAAGTCATGCGGGAGTCCAAGGTGACTCCGAGGTACTTAACCTTCCTAGTCCAGGGGATAGGGCGATTGAATAGGGATATTGGAGCTAGTCGTCTGATGGGCCGAAGGCTCCGCGCGGAGAACATATTGGCGGGTCCCCGGGAGAAGACCACCGCGGCACTCTTCTCCGGGTTCACCTCTATGCGCCACGTACGGAACCATTGACCCAGGGCGTCGACTGCGGCTTGAAGAGCACGCGTTAAAAAGGACATGTTCCTATGGGAATAGTAGAGAGCGGTGTCATCCGCGTAAAGGGCGAGTTGGACTCTGCTCGAACGAGGAATGTCGTTCGTGAACAGGCTGAACAAGAGGGGAGAGAGCACGGAGCCCTGAGGGACTCCGGCCTGTATAGGATGAGGCGAAGAAAACGTACCTTCGACCCGGTATCGAAAGGTACGATTCGAGAGAAAGTCTCGTATGATGAGTACGAGCCTATCGGGGACTCCTAACTGGAAGAGCTTGTATATCAAGCCGTTGTGCCAGACCTTGTCGAAGGCCTTGGCAACATCGAAGAATAGGGCGCCTGTGTAGACGGGCTTGGGCTGGTTGAGCCCGGTCAGGATGTGCTCCGTGAGGCGGTGCACCTGGTGGACGCAAGAGTGTCTGGTTCGAAAGCCAAACTGCTCGTCAATAAGGATATTATTAGAACTGACAAAGTCTTTGAGTCTCGCTAATAGCAAGCGCTCATAGAGTTTGCCGAGAGACTTGAGAAGACTGATAGGCCGGTAGCTCGCAGGGCTGCTGCGAGGCTTACCCGGCTTAGGGATACCTACTACATCCGCGTCTTTCCATTCGGCAGGAAAGACGCAGTGGGACATGGCTGCGTTGAAGATAGTCACTAAAAGACATATCAGATGGACAGGGAGAACCTTGAGAACGCGATTGGAGATGCCGTCGGAGCCCGGTGCTTTCTTCGGCTTAAGGCCTTTGATCAGGTCTTCCACCTCGGTTTGCGTGACCGGGGAGAGGGATTCGGTGGGAGGGAGTGAGGACCTGCGCTCTACTTCCCTATCCACAAGATCGAGGTGCGCCGGATCGACGGGAGCGGAGCTGGGTGTGCACTGACTCTCTAGAGAGTCAGCGAGAACCTCAGCCTTCTCGTCGTCCTCGAACGCGGGTGGATCGCCTGAAGGGCGGGTCAAGGGGGGCATGGTAGCTACGGTGTCGGTTTTGAGGGATCTCGCGAGCCGCCAGTAAGCCTGGTGTGACGGCGAGATCTCCTCTAGAAACCCTCCCCATCGAGCCTCCCTGAGTTCCGCGATGCTGCGTTTCACGTCCCTCTGCAAAGCACGCATGCGGACCCGATTGGCATCGGTGGGGTAGGAGTCGTACGCGCGAATAGCCGCGTTTTTAGCGCGGACTAATTCCCTAATGTCATCGGGCAGCTTGAAGCGCACAGCGTAAAAGTTGTCCGCTTCAACCTGCCGGGAGGACTGGCTGATGGCCGATTTGAGATGATCGGTGAAAGCGCCGATCGCTTGGTCGGTGTCCTGAGGGGACGAGATTTGCGCCGGGAAGCGGGCAAGATTCGGAGAGTCGGCATCGGCTAAACAGGTGTTTAGCTGATGCCAGTCCAGAACGGTCCTAGTGACCGGCTGGGAAATGGGTGGCGGACCTAGTTCCATTAGGACCGGTCGGTGGTCAGAATCTAGCTCATGGAGAACCTCTAAGGAGCGCAACCGGAGGGTCACGCCCTTCAGGAGGGCCATGTCTAAGATATCGGGGCGGTGATTGACATTATTGGGATAATGGGTCGGGCGCATAGGTGCGATGACGTCAAAGTCGAGAACGTCGACCAAGCCGTCGAGGCACCTGCCGTTGCCGGTGGTGACGTTACAATTCCACCTGACATGCTTGCAGTCGCCGGCCAGAATGACCGCGTTGTCCAGGTCAAGGAGTGACTCGATATCACTCCTGAGGGGCCGCTTATCAGGTGGAAGATAGATAGAGGCGATAGTGACAGCCGAATGGCCGGAAAGAGAGAGGCGGCAAACCGAGGCCTCTATATTAGTGAGCGCAGGGGGATCGATAGGGATGCAGTGCAGGGCCCTTCTGTAATAGATGGCAGTGCCACCTCCGAGGGAGGTGTCACGGTCATTTCGCACAAGATGGTAGTTGGCGATATTCGGACTCCTATGAGAGGGTTTCAGGAGGGTCTCCTGCACCAGCAAGACATCAACTTGGTGACTTCGCAGGAAGTCAGCAACCTGATCTCTTTGTCGGGAGAGGCCATGCGCATTGAAAAATGCGAGGGAAAGGGAATGGGGTTTTTGTCTACTCTGGTGTAAATCCATTTACGGGCCTACATTTGAGTTTACGGGGGACAGGGCGTAGTACACGTCCTCGAATTCGGCGATAGCTTGTACTCTATCGCAGGGGTTCTGTGCGCACCGAAGGCGGCTCGCGAAAAGGCGGATTCTATCGATGTTAATACCATCGATAGAGCGTCGGACCAATTCGAAGTCCGAAGCGAGGCTGGACGCGTGCGCTGAAGGCGCAGGCGCGGCCGGTTGCTTGGCGGGGACGCTCGTTGCTTTAGGAGCAGCGGCGGGGCGGACGTATGGCAGTGTCTTATCCCACGCGTTCGGTGGACGCACTGCGGGCTGGGACGATGAGAGAGGTCGCGGCGCAGAGGGCGCGGGGACGCGGGGGGCCGGAAGCGGCTGCGTAAGAGGCGCTGAGGGCGCCGGGGCCTGAGGCGCTGAAGGCGCGGGCGGGTAGGACTCCAAGGGTGGAGGGGCGGGGGGGAGCGCGGAGATTGTTGCGCCTCGCCACCCGGCGGTTCCTCCTCGGGGCCCTCGGGCAGCCGCGATAGTTCGCGGTGTGCCCGATGGTCCCGCAGAGGACGCATCCGGGAGGCTCGGTCGCCGTCTCCCTATTGCGCTCGCATTGAGACGTCGCGTGGTCTCCTGTGCACTTCACACAGCGAGGCCTCGCGAAACAGTTGCGGGAGGAGTGGCCGTACAACTGGCAGTTGTGACACTGCCCGGGTAGGCCACGTTTGTGGGGGGCTTCTACGGCGAAGCCGGTAAGACCGCAAACAGTCTTCAAATTGAAGATTTGTTTGCCCTCGTCGGAGCGCACGAGATGGACCAGAACCATCTCGTACGGTTGGAGCGGGCGATTGCCAGGGTGCATACGGTGCACCTCCATCACCGGTAAGGATTGCGACAGAAGGTCGTCTTTAATAAACTCAGTACTGAGTTGGGTAGGGACTCCGCGGATTACGGCGCGGATGATTCGGTCCTCGTCGAGAGTGTAGGTGTGAAAACCTATCTTCTCGGCTCGGAGAAACTTAGACAATTCGCGGTGCTGGTCCGCGGTGGACATGATAACCTTAATACCAAGGGGAGTGTTCATCGCCTTGGTATAAGATATTTTACGGGCGTAGATCGCTTTACTAACGCGCTCCCACGCGGCCTTGTCTTGAACGACAATGGGCGGGGGGGGGGGGGGATTTACGCGGTGGCCGCGTGGGTGGAGGGGAATTACGGGGCTCGGGGGCCGGAGAAGCCATCGGCGAAAAATACGTCGGTGGCGGGGTCGAGCGGATCGGGGGGGTCACGCGAGGTGGTGACTCCGGGCTATCCGACTCAGTACATATGTACTTGGTCGGTGGAAGGTCGCGGGACTTGAGCGCGCGTTTCTTCCTGCTGACTACGGTGAAACCGTCAGCAGGCGTGGTGGGACGCGGCGAGTTAATGAGCTCGACCTCCATGTCGGAGCTCGAGGCAGACTCAGAGTCCGTCTCGGGCTCCGCACGGAGGGCGGGCGGCAACGGAGTCGCGGACGCGGCGGGCGCGGTCGACGCGGGGCAGGACGCGGTCGCGGGGATTGCGGATACGGAGGGCGCGGCTGCTGAAGGCATCGCGGAGGGCGCGGTATGGGACGCAAAGTCGTTGACCATCTCGGGCCAGCGCGCTTTCGCGAACTCAAAGAATTCGCGAAAGAACTCCATGCCCGGATGACGGTCCATACTGCTCGTACGTACGGGGGGAACGCACGACTGGGGGGGACACCCCAGTCGGTGTGTACTGAATGGCTCCCCCCACCGGGTGAAGGTGGGGGAAGGGTGAGTGCCTAACGTGTAGGACCGACACCGTTCGTGACCGCGAGACTACATTGAGTCAAAATCAAAATTGCATTGCAAGATTCCATTACCATTATACATATAGCTCAAGCAAGTAAAAGCGTGTTAAAAATACATACAATTCAATTAAATTGAGAACTTCCTCCTTTTTAAACGACTTCAAAAAAGGAGGAGGTTCTCAATTCGAATTCGAATAGTACGGATAGGCCGCTCCATTAATTGGGTCCCATAAAAAAATATTACGTACGAATAAGTAAGTAGTTCCTGAAAAAATGAGAATGGCGACTCTGAAAAAACTGTAGGAATGCTGGAGGTTGATGTTTTTACGGCTTTTTAAGGACATAATTGGTCATAACACTGGCAAATATTGACCAATTTCAATGAATCTTTTTTTATTCGAAAGAAGGAACCTGTATATAATGAATCTGTATAAATTTGATCACCACCGATTAAGAACTTCCTGGAGAACCATGATTTATTTGGAGGAATTTATCTGGTAAAGACCATAAAATTGGGGTAAGTAATAATTGATATATGTAATTACAAAATCTCTAATATTTACAAGATATAACAAATGAATCTATAATTTTATTTGATATAATGATCAGTTGATATAATGTCATGTATGTCGGGGTTTTTTAAAATTTATACTTGTTAGTGATGAAACTGGGAAAGACTTATGTCGTTAACACGTTTCGTCACAAAAAATATGTCATGCTCTCCCTCCAATATGGTTGAGGGGAGTGATGGCTGCTTTTCGAGTCAACCCGTGTGCGCTGCGCGCGTGCTGCTTAGGGGGGGGACTGCTCCGACTACTATCCCTTTGGCCTTTCAGTTTGATTGTATTTTCTCGTATTTTTTTTCTTAGCGTAGCACTCGAGCTAAGCGAGCGCAACCTACTTACTTTTTAAACAGGGATCAGTGTTGCCAACTTTACAATGGGATAAACTACACACATCAAAAGTGTCTAGGGATCAACATATACACACATCAAAAGTGTCTAGGGATCAAGCATTTTTAAGCGGATTTCTTGAGATTGAGATGTGGCTTTGTAATAAATTTATGATTTTATAAATTTATATGGATCCTTTTTGGTGCATTTCATAATTTGAATCAGGAACTGTGAATCAAATTCGAGTAAAAGATGAAAATCAGCTGTCAATATTTTCCCTATAAAAACATACAACGCATTGAAGACATTATTAGTGCTACTGTTTCCCTACTACTGATTAAAACCAACGTTATTATGGAGCGGCGACGTCATTTAAGCAGGGAAGAAATGCTCAGAGCCGTGGGAATGATAGAAGCTGGTTCCCGGCAACGTACTGTGGCTTTAGCTCTGAATACAAGTCAGAGTGTTATCAGTCGACTTTGGACACGTTACCGAAGCACTGGTACCGTGGCTGAGCGCCATGGAGGACGGTATCGCTGCACCACACGGAGACAAGACCGATATATTCAAATCTTAACTCGAAGAGCTCCAACAATAACTGCCATGATGTTAGCCGTGAGGCTTCATCACTCTTCAGGGAACTTAATTAGCGACCAAACAGTCAGAAACCGCTTGCATGAAGTGAACCTTCATTCCCGAAGACCGCTACGGGTACCACCTATAGCAATGCACAATCGTAGGATTCGATATCAATGGGCTCTTGAACACAGAAATTGGGCAGAAGAACAATGGCGTTTCGTGTGCTTTTCTGATGAGTCTCGTTTTGGTATGAGACCGGATACAAGACGTATACGACACTGGAGAACCCCTGGACGCCAACAGCGATTAAAATCCTGCCAGGAAGTCCATCCTTATAGTGGTGGAACCATCATGGTATGGGCGGGTATTTGGATCGGCGGAAGAACTGAGTTGATTTGGATCAGAGGCAACCTCAACGCTCAAATTTATGCTGAGACGATTGTATCAGACGTCATCGTTCCTCTACAAGTGCAAATCGGTCCCTTATTTCAGTTAATGCATGATAATGCACGACCGCACACCGCAAGAGTTGTAAGACAGACTCTCGCCGCAGCTAACATCAATGTCCTGCCCTGGCCTGCTCAGTCGCCAGACTTGAACCCGATTGAGCATGCATGGGATATGCTACAGAGAAGAGCTCTGCCGAATATGGAGGGTATCCAGTCGCAAGAAGACCTTTTTTTGTTGTTGCAACGAACATGGGCGGCCATTCCACAGCGTGATTTGGATGAACTCATTTTGAGTATGCCAAACCGATGTTCTTGTGTTGTTAGTGTTCGCGGTAGAAACACGGATTATTAATTGTTTAAGTTACCCAATAAAATTTTAAAGAAAACTGTTATTTCAGTCTTTTTTTCGAACTTTTGTGTTAGTGGTTCAAATGTCAAAAATCCCTTTATTAGGAAAATGGCAAATTTCTTTATTAATGCAAAGGTGACTTGGTTTATCGTTACTGTGACAAACGAAAACACTTTATTTGATGAATCCTTAAAGAAAATTTTAATTAATATCAATCAGGAGAAAAGTTATTGCAAAAATATATGTTGATCCCTAGACACTTTTGATGTGTGTAGTTTCATGAACAAAATTGGTGGGTGAAAAAAAACATATATCTTATTTTATGGGCTAAACTAAGGAACTTAGAACACTATTTAACTCCCGCCCACTGAAGAATCTAATGACAAGGAAAAAGGTAACTAGATCGTCCATCCAGGTAGAAGGTCAAAGAATTTTGTAGCAAATCTTCGTTTTCCATTGCTCATATTGAATTTGCAATGCAGTTTTAATTTAATTTCTGGTTTTCCACTTCACAATTGACGGGCCCGTTGGTGTAGTGTTTAGAGACCCTGGCAACCAACCGAGGGGCGCGGGTTCGATTCCCACCAAGTGTCTGGGCGTCATAAGTATATCAGTATGTATTTACAAAAAAAGTATCATCATCAGCCGGAAGACGTCCACTGCTGAATATAGGCCTCCCCCTTCGAACGCCACAATGAACGACAATTGGCTATTTGCATCCAACGGTTACCTGCGACGCGCACAATGACAAAAAAGTATACTTATAAGTATTAGTAATAGCTGCCTGTTTACCATAGTAAAGGCTCTGCCTAGTTTGAGATCAGAAGATCGTTCGTCGATTGTCCCAAAATATTATTATTATTTTCATGTTTTTTGTTTCACGGGATTTACCCGGTCTTTTAAGAGGCTTGCGTGGGGACGAATCCAACACATAGAGGCCCTTTTTACAATTAAATGGTGTGTGGTTGGTTGGTACCTACCGAGGTCAACTACTTAATTGAAGAAAAAATAACAGTTTACCTCGGCAGCCAAGGGAATTATTGTAAATGTATGGAAAGATAGTCTACTTACTAGTCTTGGTGCGTAACGACACCAAGGACCCGAGTACTCCAGCGAGTTGGTCAGGGCCCCCACCTTGGCGTGTCTTCGTCGGCCGAGTGAAAACCGAAGGGGACCCGCGGGACTCAGCTCTGGCTTACCTTAATTGGCCGTCCAGAGAGGAGTTGTTAGAGCTATATGCTCCAGGGGTGGAAGTGCTAAAAGTCATAACGCCGCGAGTAACTCCGGAGAAAGCGCAGCATACCTCTCAACACAGGGGTGTTGAGCCACCCACACCGTTGTTGCCTTCCGCCGTCTTATGACGGCCGTATGGAGAGTCCATCTAGTGGGTGGCAAGTCACCACTTGTCAAAAAATAATGAGTAGGTGGCAAGAGACCCCGGCCTTTTACAACAGCCCAGTGTTCAGTCAACCAAATATCCACTCAAAAACATATAGTAATCTTTCCACATACTAGGTTAGGCACTACTTAGTAGTATAGAGAGTAGTCTGCCAGAGTCAACTGCTGTTTATATCTTATTTCCAGCAGTTTATTCTGTTACCAACTGTTGTGTTTAACTGTTCGGTTACATTATTTGACGGGCCCGTTGGTCTAGTGGTCAGACACCCTGCCTGCTAACCAATGGGTCGTGGGTTCGATTCCCGCCAAGTGTCTGGGTGTTGTTTATCTATTTAAGTATGTATTTACAAAAAAAAAGTATATAAGTATTAGTATCAGTTGTCTGGTTTCCATAGTACAGGCTCTGCCTAGTTTGGGATCGGACGACCGTGTGTGGATTGTCCCAAGATATTATTATTATTATTATTCTGACAGGTGTCTTTCATATCATTAATTTCACCCAACAGACCTCTACGTCTTGGATTCGTCCCCACGCAAGCCTTTAAAAAGTCCGGGTGTGAAAACTAGAGAAAATAAAAATAAAACTAAAATAATAATAATAAATACACTTTATTCTACACCAAAAGTTACATGTAAATTGAACAATACGTTGAAGAAATCAATGTACAAAGGTGGCCTTATCGTTAAAAACCAATCTCTTCCAGGCAACCTACATTTAGTTTTAAAATAAAGTTTAATTGCGTAATAATATAACTGACATTGTATTGAACTCTTCACCTACATGAACTATAAGTAACTAGATACTATGCGTTTCATCTAAGAATGTGGCCGCCATCTTGCCATTTCAAATATATAATTACTAAAAATGATGTTTTAACAAAAATAGATGGCAAAATAAGACATTACATCAAATAATCAAATCCGAGGCGAATTTTTCATTTTGTGTTTACTCTGCCGCTGATACAAAAATCGTAAAAAACGAGTGAAGTTCCGCAGTATGGCGGACACATTCTTAGTTGAAACGCATAGTACATACTTTATAAAAAGAAAGGCACCAACTTTGGTTCTTGATTATATTTAAATTTAGAATAAAAGTAACTTCCGTTAACAGTTTTATACTTCAGTGTACCCAGGCAAAGCTGTTTGTGTGCAAAGTTAAGAAGGTCACGAGTATGTATGAAATCCTCGCTTTTTTGGGTTCATTCCAATTTGGTCGGATAACCAGTAATCTAACAGGGGTTCTAGTTTTTGCTTGTATCTTCTTTATTATGAGATATTTGAAGCTGACATTTTCAGGATATGTATTTCATTATGTGCTCTAATTCTTGGTTTATACCAAATACTCTAGGGTTGGTCTTGTTTTTTGTATTTTGTCGTCAAAGCTCGACATTACCATTTTTGATTCAAAGTGATATTATTCAATAATGCGTATATAATATGTTTTGAAACTTTTCGTGGATGTTAAGAGTATTAAAAAGGACCGAATACCGTTTCCAGTGTGTATGAATTTTTGTTCGTTTAAGCGCTAGGACCTTTTTTTGGTTTTCATTAATCCATTATTACGCTAAAACCAGGGCAATGGAAAACAGAAGATCGAGAGGAGAATTGGATAGAAGTACAAAGAAAGAGATACAGAAATCGTTTTATTTCCAGTAGAGGGAATGCTATTTGTGAGACGAATATTAATTTCGAAGCGGCGGATATAACTGTACCCCTATATATATATAATGTGGCAAAACAAGTGACTGAGGGTGATATTGTGACTTACATTAAGAATAAATGTAACGTTGACGTAAAAGTGGAGAAAATTAATATGAAGACTGCAAAAGATTACGATGCTTATAAAGTTTATGCTCCTAAACATAAATTGGATATATTTATGAACACTGATTTCTGGCCTGAAGGAATAGCCTTCCGTCGTTTTATTAATTTCGAGCGATGGAATAGAGACAGAGTAGAAACTCTGAAGAATGGTGTCAACACTAAATAATTCAATGATGAGTGCCACTCTTACAAATATCAGCTTTATCAGTTATAACTGCAAATCTGTAACTAGATCGGTGGATTGTATTCGATCATTTTGTCTGACCACTGATATAATTGCGCTTCAAGAGACTTGGCTCTTGCCACATGATATCCCATTTTTGGGCAGTATTGATCAGGAGTTCGACTACGTTGGTAAATCGGCAGTGGATACATCATCGGGAATTCTGCGTGGTCGTCCGTACGGCGGTGTCGCGATACTTTGGCGTAAAAACGCCTTTAAAAGTGTTGTTGTCGTAAAGAGTCAAAGTGTGCGCATTATTGCTATTAAAGTAACCGTAGGAAACCGACAATTTTTGGTTTTCTCTGTCTATATGCCCACTGAATCAATGGAAAGCCTTAGTGAATTTATTGACTGCTTAAGTGAGATCAATGCCATTGTAGAAAGTAGTGGTGTGGAGGCGGCTTATATCCTTGGCGATTTTAATGCACGGCCTATTGGCATATTTGGAAAAGAACTGTTGAACTTCTCGTCGGAAGTAAAATGGCGGTGCGCTGACATTGAGTTGCTGGGCAGTGAATCGGACACATACACGTATGTAAGTGAAGCTCATGGTACTACTAGTTGGCTAGACCACTGCTTGGTAACGGAGGCAGCTTGGAATTCCATTACGAACATTAATATTTTGTGTGAAATTTCATGGTCTGATCATTTTCCCCTATTAGTTAAGTGTGATTTCGGTGTATTGAGACCTAAATCTATGCAATGTATACGTAATGTTGATGGAAGTATTTGGGGGGTGAGAGATTCGGATGAAATAGAATTATATACAAAGTATTGTAATTGCAGTTTAAGGAATATTGATTTTCCCATAGAGTTTAGACAATGTAGTAATAATAAATGTAATAATGTAGAGCATAGAGAAATTATAAATAATATGTATAACAAAGTAGTACAAGTGCTGCAGGAATCGGCTGTGAAGAGTCATAATAACCGAAATAAATGTAAAAAGTTCAATGTAACTGGTTGGAACACATATGTAAAAGATGCGCATAGACAGGCTCGGTTAGATTTTCAAAATTGGGCGGTGCATGGTAGACCACGAACTGGTGTACTATATGAAAAAATGGTCAATAGTAGAAAAGTGTTCAAATACAAGTTGAAGTGGTGTCAAAATAATAAAGAGCAAATTAAAATGGATATTATTGCAAGTCACCATGATGCAAAGAATTTTAAAAGTTTTTGGAAGTCCACAAATTTGAATCCTAAGCCGAGTGTGCCATTAAGCGTAGATGATGTTAATGATCCTAACAAGATTGCTAATCTCTTTAGGGAGTCGTTCAAGATGGACTCTCCTCTGGGTCCATCAGTAGGGCCAACCGGAGCACAGGAGGTCGGGGAGGGGTCGGAGAGCACGCATCTGAGGTTTACAGCTAAGGAAATAACAGCGGCCATAAAAAACCTAAAACGAGGAAAATCACCTGGCCATGATAATTTAAGTAAAGAGCATCTTACGTATGCAGGAAAGCATGTATCAAGGGTGCTAGCGATGATATTTAATTTGTGCATATGTCATTCTTATCTCCCAGAGGATATGATGAAAACAATTGTAGTTCCAATAATGAAGAACAAGACTGGCGATGCAAGTGATAAAAATAACTATAGGCCTATTTCCTTGGCTACCATTATTGCTAAGGTTTTGGACAGTTTGATTGACCGACAGTTGGATAAGCATTTAAAACTGCATGATGCACAATTTGGGTTTAGGCCTCATCTATCAACAGAAACAGCAATCCTCTGTCTCAAACAGACTGTCCAATACTATACAAGTAGAAAAACACCTATATATGCGTGCTTTCTGGACCTCTCCAGGGCATTTGATCTGGTGTCGTATGACTGCCTATGGAGGAAGCTTTCCCTGGAGACCACATTTCCAGTTGAATTGATTGCTGTATTAAAGTATTGGTACAGCAATCAATCTAATTATGTAAGGTGGGCGGGGACATTGTCGGGGGCATATAGGTTGGAATGTGGCGTGAGACAAGGGGGGATAAGCTCTCCTAAACTTTTCAACCTGTACGTTAATCAGCTTGTGGTTGAGCTCAGCAATGCCAATATTGGATGTTCTATTGACGGACACATTGTCAATAATATAAGTTATGCAGATGATATGGTATTGCTGAGTCCATCTATAAGTGCCCTTAGGAAGCTCCTTCGAATATGTGAAGGTTATGCTGTTGCTCATGGTCTCCGGTACAATTCAACTAAGAGCGAGCTTCTCGTGTTTAAGGCAGGTGGCAAGCACTATGATACGGTGCCACCAGTTTTCCTAGGGGGTGCCCCACTTACTAGGGTAACTCAATTTAAGTACCTGGGACACTGGGTAACGGACGATCTTACAGATGATGTGGATGTTGAAAGGGAACGCAGAGCATTGGCGGTCAGGTGTAACATGTTGGCACGTAGGTTTTCCCGGTGTACGGAGCAGGTAAAGAAAACGCTTTTTCGATCTTACTGCCAATCCCTGTACACGTGCGCCCTGTGGACCAATTACACACAAAGATCGTACAATGCTCTGCGTGTCCAGTATAATAACGCCTTTAGAATAATGTTGGGGCTGCCGCGCTTTTGCAGTGCGTCGAGTATGTTTGCGGAATCAGGCGTCCAAGACTTTTTCGCAATAGTACGCAACAGAACTGCATCCTTGATGCGCCGAGTGCGCGACAGCTCCAACAACTATATAAACATAGTTGCGAACAGGCTCGACAGCCCCATGATGCGGCACTGGGTGGCGACGCATTGTCCGTCACTCAGGTGCTGTTTCATAATTTAATATTGTATAATTGTGCATGCTTCAGAATTCTTTTAAAAATCATTTTGTTTTATGGACCAAATGTCTGAGAATAAATTATTATTTATTTATTTATTTATTAAAACGGTAAATATTTTTGAAAATCTAATTAATGCACAAATTAAGACCTACTGATAATCGTTTATTCTATAGATGCACAATTATTGGTTTCCGAGAAACACGATTCTGCAAAACGTTACCCCAGCAGGAATTGTAATAACTCTGAAATCTTAAGACGCCCAAATTTCATTTTCAGCGCACAATTACGCACAAATATAAGCTATCGTTCCTGAAGTTTATGTTTCTCTCCGATCATTGGTTTAGAATCTTCTTGCTGGAACAACGTTACCCCAGCAAGAATCGTTTTTCGGATTTTTCTCGAAAACGAAATGATGCACTAATTTTTTATTCCGCGCACATTTACAGCAGATTATGCTCTAATTATTCGTTTAACTCAATCTTCTCTACGAGCATCTTTCTTGCTGGGGTAATGCACACTTTAAATTGAATTGCATTAAGAAATATTGTTTAAACTACTTAGTAGTCGCATTAAAATAAATATCCATAACGTGTGTTTCGTATAAGAATGCTGATTTTCTGTCCTTATCGACCACACGCTAGCCAGATGTTTGTCATATTCTGTCTACGCGTGCTGGCCATACTGGACGAATGTTGCCAACTGACCACTATGATAGGATTAATTTAGATGCGAGCTGCAATGGCGTGGTGATTCGGCAGACGTTTCTCATGTTTCTGTTTCAACACCTCAAAATATTCAATTAAAATACATAATTGAATTGTTATTGCGTCCTATATTCTGTGAAACAATTTGAAACCCCCGCCATATCACACAAGTTTCTGAACGAGTCTTTAGTGATGTGCCGACACAATTATAATCGATCGATTTAACATTTGACAGTTCGAGTACGGCGTCGAATGCGAAGCGTTGCGATACACGCCGGAACCTCCGGCTTACGCGCAGAGTGAAACCACACCATCGACCACCATGGACTCTATAAGGTGGACAAGGATTTCTTTTAAACACAACCCAAAATAAATTTAAGGGTATTTGATGCCTCTTTTTGTTGGTCAGGTACATGTATTTAGGAGGCGGTTGGCGGCCGGCACGGTGGCGCCAATGTTCGCGCTGCGGATCGCGCGCTCTGCCTGCCGCGCAGCCTTCACGGCATCCACTCCAGAGAGCCTATGACGCGAGATTCCTAGCCGCTTGCAGGTAGTAGAACTGTACTGTATTATCGTTTCTTTCTACGTACCTAGAAAAAGAAGAAGAAATACATTTATTTGATCAACACACAATATAAATAAAACAGCCAGTTTGTGGGGTGCTGTGCCGTGATAAATTATAACACAGCGCTGGTATTATACCCAGTAGGTAGTTATGCTTTTTAAATATTTTTCTTTATTACAGATGTGGCGGCAAATGGACTTTATTCTCAAATGTTTAGGTTTTAGAGTTTAAGATTACTGTATTTGTTAAGTTTGTAAATAAATGTTCTTTATACGAAAAATGACTCCTACTTATTTTTAAGACGACCCCCTTTGTTTAAATTCGCTATGTACCGACTGTCCAACTAATGTATCTGATCCATTATATACTGCTTAACCAGCGTCACGAGAAATTACAGAACTGGGAACCTGCTTAGTTTAGGGAGTCTTGTTATTCTGATCAATAGCGAGATGAGAGACGATGAAAATATATGCAGTTATTTCAAATACTTAGTCCGGTCAATCTAAAATCCCAACAAACTGAAAATGAGTACAATTGTTAAATAAACTTTTTAAGTTCCCCATCATTTCCGTGTATGGATTTTTTTTTTCTTGAGGTCAAAGGTAAGAAAAATGAGATTTTCAGCAAAACGGTAAGTTTTATCATAAAAGTACCCCAGACAAAAATTGTAGATCATAAAAATGTATCAAAAGGTACTTTTTTCCTACGAGCCACCGTTTCTGAGATATAACGATTCAAAAAGTTGCTATCGTCATAATATGCATGAGTACGCCAGGTATATACATCTCTAGAGTTGTTGGTGTAAATAATGAAATTCCTTCGATAGCGTTGCAGTAGACTGTTAGATGATCACAATTCGCGATAATTACGGGTAATACATGTCTATCTATATTTTACAGAAAAATTAAACTATCGTTCTAAGTAGGTAGGTAGGTAGTTAGGTAGTGCAGTTTTTTAGTAATCCTAAAAATAACTCAACCAACAAACTTAGTATTGCTGTTTGATTTTTATACTATCTGAGAACGAAATAACTTTGATATAATTTGATGATTAAAGGGCCAAAGAAAGCATGGAAACCTTGGTGCGCGAGCCCGACTCGCACTTGACCGGTTCTTTTTGTCAGGGAGGAAACCACCGAACAAAAATCAGTACAAGTACTATAGAACGCTTAATTCAAGTAAGACTAGTAGGCACGGGTAAAAACATCAAAATTCATATATATCAGGTAAAGGACAGTAGGAACCATACCGTCAGCTGTATTTATCGACATTTGCGCTTGTGACAGATCAAACTCATTACTACTTATCACTTACATATCAATATAACTCTCTTTATAACTTTAAATAGTTCAATTTACCTGCCTCGTAGAGGATTTTTTTTTGGGACTGATAGACGTTGGCCGCAGATGGCCATTACAGCTTCACCGGACAATAGGGTCGTGGAGGAAAATCTGCCTAGGCTTTGTTTAAAGGAAAGGGACCATAAACTAACGCGTACTCTATTCTTAAAATATAAACTATGGAGGAGACCTTCAAAATGTATCCGATCTCCGTAAGGGTGGAGTCCGGATTATCCCACTAAAACTCCCCGGAACCCTTTCTGGACGCTATGCAAAGACTCTGGCCTTCAGTTCGGAATTCGCCAAAGTTTCTCCAGCGCCGGACGCTTGCTAGAGCAGATCTCGGGGGGCAGCAGAAATGCATAACTCCTCCCGGCACCCTCACTCACGGTTGCCTCACGGTGCTCGCGACGACGCAGGCAGGGCTTACACTGCGTCGTTACCCACCTCGGGTTTTCAAGACATCGTTACTGAATTCTCTTTCATCATCATCTCCCTCGCTCTGTCCGTTACACGGGGTTGGCTTTCGCAATTATTTGGTGCCATTTTTGCTGCGTCAACCCTAGCCTAGTCAATCAATTCCGTCAGTCAGTCAGTTATTTATTCAATTCCACCGAAGTAAATATAAATCCGTGCTCAATTCTCTTTGATTTGAATAATTATAATAGTTTCACAGACGTAGGTACTAAAGATGCCGCTTTTGTTTTAAATTTCCAAACAATTTGATGTTTTCTATACTTTAATTACCTACCGATTTAAATCGGTAGTAAAAAAAAACATTATTTTTTAAAATAATTAAAAGAATGTTGCAAGCAAAAGCTCAAAGCCGATAACGTTTAATCATAGAGTTAAGTATTAAGAATAGAGTACGCGTTTGTCTATGGTCCCATTACACAAAGCGTAGGCAGATTTTCCTCTACGGGGCAGGTGAATTGAACTATTTAAAGTTATATTACAAGAGTTATATTGATATGTAAGTGATAATTAGTAATAGGTTTGACGGTTTGATCGGTTACGAGCGCAAATGTCGATAAATACAGCTAACGGTATAGTACCTATTGTCGTGTACCTGATATTTATGTATTTTGATGTTCTTACCTGTGCACAGTGTAGAATTTGACCTTAGTAGCGGCCATCCTCATTTTATTTTAGAATTCAATAGATTTAGTTATTATAAAGCATACTAAAAAATACCGGATTAGATATTTCACTTTAGAAGATACAGAGCATTTTTAAAAGGTCATTGACCTCCATGAAATCTGTTTTCGGCTGTATTTCTCGTAATAAAGGAAGCCCACTCTTATAAAAAATACACATTGATTGTTGATATGTAATATTTCAGATAGAAAAATATCAAGTCCCTAGCCGCACTCAGAATGGAGAAAAAAAATATTTTGTAAATTTCAATAATTAATTAATATAAAATTATCCTTTTAATAGTAGCATTTTTTTCTACCACTGAAATACACTAACGTAATTTATCTTCGAATTGACAAATTACCGAACATCTATCCAGCGAGATCTCTGAGATAATGTGTTTCTAAGTTTTTTTCAGGTTTCTATGGAAATAGGGTTGTCACAAAAAGTAGTACTATTTAAATATTTATATGAATACCAATAGAAAACAAAGGCCTTTATGTTAAAAGCGCTCTATGCAGATTAATATTACAACTTGAATAAAAGTATGTACATAGATATATAAATAATAACACTTGATTAAAATGGTGGTAAATTACATTTAGCATCCTTTTATGTAAGTACAATGAAGAATCAGTTTATTTGACATTTATCATTTTCTTAAATTATACGTCTTCTGTTCACTAAAAAGTGAAAAATAACAAATGTTATTGAGGTTAGTGATAGTTGATTTTGATGTAAACGTAAGTACTGTGTTTAGTTAGCTCCAACTTCAATAATATTTCAGTTTTTTAGTTACTTTTTAGTGTAATGTATATTCATTATCATCAGCCCACATCAGTCCACTGCTGGACCCCAAGGCACACCACTGAGCCCGATCTTCGTTGTAAATAAAGTCTTATACAATAGTATAATACGCTATACGCTGTATAGAAAAGATTGGATACCTATATGGATTAGATAGATATTGAAATTTTTGATCATATAATTATCTAAGATGGGTCATAATATATTTGTCAGAGTAATGTAGTAAACAACACCAATTTTATGGTTTTACCAGATAAATTCGTCCTCATCATTCATGTTCCTCGAAGAAGTTCATTTTAATGCTCTCTAATAAAAAATAATCTTATAAATAAATTGAAGAGTTTTATTCGTTTTTTGTTGCTGAGAATATCATCTTTACCCATTTTAGTAGGTAATTTCAACGTGTCATTCATGTGCTTTCAGGAACTAATTATTCGTTGGTAGTGAAATTTCTATGACAGTGTACTTTAGATACCAAAAATAATCAATCCAAATCGGTACATATTTGGCGGAATGATGAGAAAGCATACATTATACAAAATAGATTACGCGATGAATTGATAACTACCTCTTTTTTAAAGTCGGTTAATAATTGCTGATTTTCGCGACCTAGTTATATTATTACCTAAGGGACGCCTATAGACACGCTCAAACATCTGAAATATTGCATGTTCTATTCTTCTATTCTTGGTGGCTATAAATTTGGGCCCGGTATTCCCGGAACGCACTTCGACCCAGTTGGATCCATTGTGCATGCCCTAGCCCTTACTCTGTTGCTGGCGCATCGAAGAGCTCCCTCAGGTACGCAACGATCGCGCCAGCTTGGAGCTGTACATAATCATTTGGTGTAGGATAGGCTACTCCCAGATGATGCATCCTACGTCTCGCAAGAGCGTCGCAGCCACACAATATGTGTCGCATTGACTCTTTTTCATCTTCGCAGAATCTGCAAATGTCACTAGTATTTAGCCTCATTCTGTGTAGATGCTCGTTGGTACCAAAATGTCCCGTAAGTGCACCCATCAGGTGCCTTATTTGTGATCTGTTTAGGTTTAATAATTTGACCCCACAGTCCACCCTTCCGCTAGAGAACGCTTTGGAGTGGTTAAGGCCTGACGCTGCCCTCCATTCCTTCATGTGTTCGTTTCTAGCATGTGCATACAATGCTTGGTGATATGTTCCATACGGAATCCCCACAAATGGTTCGGGGCCAACCAAATGTCTCTGTGAGCCGGCCCTCGCTAATCTATCTGCCTTCTCATTGCCCTCGATGCCTTCATGTCCAGGTACCCAGATAAGGCTGACATTGTTGTGTCTTCCCAGGTTGTTCAAGCCTGTAACACCTTCTTTGACCAGTTTAGAAGCAACTCTGAAGGAATTCAGAGCCTTCAGAGCTGCCTGACTGTCGCTGAGAATGCGAATGGTTTTACCCTTGACATTTCTCCTTTGCATTTCTTTGATGCTGGCAATTATGGCATAGGTTTCCGCTTGGAATACCGATGCATATTGCCCCATGCTGTGACTGATACTACAGTCCTTGGAATAAATCCCTGCCCCTGTACCTGACTCCATTTTGGAACCGTCAGTGTACCATATGAGGTGAGTTCCACCATCCGGTTTGAGTCCCCTCGTCCACTCTTCTCTGGATGGTATATGTACTCGGTACCTCTTGTTAAACATGTACACTGGATTTATTCTATCACAGGGCATGTCCATTAGATCATCCAGTTCTTTCACGGGATCCAATAAAGTATGTTTTGTACAGGGCTTGTTACGATTCCAAACTCCTGCTTTTGCCAGTCTGTATAGCGACTTTCTTGCCTCTATTTGTATGTAAGTGTGAAGTGGGGTTAGTCCCAGTAACCACTCAAGAGCCAGTGTAGGCGTTGTTTTGAAGGCACCTGTAATTGCCATGCAAACTACTCTTTGTACCTTCCTAAGGGAATCCTTGCAGATCCTTAGTTTGGTCCTAGGCCACCATACAGCGCTGCCATATGTGAGAATAGGCCTCACCATCGTAGTATATAACCAATACATTACCTTTGGTTTGAGTCCCCAAGTTTTGCCATACGCAGAACGGCACATATTGAAGACACGTAAGGCCTTTTTTGTTATGTTTTCAACATGACCACGCCACGTTAGTTTACTATCAAGAGTTACCCCAAGATATTTTACTTCCGTAGCCCATTTTAGTTTGGTGCCGTACATTTCTGGGTCTCTAAGGCCCTCTAATCGTCTTTTCCTCGTGAACGGCACTATAACCGTTTTGCTTGGATTTATGGAAAGGTTATTGTCTTTACACCATCTTTCCACCCTAACCAAAGCACCCTGCAGCAAATCCGTTACTACGTTTGGAAATTTGCCATTTACCTGTATGACTATATCATCTGCATAGCCTACAGCTTGAAATGGTCCACTGTTTAGTTCCACTAACAACGAATCCACCACTAGACTCCACAGTAATGGGGATAGTACGCCTCCCTGTGGACATCCCTTAGTTGCCTTTACGGTAACCTTATCACCTAATAAACTTGTTTCAATAACACGTTCCTGTAGCATAGTGTTTATCCATTTGACAATTGTCGCATCTATGCCATGATTTTGTGCTGAGGTTCTTATTGACGCGAAGGTCGTTCGATCGAACGCCCCTTCAATATCCAAAAACGCTCCAGCACAGATTTCTTTAGTCTCCAATGCATGTTCTGCTCGGTTGACTACATGGTGCAATGCCGTCTCCGTAGACCTACCCGGTTGGTACGCGCATTGCATATCATGGAGCGGTCGTCTCTTAAGTGGGCCATCTCTTATATATCTGTCTATCATCTTCTCCAAAGTCTTAAGAAAGAATGAAGTAAGACTGATGGGACGATAAGATTTGGCATCCTCATAACTCTCCTTTCCTGGTTTGGGAATGAAGATTACCTTTGACTGCCTCCAAGCCGATGGGACATGTCCAAAGGCTAGGCATGCTCTGTACAGCCTGCATAGGTGCGGTATGAGAGTATTTTTACCCTCCTGCAGTAAGATGGGGTATATATCGTCCGATCCTGGCGATTTATAAGGACTGAAACTATCAATTGCCCATCGTACCTTGTCTGCGTCAACGACTTTCTTTGCTGTACGCCAGTCGTCCTTGGAAGTTTTCGCAGTCTGTTCTTCCATTGTGATGACATTTCCAGTCACATTCTGTATCTCTACCGAATCCGGAAAGTGCATCCTTAGCATATGCGTAAGAGTTTCCTTCCCAGTTGCAGTGAGTTTACCTTGGTCATTCCGGATAGATGCTAGCGGATTGACTTTTGCAGAGCTCATTGCTTTACTGAGCCTCATACCTTCTGGGAGACTGTTGATGTTACTGCAGTGAGCTCTCCATGACCTACGCTTCGCCTTGCGCACTTCCTTACTATAGTGCGTAAGGGCCTTGGCATATTCTGCAAAGTCATTATTCGATTTTGCCCAATTGAAAACACGTCTGGTCTCCTGTCTTAGACGTTCTAAGGCAGGTGACCACCACGGTTCCTTATGCGTTGCCGCCTCTTTTTCCGGACAATTTTTGGTCCAGCTGGCCTTGACAGCCTGTGTAATTCTATCTGACTCAAACTCTATATCTATGATTGAGTTGAGTCGCACCGTAGGATCCCCGAGGTGTTCCTTAAGGTCTTTCCTAAAAGATTCCCAATCGGTTCGCCTTGGGTTCCTCCTTCGTATCTTACCATAGCTATTGGAAGTTACATACCTGAAGCAGATGTAGTTGTGATCAGACAAGCTAACCTCTTCCGACACATGCCAGTTACTAATCGCTTTGCTCGCTCTGTTAGATGCAAGCGTTATATCAATGACCTCCGCTCTGCGTTTATTAACAAACGTTGGTCTATTGCCTTTATTTAAGATTTGTAAGGGTGAGCTTACCAGAAAATCCAGAAGTGCTTCCCCTCTCTTGTTGTTGTCTGTACTTCCCCAGGCAACATGGTGGGCGTTCGCGTCGCATCCTATGATAAGATCTTCGCGAGCGCAGTTGTTAACCAGGTCTTGCAGTAGTGCTGATACCGGGTCTTCGTTTTCATATGGTAGGTAGGCGGAGGCTAGAATAGTATCTTTACTGCCCCCCCCTGTTTCCCCTTTGATCCTCACAGTAGTGAGGTCCCTAGAACAGAAGTCATAAAGAGGCATTGCCATTATTTATTTATTTATTTATTTAGATAAGAGAAACAAACAGCATAAATAGTTCATAATATGGAACATACAATTAAAACGTCTAGCCAACAAAGTTTCTACTAATGATTGAATTAATGGAGTGAACATATTTATAGTGCTAATAATCAAACAAACATTTGAGAAATTTAGAAAAAAAAAAAAGTTAAATGGTATTAATTGGGAATGTGTTATGTAACTAATTAAGAATTGGGTGGGTGAACCGACTTTAACCTTTTCAAGTAGCAATTATAATTATGCGCAAAGAAGTCTAAGTGGTTGAAAGAAATATTATGATTACGGCATGCTCTTACAATAAAACGATTCTTAGAATAATTTGTTTTACATGGATGAGTAAAAAATGTAGGCTTGTACCGGGAACCAGCACGTGGACACTTAAAGAAAATATTACGTAATAAATATGGGGAGTCAGATAAATTATTGATTATTTTATATAAAAAGATCTCGTCTTTGTGTTTTCTACGAGTTTCCAAAGATATCAGATTGACACTAGAGGAACCAAATTTATATGTTAATCTTTTGACAAATTTGTTTTGTATACTTTCCACTGAATTAATATAAACTCTATATTGAGGATTCCAAACCGTCGAGGCATACTGTAACTGAGACAGAACCAAACAGTTATATAGCGTAATTAACGTATTAACATTTTTAAAATCAGCTGCTTGGCGAAAAATAAAGCCAAGCATTCTATAGGCTTTAGCAGTTATTTTATTTATATGTTTATCAAATAACAGTTGACAGTCGAGTTGAACTCCAAGATCATTCACTTCAGTAACACGTTTTAAGATATTGCCTGTGATCATGTAGTTATATGATATAGGTTTCCTTTTTTTTGTAAATGTGATGGTACTGCATTTATCAGTATTTAAGAAGAGACTATTAGCAACACAGTAGTCAGACAGGTTATTCAGATCATTTTGCAAATCCAGGCAATCTTGTTCTTTTTTAATGACTTTGAAAAT
The DNA here is from genome assembly GCA_911728495.1 of Furcula furcula. NCBI lineage: Eukaryota > Metazoa > Arthropoda > Insecta > Lepidoptera > Notodontidae > Furcula > Furcula furcula. The sequence continues at coordinate 13,093,554 of OU452269.1, read as the reverse complement.
TTTTGCATCATCTGCGTATAAGAGTACATCTGAGTTATGAAACGATTTTAATACGTCATTTATAAATAGGTTAAAAAGCAACGGAGCTAAGTGCGAGCCCTGAGGGACTCCGGAGGTAATGGGGACAAAGCTGGATATGTAACCCTTGACAGTGACGGCCTGAGTTCTATTGCGCAAATAAGATTCCAGCCATCTCAGGAGGTCGCCATGTATGCCGACACTCTCAAGTTTTTGCACAAGTAGAGAGTGCGATATTTTGTCAAAAGCTTTGGAGTAGTCGGTATACACGACATCCACCTGAAATCCCTGCTCAACAGCAGACAAAACTTTATCAAGAAATTCACAAAGATTAGTCTCAGTAGAGCGTCTATTAACAAAACCATGTTGCTGACCTATCAAAATTGGTCTTAATAAAGGAAATAAAGTGTCATAAATAATCTTTTCAAGAAGCTTTGGGATTACTGAAAGCTTTGATATTCCTCGATAATTTTGTATATCATGTTTGTCACCTTTTTTAAAAATTGGTGTAACATGACATTGTTTCCAGATTGATGGCATACATCTTTGATGCAAAGACATTTGAAATAGATATGTTAATGGGATAGAGAGTTGCTTACTACAACGTTTTAAAAATATTGGGTGTAGCCCATCGGGTCCACTACCCTTGGTCGTATCAAGTTTAGATAAATATTTCTCGACTTGGGTAAAGTTGAATTCTATCGAATTAATATTTATGTGTTGTTCGGAGTTATTATAATATGGTATTTGATTAGCATCTGATTCAAATACTGATTTGAAGAATGAATTAAACAGGTCCGCTATAGATTGTCCATCAGATCCCATTTGATCGTCAAGGTACATCGTGTCCGGAATATTATTACTACACTTTTTGGATTTAATAAAAGACCAAAAGTTTTTAAAATTGTTATGAATATTATTTTCTGCTTTATCAATAAAGGTGTTATAACAAGTTTCTTGCATTTCTTTAGATAACTGACGCAATTCTGTGAATTGATCATAGTCACTCTGCCTACCATACATTTTCCACTTTTTGTGAGCTCTTAATTTTTGTTTAATAATTTTTATTAAATAACGTGAATACCATTGGGGATATTTTTTGTGTTGATGGATTATTGTTGTTGGAATTAAATTACTGATTACATTATTTAAAGCTGAGTAAAAATTATTAACTGCTGTGTCTATATCCAGCCCTAAGATAAGTTGTTCCCAAGGAATATTAGCTAATGCAGCGTTGATCGCGTGATAATCAGCAACGTGATAACGACGGACAACTCGGGGTGGAGGGCGGAGAGCACACTCAATCAAACCGATGTCTACCTTAATGCTTAAGGCAGGGTGATGAGCATCTTCGGGCAATGATATGGGAGGTACACGTGTTACAATACAAACCAGATTAGAAAATATGAGATCCAGCATCCGATTATTCGCATTAGTTATATGATTAAACTGATTTAAATTACTGTAACATAAGAAATTATATAAATTTGTTACTAAGTTGTTTTCAGATGGGTTGTAAAGACACATACTTAAATCATGATTACTAGTCCAGATAGCACCTGAAATGTTAAAATCTCCAACAACTAAAATATCATCATTAGTATTATCTAAGTAAAAATCTGATAAGTATTGACAGAAATTAAGTTCACTAATTACTTGATTAGAATTTTGAGGGAAATAGCAACAGAAAATATGAATCTTTTTCTTAGGTAAGCCGTTATTTATAATACAAATATGTGTAATGTCAGCATCCAAGAATGAAGGCAGCGACCTAACCTGACGCATGTCTACCGAGAGACCACTGCGGACGGCAACCAGGGTGCCTCCACCCATGCTAACTCCTAATCGTGCATAGTCACGATCTGTGCGATAAACGTTGTACCTTGAGTCAAAAAGCTCTTCGTCAAAAATACCAGGCAGCAGCCAAGTCTCACTTAAGCAAATAATATCGTAATTAACTAAAGAAACGCTATCATACAACTGTTTGGTTTTGGTTCGCAAACCTCGTACGTTTTGGTAGAATATATTAACCGCCATCACTATAAACAAATACATGTTCCTCTTGTTTAATAAATGAAACTAATGAAATGGTATGATATGTAAAGAGATTAACATATAAGTGGCAATAAGCATTACGTACAGAAAACAAAATAATCAAATTATTGAGAGCACTCAATAAGAGAGTAGGTTCACCACAACCTTGACAGTATATTATAGCACATAGCAAACTGTGTTTCAAAAAGGGTCTTATATAAAGAAAAATACTAAAGATATAATGATAATAAATTACATGAGTTACACCAAAATAGGCAACTGTATATTTAGTAGTACTTATACAATTTTTTTTAAAGATTCTGCCATTTCTGGCGAACACACAAGTCCTCATATCATTTGTGGAGCATTTAAAGAAAAGTTGGCCTCCACGAACATTTAAACCCTTGATGTCGCCCTTATACAGATAAGGTTCCTGTATGAGAGCAACATCAAATTTGTTCATATTAAGCGTACGACATAAAACAGCCGTTGCCGCCTTACTGTGGTGTAAATTGATTTGTACACACCTTAAATTGCCCATTTTTAAAAACTTGAGCGACGCGTTGTTACTCGCCTACTGGCGAGCCATTCCATCATCCCCCGACGGGAGATCGTCTCCCTCCATTCCGGCTGGAGAGGAGAGCAGCCCGAGCTCGTCCAAACCCATGGCTAGATAATCCGGCCCCATCGAGATAGGAGATGAAGCCGGATCATCCAACCCGGGCGTGAGTTTGCCCAAGCCACCCCCCCCTTCTTCCTTCGTAGGGGCTTCACTTGCAGCGGCAGTCTTGGCTGAGGTCGAGGCTGCCGGGCCAGAGTCCTCAGTCCGCTCAGAGGGACAGGCCGGGGCCACTTCCTTCCCGGATGCATCCTCCAGGAGCTTGAAGTAGCTCCGGTCTATCCCCGTGCGCAGACTGTAGTCATGTTGCCTGATGAATTCAGCCGAAGCCTTATCCATCAGGATGATGGTGCGGGCGAACCCAGCGTCGAGCGCATGCCCAACGACCCTCCACTCACTCGTGTCGAGGCCCTTGTTTATGCATCGCAGCATGGAGAATTCCTCCGGAATCTTTGCAGACTTCGACGGTCTCCTTCTCCATGCCATTTTGATTGGTCTCGGCAGATCTTTCGCCTCGACCACTCTCAATTTTAGGTCGCCTAAAGAGACACCTCCCAGCGACCGAAGCCACAGGGCGGAAGGCTCACCCATACAGGCCACATGAAAGGCCCCAGACGCGAGGTTGCCTAGAACCAGATCCGGTTTCGGTTCTGGTGTCTCCACTACTCGCCTCCAGATCAAGTCCCGGATGTCTTCCACCATCTCGGCCTTGATCACTTGAACGGGATGGTCGTCAGCGACGATTGCCATTTTAACGCAGGCCAACGCGTCCCTAAAGGACCCGACTTTGGACCTTTTGGGCTCGCTGGCCACGCCCGTGGAATCGCCACTGACTTCCGCTCTCGTTCGTTTTGTATGACGCGGTTCCATAGATGGGGTAGCCCCTGGTTCCGCGTCCTGCCTCTCAAACGCCTTACGCCTCCTTTCGGCGGCTCCAGGCTTCTTTTTGCGCATAGGCGCCTTGTTAGTCTCTGCCTTTCCCAGCGGCGTCACTGTCCTGAGACCGGGCTCTGATGAGCCTTTACCAGAAACAGTTCCCCCAGCCGAAGTCGAGGCTAGACCCGTCTCCACCGTCCTAGTCTTGCCACCATGATCCCCTCGGTTCAGACAGGCGTTCCCATCTCTGGTCACAGGCCCGTCCGACACACCAGGTCTCACGGCAGCTCCACCGGTCGGCTTATTTGCAGAGCGACCCTTGGAGGGGCCACTCCCGTTATCCCGAGGGACAGTACGCGGTTTCTTTTGGGAATCCATGCGTGTTTTTCCTACCTAACTTCATTTCACTGACTCCCCACCCTCCACGGAGTCCGCACCTTTGGGGATGCTTCTGTAAGCACCAGGGCTATCAGTGAAATATAGTCCTCCCGAGCAAGTTGTCCACGAGTCCACACAACGTTCACCTATGCGCTACCGCCGCGCCATCGGCTCACATCGCTGACTGCGGACCCCATCACCCAAGAGGACTAGCCGGTTGGTCTGAAGGACCGACCATAGCCGATTGATTGCGACCGGCTCAGTCGCAACCGCCCGTGTTAGAGGAGTCCAGGACCAAAGAGGCGTGTTGCCGCCAGCAGACAACTACCGCAGGCCCGCTGATCAGCTCAACCTCCAGGCCTCCCTTCCCCCCCATTACGGGTCCCCGCGCACGGCACAAACACGCGGGAGGTCTCCTACTTCCTACCATCTACGGGTTTGTTGAGATGGCAGGACCGCAACGCCCGACCTCATGACGCCGCAGAAAGCGAATAGATAAATACATATACATACATATGGTCATACACATACATATATATACCCATACAAATATACCTACATACACAACTATATACATGCATAGTGGGGTCTAAATATACGTACTTGCTATAATATATACACAAATATAAAGTTAATATATAAATATAAGGTAGGGATGAAGGATGGGAGATAGCTGGAGTATAGGAGTACCCACGGACCTTAGACACAGAGGTCCCCGGGCTACAGGGGGAGAAGTGTTGAATCCAGCATATCAACGGATAAGTTGAGATGCTGCATTCCTCACTCCTCTGGGTGCCCTCCCTCTTTACCCGGGCTTGGGACCGGCTCCATACTTGGCTATCGAGCTGTCAGCAAAGCACAATGCTTACCAGCGTGATGGAAAACAATAACCAACTAAGGAGGCGAGGTTCAATTGCATGTTGCAAATATAACTTACCCACCACTGACTACCACCACCACCACCACTGACTAGGTACATTAATTGACAACCCTAACCTCAAATTTTGAAACGAAATATCTCGGAAGTCCTGTGCTTATAGCATCTGATTTTTTTTTTGTGGTAATACTTATTAGTATCTTTAACACATGCGTTTTGAAAAAAAATGCGACTTTGTAGAGATAAAGTAGAAAAAAAAAATTAGAAAATCTTAGAAAAATCGACTTTATTGCCTGAAAGAGCATAATTTATTACCTTTTTTTCAACATATTGGTACTTTTAGAAAATATCTATCATACAGTCAATCATTTAATGAAAAATCAATATCAGAAAAAGAGATAATTGGTTTCTATGGTTTCTATGGACTTTTCTCGATTATCTCAATATCTCTAAAACTATGACACATAGAGCCGGCGGAGTCTTATTAGTAGTTTAGTTTGATGGTTATCTTTTCAAACAATACATAAAAAGAGATGGCCGCAACTAAGGCCAAATTCCACACTGTGCTGTGCCTACGGTTCTTACTTGCATTTGAGCATTCTATAGTACCTGTACTGATTATTGTTCTGTGCGTTTAATCCATGAAGCAAGTAGGTCAACAACCCTATATACCCTACCCTATATGTTTGACCCTATATCTTCATGGTTTAATCCTTGGAGGATGGTTTAATCGATCGACTTAAGTCGAAACCATAGACTAAAATGAAAGTAAAGGTCAGTCAGAGCACGTCACTAATAATCTATGCTGTCTGGTCGTTGTGCGAGAATCGTTGAGAAGCGTTTGCTGCGACTGCGTAATTTTAATTCGTGAATTACTTGCTTAGATTGCAACTACACAAGTTGTTATTATAGTTATTACTATAAAAGTATCAATAATTATATAAATGGCGGACAAAAAAGGTATTTATGTAGTTAATCTATTATTTTCTTTGTTCTTTTCTTACTTTACTTTTTGACATGTGTAACGTCCTATGGAGGCCTTCATTATTGATATTTGGGTGATAAAACTACTATTTACTACATTTAGATGAGATTGATGCATATATAAATGGGTATTTTACACTTATTCCCTTGGAATTTGTGTTAGAAGTCTCATGCGAGGTAGATCGATAAATATAAAATTCAAGATGGATGACCACCCCTGCAAGTTGCAAGGCTAGGTGGGTCATAATAAGTTCTAAATTTAGGTCCATTCATTTAATTTCACTGGTAATACGGTGATAAACTAGCGTCACGTCCACGAATCTGCTACTTGTAAAGCAAGTAAAATTAGGTAATACCATTTTTTGGTGACACTATTTTGGGTTGATATTTTAGAAATATCTGTACCTTGTATAAGTACTTTCTGCCAGAAACCTTTTTGACAACATCCACTGTTGCAAAAATATATCATAGTAAAATTATTATATTACATCACTAATACACAGGTGTTCCACAAACAGCTATAAAATGAGCCCAAACTAAGCACCACTTGTCCTATGGGTACAGTCACCTAGTCTAGATTCAAATTACCATGGTAATAGCCACCAGAACAGATCCCATGGATCATAGTTGAAGTTTATTGTGTGCAGGAATGTTTCAGTTTGTTTATCTGGTAGAAACATATGTAGCAACGAATAGATTGTTAAACTAAATAAGAATTAGCCATTGAAAAAGAATTGCCATTCAAAACATTAGTACTCTTGATAGTTGTTCTTGAATATTTGTTTTAATTAGGTCGATTATGAGCTACATACTGTTTTCATAATGAGGTATTAACATACAGCCTTGGTGACGTTGCAAATGTCAAATCAAACACTTATTGTAAGCTTCTAGCTTCATTATATACAGAATTACAATCTCAGCCGTTGGACTGACCAGAAATTGACTTGGTTTGATCCTCTTGGTTTATTTGTAACCAATTTTTGATCAATATGCATCTCATATATTGGCAGTAAAAACCTATATTCAATTAAATTTTCATGACTTCTTTTTACTTACCAATAAACATTATATTTACATAATATAATATCTAAATATTTACACATTCATTCATTGATAACACAAAAATATTCTTTATGTTTAAATTTGCCAATATGTAAGATGTGGTAAGTGTGTAGCTGGTACGGTGTGCTGCGGCAACACTGAGACATGATGATAATACAAAGTTACCCACACCCCGCCCTCCTCCCAGCCTTCGCCCCCCCTCTACAGGAGCCGCGCGTGCGCCGCCGCAGTCCCCGCGCGGCAGTCGACTAATCGCTATCATGTAATGAAATCATATAGAACTTTCTTTTTTATTTTTCTTTTTTTGAAAACATAGTTAAAGAGAGACAAATATATGATATGTGCGTATCGGCGTGTGGACGATCGTATGTGTTATTGATTCGATTGTAACCCGTTTGCTGGCTGGGTTGCCATAAATACCTCAAAATAATGCAACTTAATGTTTCACAGTTTTATAAAAAATTCAATAACTTTAGAAAGATTTGCATTTATTGAAACCTGACTGAATTGAAGTGTTAAATTGACTATAACTCTATTGTAATTGTATAAGTATAAATAAAAAAAAAACTATTTAGTGAAATTGCTGAACAAGTACTATTTTTTTAATAAAGTTATGGCAGCCCGGTTATTTTGTTTTCCTACATGACCTGGCAAGTGTTTATGTTAAGCAATAGAAAATTAAAAATACAATTATTCAATTTATTTATTTTTTAAATAAATAATTTAAAATATATTTCAATTTTAAAAAGTATTGTATGAAAATCACAAATCTCAGATCACTGACATAAAGCTAAATGGTTGCCTGTAGATGTTTTTTGGCTTTAACATATTTGTTTAGTGTTGTTTAACAATAAATGGGTTTGTGATTTTATTAATTAAAAAAAAAACCGTAATCACTTGCAAGGCTCCATAATTAACCACTTTAAAAAATAAGTTGTTCTAAGTCTTGGTCCCATCTATTTTGATGAAACTTATCATAAATTGATGGAACTTATATTCTACTAAAAATAATTATTGATGTTTTATGCTACCAGTTTTGTTATTATTTGTTTTTTCCTAAAACATTTAGTTCACAGCTTATTTTTTAAATGTTTTTTAACACTTTATTTTGAATAAGTAATTATTACTGGCTTAAAACATTCTTTTTTTTTAATAATAGTAATTTGATAAACAGCCAGTAATTATTACCTTATTGCTAGTATTAATTGCACCTTGCTAGATGAGGCAAGGCTTTTTATCAGTTTTTTTCCCCATTATTTAAATAATGAAAGTGTTGCCTCATGGTTAAGCTTCCCTATTTTAAAATAGGGACGTTTATGTTTTTGTTTTTATTTTACATAGTTTAAGATACCTTAGTGACAACGACTAAAAAAGGTGACGTAAAAAGCAAGATTAGATGAGATAATTGTTTATATAGAATGTTTCAGTATAAAAGAAAACTTATTCTTAATATGTATTTCTTAGAATATAAAATAATTACGTCATTTTATTTATTCTGGAGACTTAATATCGTAAGGTTCCAGTTACAATGGCACAAAGGAGCTAGCTACTTTTTGTGACTGACTTACTCATACGATTTTTACATAAATTATTGTATACATATTACAATCCTCATAATAAATCAGGATTCTTTTTCATTCAAATTATATGTAAAGATCGTATTAAAGTATCATTTAAGATTGTGTGTCTATTACTAACTTAAATAAAAACAGACCTAATCTAAAAAAATCAAAATACCTAATTGCAGTTCTGTTTTTATTTTAACTTTTGTCTACAAATCATTTTGTTGACATTCCTATGTAAGGTGATGGTCAAATTGGCAGTAACTTAATCATCAAATGTAATAAATTGTTAGTGCCAGTTTCCTAGTTGTATGTTTTAAACACTGATCTGTTCTATATTAGTTCGTATATTCCTATATATACAAGCTAATTAACAACGATTATGACGATTTCTTTAATATTTTTGACTTGTGCCTTTATTCTAACAGAAAGAAACAGTCATAAGTCGAAACATGTGCAGTATGTTAACAGGAATGACACATTGATAGTGTGTGTGTGATTAGTATTAAGGTATAGAATGTATATCACTGTTAAATAAGCATTTTAGTCTCATTGCTTCGCCAGTACTCTATGAGGTGTCGTTGTGCTCGCGGCAGACCATACTTAGCCCCTTTTGTTGGCGCATAGATCTCTGATATAGGATCCTTTTTGGGGTTGTATTATCTATAAGTTGGTGTGCTTCTATCTACGGCTACATGCCAAGATACCATACAGGTGGCGTTGTGGTCAAGCATCAGCTCATATAAGGTTAAGAAACTGCCAGTTTACATTAAAATATATTAAAGTGATATGCATTCTTTTTATGTTGTTTCTGGCATATGTTCTTGTGCCAGAGACAATTTTGCATGCGTATATAAGCTTAACCGAAGGACAGGGAAGAATGTGTGGGATACTTTACGGTTTAGTTAAAAACTTGACACTTGAACACCATATTTTTTTAATATCTAAAATATTCTTTACCGCAACTTATTTTTGATACTTACAGTCTACGACAGATCTCTCACGATTTTTTTCAGGGTTCCGGATTTTAATCGATATATTTTCTTCATTTACAGCGTAATGAGTTATTGCGTTTTCCCATAAGTTTATTGTCATACTGTTACAAAGATATGACGATAAACAACCTAGCTTTTGCAAATAAATAAATTAAGCTTTTTACGGTTGACAGTATTTTGTGTCTGCCATATTGAAAAGATTGTCATTTTTTAATAATGTAATGGCGCTCTTTTTGGTAACGGTTAAGAATAGTTTAATGTTTTGGTAAAGGTTGCTACCAGGATTTTCGTGTTTAAACGGATTAACAATGAACATTTTGCTGTTTCATAGCAGTTTTTCAGTATTTTTTTGTCTTAGCCAGCATGAGAATACCCATCGTTTTCTCGAGAGCGGGAGCTATAGTATAACTGGTTGATGTTTTTCCATGTTTTAGTACATTGCCGTTTCTTTGTGCATTCGTGTAATAGTTTTAGTAAGTTAGTTGTCGATGCATGTTAATTAGATTTGTTTTGTGTTGTCACGCATGTTTCTGTGTCCTTCAACGCACTTATATCATACTTTTCAGTTCTTTTTTTTTTGCTTTTCCTGCATTAAACTCGCTTCTTAGATTTGAACAGCAAAATATGAAAGTTGATCACTGATAGACTATTGACATAAAATCTTGGTACACGTGTTGAATAGTTAGCTATTGATAGATCTAATATATAATATATATTTTTTATTTCAAGGAATGTTCACATCATAATGTATCCACGTTAAACACCACTTCCAGTATTTGGTGGTCATATTTCTGTGACTTCGAACTTGGGGAAAAAACTTGAAAAATGGCCAATCGCAAAAATAATGTTAAATTAATAAAACAAATATGAAGACTTAAAAGTAATAAGGCAGAAAAGTCCTGAAGTTCACAGTCATATTATAAATATAAATAATTATTGTACTTTTTAAAAATTCCTTTATCGTGTGATGATTGTTTTGTTAATATAAGACTTTCCTAAACATGAATATCCTAATGGTCACACTGGCTTACCACTGCACACAGCTTGAATAATATTCAAAATCTGATTGTATGGAAGATATTTATTTGTCTTTCGTATAGTCGTCTGCGCAGCCAGTGTAACCATTGCGAGCAAGGAATGCGTTGTAAATAACTTTTGGTAGGTATTCAGCACTCGCGTTGTGTTGAAACTATAACTGCTACCTACCAAATTTATTGTATTTTTTATTTAGTTCATATTTTAGGAAAAATAGTTACTTTTTCTTAAAATATGAAATATTGTTAACCACTCACAATGAGTTTTTCCAAATAAATTAATAAATATGTTGTAACAAAAAAATATTAAATAGCTACAGCGATAGGTGTTTAGAGAAACTCTGTGTAAATGGTTGACAAGTTGTATGGGCATCGCTTGTCGTTAACACTGACGTAAGTGTCGCGTGGCTGAAAATATAATATTTGCTAAAATACAATTATCAATCAAGTATAATTTCACAACCATTCAACCACGCCAAGTCGCGCTAGAAATGTTGCTAAAGTTTGCGTCTTTTTTACATCACCTTAGTGTAAAAACGACACAAGTAATAAAATTAGTTTTTTTTTGTTCTTTATAATAACTGAGCAACAGTTGCAACATTTGTAGCATGGCAGCACCGCTGCGTCAAGCGTGAATGCTCGGGCTTGGGTTACGGCGCGCCTCTGCGCGACATTTGTACATCCGGCAGACTATAAGTCATTGACATGGCAAAAAAATTAGAAAAGTTACGAGTAATTAAATGTGTTTTTTTATAATCAATGGGTTACAAATACTTGTGACGTGCGGTTGACCTAATTCAAAAAGTTCCAAGAACCCAACATTTCGGCAGGACGCCTTTGTAATGGGGTTTTGAAAAAAAAATAAGTAAAAATATTTTCACACATTTTTAACTACGCAATACCTAATTTTGAATATATTCTTAGTAAAATCATTCTATACTCAAAGTTTATTCAGCAACAATACTCCATGTCAATGTCACACCATGCGTCAAATAACAAAACGATCTCTCGAAATTGACAGCATAATACAAATATTAAACATTCGCAACAACATTGTCACATCTCTGAATGTGTCCGTATTATCCGTTCAGTTTGGGAAGGTCGGTCTGTCGCGAATTAGTTTGCCGGTTGGGACGGTCATAGTGGATCAAGCTGACGAGTGGGAGTTGTTGCAGTAACCCCACCGCTGGGCGCGTATCCCCAACCCCAGCCGCCGCAGGGCCCGTTCCTGCCGGCGCCACCGCACCAAGCCGCGCCGCAGTATGGAGGTTAGTAACTGAAACATATTTTTATTCGAATATTCTAAAATATTTTTCAAGTGTATGTTTCTTTCGCTCATTTTACGTCTTGATAGTGATCTAAACAGGTAAGTGAAGTACATAATTAGATTCGTCTTACTTACGCACTTACTTGCTCACAACGAGCATAAAGCTATAAGGGTAAACGTGGAAGCAACACTCCGAAGACACAGGCCAGGTTACCCACCCTATTAGAAAAAGAGGTCAGAGGATACGCTCTAGGAATTTTTATTTTACCAAAAAACATTCGGTTCTAACACCAGCCAGCCGGTCGCTGCCGCGGCACATCTATTTAAATAATAATAATAATATCTTTATTTCTCAGACACAAGATCCATAAAAAATAAAAGTTCCAAAAAGAACATAAAAAATACAACTACTTAATAATATAAAATACACATATATAATAGTGTAAGTACCTATATATAAATGAAGTAGGTACTTACCTAAATACGTACGTACCTACATACCTTTAAGTACTTATGTATTTACAAAAAGAAAATATGTAAGTATGTATTAGTCTCAGTTGTCTGGTTTCCATAGTACAGGTTCTGCCTAGTTTGGGATCTAATGACCGTGTGTATCTACACAACCACAATCAACTACTCTCGGACAATCTTGTCCGAGAGTATTATTATTATTAGTTAATAAGTCTTGGGTCCGGTAATATCACCAGCTACAGTGACCTTCACACCGGAACACAGCAATACTTACACACTGCAGCTTGGTGGTAGGATATCTGCCACTGCGATGGTACCAACCTTGCACATGGGACTTGCCACCTAGTAAAATGATGAATAAGTTATGTAAATAGTTGTTATGATGTGGTACGGTTAGTGTAATGTGTGTGTTGATGCGGCGCGGTGTAGTGGCGGGCGGGTCCCCGTACGGCGTGGCGTTCAGCGGCGCGGGCGCGGGCGCGGGCGGCATGTACGCGCCGCCGCCCTACGAGCAGCTGCAGCACCACCAGGCCATCCCCGCGCTCAGCCAGCAGCTGCCCGTTAGTGTCTGCAGCACACACATACAAGCATGCAATGCATACATCGCTCACACACACAATACCATGCACTTTCACACGCACACTATACACACTTGTGCACTTTTACATACATATTTACATCCACTCTATCACACATTCACTTTCCGACACACACACCCACATACTGACTCGAATGTGTACACACACTACATACCCATCAACTTGAGTGATGTGCAATGTGATTATGTGAGAGTCATTGCACATCCACCCGCACTTATCTATACTACACAGATATTCACTTTTTAAATTTTTTATTTATTAGGTACACCAACTATAGAATTACTTAAACTCATACATGCTATAATTAATTAATCTAGTATGTTTATCAATGACAGGTATACTCAACTTGTGTATGAATTACATATTACGGTATGGTAGTGAGTTGTAAAAATTAGTCAATTATTCATACTTTTTTTTACTATTATACAAATCTTATTATTTTACTTATTATACAGATCCATCCGCACAAACGTACTCGCATAGACACACACACACTCGTGCAATCACCCAGATACATCCATTCTCATACATATACAATGCGCAAACGCACACGCGCTATCTCAAATCTGCTCTCATACATGTGCACACCCATTCACGCACTCATAAACACACACACACACACACTTGTACACGTGTACTTATCTGCAGACTTACTCACTCAAAACCGCATATAAACAACAGACAAATAAAAACACATTAACAACAATAGATCTTTTATATATCCATCGCTCGTCGCAACGTTCTTAGTGTTACTTTGTCGATATCCAGATGTACAGTCCGGCCGCGGCCATGTACGCAGCGGCGGCGGGCTACCCCGGCTACATCGGCTACCCCGTGCAGTACTACCCCTACTACCCCACCGTGCAGCCCTCCATACAGCCCCTACGACCCACCATTATGATACCTGTGAGTACCCGCTGCATTTGTCATCATAATATACTAGCTAAGGTAACTCCCCATGTTCATGGGGCGAGGCTATAGGCAAAAGGAAACATGACTTTTTTTTTTGTTAAGGAACAACATAATAGTACCTTACGTGAACATTTGTACACTCGCAACAGCAGAACATTATGAATTTATGTTTTATATATACACACATCAAAAGTGTCTAGGGATCAACATATATTTTTGCAATAACTTTTCTCCTGATTGATATTAATTAAAATTTTCTTTAAGGATTCATCAAATAAAGTGTTTTCGTTTGTCACAGTAACGATAAACCAAGTCACCTTTGCATTAATAAAGAAATTTGCCATTTTCCTAATAAAGGGATTTTTGACATTTGAACCACTAACACAAAAGTTCGAAAAAAAGACTGAAATAACAGTTTTCTTTAAAATTTTATTGGGTAACTTAAACAATTAATAATCCGTGTTTCTACCGCGAACACTAACAACACAAGAACATCGGTTTGGCATACTCAAAATGAGTTCATCCAAATCACGCTGTGGAATGGCCGCCCATGTTCGTTGCAACAACAAAAAAAGGTCTTCTTGCGACTGGATACCCTCCATATTCGGCAGAGCTCTTCTCTGTAGCATATCCCATGCATGCTCAATCGGGTTCAAGTCTGGCGACTGAGCAGGCCAGGGCAGGACATTGATGTTAGCTGCGGCGAGAGTCTGTCTTACAACTCTTGCGGTGTGCGGTCGTGCATTATCATGCATTAACTGAAATAAGGGACCGATTTGCACTTGTAGAGGAACGATGACGTCTGATACAATCGTCTCAGCATAAATTTGAGCGTTGAGGTTGCCTCTGATCCAAATCAACTCAGTTCTTCCGCCGATCCAAATACCCGCCCATACCATGATGGTTCCACCACTATAAGGATGGACTTCCTGGCAGGATTTTAATCGCTGTTGGCGTCCAGGGGTTCTCCAGTGTCGTATACGTCTTGTATCCGGTCTCATACCAAAACGAGACTCATCAGAAAAGCACACGAAACGCCATTGTTCTTCTGCCCAATTTCTGTGTTCAAGAGCCCATTGATATCGAATCCTACGATTGTGCATTGCTATAGGTGGTACCCGTAGCGGTCTTCGGGAATGAAGGTTCACTTCATGCAAGCGGTTTCTGACTGTTTGGCCGCTAATTAAGTTCCCTGAAGAGTGATGAAGCCTCACGGCTAACATCATGGCAGTTATTGTTGGAGCTCTTCGAGTTAAGATTTGAATATATCGGTCTTGTCTCCGTGTGGTGCAGCGATACCGTCCTCCATGGCGCTCAGCCACGGTACCAGTGCTTCGGTAACGTGTCCAAAGTCGACTGATAACACTCTGACTTGTATTCAGAGCTAAAGCCACAGTACGTTGCCGGGAACCAGCTTCTATCATTCCCACGGCTCTGAGCATTTCTTCCCTGCTTAAATGACGTCGCCGCTCCATAATAACGTTGGTTTTAATCAGTAGTAGGGAAACAGTAGCACTAATAATGTCTTCAATGCGTTGTATGTTTTTATAGGGAAAATATTGACAGCTGATTTTCATCTTTTACTCGAATTTGATTCACAGTTCCTGATTCAAATTATGAAATGCACCAAAAAGGATCCATATAAATTTATAAAATCATAAATTTATTACAAAGTCACATCTCAATCTCAAGAAATCCGCTTAAAAATGCTTGATCCCTAGACACTTTTGATGTGTGTATTTACTAGACATGTAACAATATTTTGACATCTGTAACAATATTCTGACAACTGCAACAATACTCTGAAATAAATTGATACCTACTAAAACCTCCCCGGTAGCCTTAATCGCCGCTAGGAGATATTCTTGGCATTCCGTTTGGACCTCGTCAGATGCTCGCTAGAGCAGGTTCTAGGATAAAGGAAGAACGTGCAACTCATTATGTACAAAAGATTCACCGTTCTCCAATGCCACCTGTACTTAAATCATTGAGTAGACTTTGTTTGACTTTTTAGTTGTAAGCTTGTGCTTGACAGCAAACCTACCTAATGGTAAGCTACGGTGTATTCATAGATGATAAACTAGGGCATCAACGACAGAGTAATTACAGAGTACTTTTATGTATTGCTGCGCAGACAGCAAGATGTAGCGAGAGATCCTCTAGGGTCATTTCGAGCGTGTCGAAGCATCACAAACTTGCAGTCAAGGCACAGCTTTAGTGATCTGAGGTGTCTGCGTCCGGGTGCGATATTGTCAAGATAATTCGTGATAACTATAATGGTATAGCTATCCGATAATTATCGACCGCATGTAAAATGTAGCATGCGTTATGTAACTAAGATTGTGTTATAATGTTTATGCAGCATATGACACTTGGACATTATTTATAAATAATATTTTATTCTGGTACAATTCCACACACGGTCATCTGATACCAAACTAGGCAGAGCCTGTACTATGGAAACCAGATAACTGTTACTAATATGTACTTATATACTTTTTTTTGTAAATACATACTTAAATAGATAAATAACACCCAGACACTTGGTGGGAATCGAACCCATGACCTATCGGGTAGCAGTCTAACCACTAAATCAACGGGCCCGTCAAATACATGGCGAATGGTCTTATATGGGGTATGATTAAGTATAACGATTGTCGTGTAGAACGGGTTCGAGGCGGGCGGTCGGTTCGAGGGTCTGGCGCAGACGCTGCTGCCCCCCGCGCCCCCCGGCGTGCCCCCCTCGCCCGCACACCTGGCCGCGCTGCAACCGCACCAAGTGCTGTGAGTACCAGACCCCACTCCTCCCCCCACTGCTCCCCCCACTCCTCCCCCCACTATACCAACACTGAGCCTGATCCTACTGCATTATCAGAATTAGCAGCTGAAACACGTTCACACAAAAGGGGCCTCTTGTTCAGCAGTGGACTTGTTTCGGCTCCCCTTTTAGTTTAGTATTATGGGAGGGGTTGCCGTGATCCCAAGCTTGGCAGGCGTCTTTTGGATCTCGCAGTATAGCTGATAGGTAATCCAATAGAAAGATGCTGTTGTCCGTCTTATCTTCTCTTAGTCGCCTCCTACGACATCCAGCAGGAGATAGATAGGTGCTAGTCTTACCTGGACTCCCCATGGATGGCATTATCAAAATATTCAGCCGTAAAGCATCACTGTGTGAAATATATTCTAGTCCAACCAGCAATTTACTTACGGTGAGGCAACTGTATCTGCTAAATGTAACATTACAACTGCACTAGACACTTGTTTGATCCAACTTATTTAAATAAAAGACGTAAAGATATTGTTGCATACTCTGCAAGGGTTCGTACTATTTTTGGTAGACACAGTCAACTTATATCTATAATAAACTAAATCGTAAACTAAATATTTATCCAATGTTACTATACGATTGTAAGAAAACCCTAACACAGTGGTTAAAGACTCTCACTTATGAGGAAACTGAAGTCATCCTAGAAAGGATTGTTTAGTAATTTAATGTGCCAACTAACTAAGCTAACTAAACAAGCTGTCTGTATTGTAATAATGATTAGTAATGTAATGTATAAACACTGAATTTGCACGTTCTAGATGTAACTGGTTTAAGTCTCAACATTGTAATTATGTATAAGGGAAGTAGCGAGGTGGCCCCAACAAGTATTTCTCTTAAGCGACAGCCCAAGCCGAGGCCGTGCCTCCCTGAGGTGCCCTTGTGCTCGTCGCTACTTCTGCCGTAAAGGCTAGAGCGCTTCAAGCGCTCGCCTCCTATTGTTCGGTGAAGCTGCAATGGCCATCTGCGGCTAACAGCGTCTATCATTCCCAAAAAAAAAAAACAAGTATTTCATAACTTACTGGGACTATCTCAATTTGTATTTGCATGCAATGTTTGAGTAACAATAAAAACATTTTGATTTGATTTTGAGTTGAACTGTGGGAAAATTATGGAAGCTGTTAGCCACCATAATGTTTTGAATTTAAAAACCGGAAACACTTTTTCAGGTGGCGTTAAATATGTAAGTAAAATAATGAAACGCAGCGTCGACGTCGGCCGCCACATCGGTGCCGAGCGGAGCCCCGTTAGGGCTTCGCCCCAACACAACTTCGCCACAATATTTCATTTCGGAGGCGACTACGACTGTTTTCAGAGAAGAACTTCACTATTTCAAAGGTAACATTGATAGACTCTTGATCAATAATGTTTCTGATTTGTGTGTTAACTTGATCAAATGATCTTAATTATAAAATGGTAACTTGGTGTGTATGTGTTAAGATTTTGTCACAATTTTGCTGCATTTATTATAATTTATTCCAAGATATAAATATAATGAATTTATCAATGTTTAATTTGATATTATATCTAAATATTTTGTGTGATTTGTTGTGATCAAAGTTAAGAAACATGTTTTATATCTCATCATTTGCATCATCGAGATAATAATTTATATTTGGAATTATTCAATAATAAATTATGAAATACAAATGTTTTAAAACAAAACCTCTGAAAACAAGTCGTGTCCCTCCTATATAATATTTATCTGTGATTTTTTTATTATTGTATAGTACTTTTATGTACTGAATATAAAAATCCTAATTTTTAGGAGGTATGTTAGAAGTACTGACTGAAAACCAGCGTGTGTTGTTACTAAACATTGATAGAAAACAAAAAAAAACAAATAGCAGTAACATTCCAAAATGAATTCGAATTAACAACATTATTTGCAACATGTATTATTGAACAATGTTTTTTACCAACCACGCAACAAAAGGGTAGTATGTTGTTACACTGGTATATGGCCAGTGCGTCGGCGTTCTGTCATGTCAGCCCGATATTGTCCATGGTGACGTAGGTGGCGTCGCGTTTAGCTCTCGCCGCATAAACAAACATAGACAATACTATCATCCAATCCGCGCATAAACAGTAATAATAGTCTTTGGTTTTCCTCAGTGATGCATATGAAATACGAAACAGAAAATCGAAGGCCAAGTAAAAACTTGATTTCGTTTTTATATATAACTGCGTCCATTGGTAACGATGCCAGCTTACCATCAGGCGAGCTGTATCATTATGCCA
Organism: Furcula furcula; assembly: GCA_911728495.1. Lineage (NCBI taxonomy): Eukaryota > Metazoa > Arthropoda > Insecta > Lepidoptera > Notodontidae > Furcula > Furcula furcula. The sequence goes on along the minus strand of OU452269.1, from coordinate 13,074,801 downwards.
TCATTAGGATATAGAAAAAAATAAATATTTGCATCTGTCACCTGGCCTAGTTTGTCAACTGTCGTTTTTGATACACACTTGTATCTATGGTGATTTGGTTTAGTTCCAATTTCCCTACTTTGTGCTTGACCACGATCCCATCTGATGGTAAGTGGTGACGCAGCCATAAATGATAGCGTGGTAGCATATTAACAACACACAGAGAAAAGGACCTAGCGTCTGGTATTGTTGTACCGGTAGCCTGTGTTAGATAGAGTAAGGAAATGTTCTAAAAGAGGACTGGCAACTTTACTTAGTCTTTGTTGTGATACGGTCTACTCAGTAGACCCAGTAGACTATACTGGGAGGCGGAGATACTGCCCCCACTAGGGCTGCCCTGCCTCTCTTAAATTTAACACTACATTTTTATTTCACTATAAGTGTAGATGTGGATTTCGCTCTCTATTCTAAGTTTTCGTTAAAATTATTTTCTGGCAACCCATCTCGAGTGTTGCCATACGTATCGCCGTTACGAAATGCCCATTTGCCGAAAGTTCGAAATTTTCAATAGATTCCAAGTCTGCGGCGGTCGTGGGACCTTCTTAAATCAATAACAGAAAAAAAAATGCCTCAGTTAGTATAAAAGTAATGGAATCGTGCAGTGTAATTTCAATTCCAAACTCAAATCCAAACTGTTACACTACAGTTTGGATTTTTTTAAAAGAAATGTATCATATGTTCGCCATCCAATATTTCCTCGTTATGCGACAGGCAATCTATCTTTTAGTGGGTGATACTGCCTTTACGATATGATAGTTTGTCGACGTCACAGTAGTGACGTCACTGTGGCGGGAGCTAACCGCGGCGTGAGTTTGGTCGCATGAGCGGCGCTCTCAACGCTTAAGTATTATAGTTGGGTGACGGCCGAGGCCACGTGTAAGACTAGTATACATTGCCGGCGAGGTTTGCTGCTGGTTGATCTGAGATAATATAAACTCGACAATGTAGCGCAAATAATGTTAAATATTGTGAAATTTTTAGATAGAATATCAGGTATGTGTGCAAACAATTTTTAAAAAATATGTATTTTAGCGCAGTATATTCGGATCATGGACATTGGGTGCTGAAGCTTGTTCAAACCAATTTGCGCAAATACGGCTGTGGGTATGGACAGTATCTTGACGCGTATTTGCGCAAACTGATTTGTGCAAGTAAGCTTGTCCGGACGGGTTGAATCGATATAGTAATAACAAATTAGATATTAAAATGTTGCACAAAAGAAGCCAAAAACATGGGCAGCAAATACCGTCGAGCGTGTTAGTTATAAAAATAAAAAAAAATAAAAAAAAATATTAAAGTGGTTGTGCGTGACGCGAGCGAATGGGACGGATGGTGTGTGCAAGCGAGACGGCATGTTTCTGTTCGATTTGTACGGGAGCGTACAGGGAGATTTGAAATATTTCTAATAGGCAAATTGTGTCTACGAGTCTTCAAAAAATATCAGACATATGTCCTTATTCAATCATGTAGTATTACATGATTTGTAGAAAATATTTAAGAAAAACTCATTTAGGTTACGTTACAAAGGCGATAATACACTCCAAAGTGTCAAAAAATTGCTTTGAACAACACAATAATTTAGGTTTTCTTAAAAGCTACTGTCTCGTTTTCATTTCGTTCCACCTATTTTATGACCAAAACTCTCTTGGACTTTGTAATGTAACCTAAATATAAAAAAATACAATGTCGGTACATAAGCGATTGGTTTTATATTTAAATGTGGGATGCGTCAAATGATTTTTATATAATGCATCAGTTTGCACAGAAAACCCTCGCGTATGACATTTGGTACACCATTGATCCGTTCGAATTCAACACACGTGATAGAAAACGATACCTACTATATTAGCGTAAGTAAGATTGGATTATCTGTGGCGCAAATGTTGGTCATTTTGTCATATCTAAACCAACATGTTGGTTAAGTTGGTTTTTGGTGCAAACTCTCAGAATAGTTGAAGAACGGAACTGTTTAATGTTGAGATGTATAACTTCAGAATATATAGAAAAAGACGACTTATTTTGAGGATATCGCTTTTACGAGGTCGATTCGACCCTTGATATTATGGAACAGAGACACTGTTAAAGTGTATAAGAATCTCATTTTTTATTCCATAAATTTCGGGCTTAAAACGCGCGGGTTTTAGCTTTGAGCTATTAGGTACTTTTAAGGAATTTCCCAAGTTTATTAAATGTTCAATGTATTGGTCATGTCGTGTTGAAACTATTATTAAATATCAATTCCATAATTGTTTCGTTGTGTTTGGAGCAAAATTACACTTTAGCTATAAAAATTAAATCAATTTGAAAGGGTACAAAACTGTAACAAATATTAGGACTGGCTTAATAAAACATATAGTGGGACTGGCTAGCATTTTTGTTTTATTAGCACATGACAAATATTCTGTTGTTATAAATAAGCCCAAAGTGAATAAAATTTAGTCGTGACAATACTAAATATTGATTAATTTAGTCAATAGTGTTGTTTGTTTGTAGCAACAGGAGTGATATATATTATAATGCCAGTAATTGAAAAAAAATTGTCATGTACCCTGTCATATCATGTGCGTAGTGCATATAATGTGGTATATCGTTGTCTACAATATTTTTATCTATTTACCTTGCGTAGGTGATCATCATTTTGTAATCATATTTTACTGAACATTTTTTGATTATATTGCATTTCTTTTTTGTTGATGAAATCATGTTGTTGAGACTATGTTGTGAGTGAAATGATTTGTGGGTGAATTTATATTGTAATGTATGATTCGCGGACTTTGATATCAGTAGTTTAAAACCCTTAAGAATTTCAAGAAGGGTTATTATAATAATGGGTTCACGTGACTTGACAATATCAGCCTCAATTTTTTCATAGTCTGTGCCACTATCCGTTGACTTTATTCGCGAATCATACACAACATTAATAAAACTATTGTCTGCCATCGATTCCCATTTGTGAAGGGACCATAGAGTAATATTTTACCGTAGTTTTTTTTTTACAAAACCCAGAAAACTTGAATGTAATACAAACATCTTTATCAACATCGAAATTTTACGCGAAAATGAAATTCATCAAAATATTTCAGTGCAACGATGAAATAAAAAAAATACAAAATCATTGCGTCTGACTGTTGGGAATGTAATAAATATTTTGATAAATTCCTTTTTTGGTCGCTTTAGTGATTAATAAATCACTGAAATGGAATATCTAGTTTAAACTAAAATTTAAAAATCAACAAAATATTTAATTTTTATTTACCACGCAGAAATTATAAATGTAGTATGTATTCAGCTTCAGTGATTAGATGTTTGTCGCTTATAACTTTTTACAACAAAATAACGGTAACGAATTTATTGATGAAATTCTCTAATAAAATGATTTTTTACCTTCATTTTAAATAAATATGTGTAAACTTTTTATGATTTTGACAGCTAAAGATTTTTGCCAAATTCATGACTTTATTTTAATTCCAAGAAAAAGGTTTAAGGGCTCCCGCACATAACTGCGAATTCGCATCTGCGAGCAAATATCTGCGTGAAACAAATGCATTTTCAATACAAAAATTCATTTGTTTCTTTGCGATGCGATGCGAATCCGCAGTTATGTGTGGGAGCCCTAAATACTGTTTGAAACTTTCCATTGTTTACGACGCAAAAATACATTTAATTTAAAATGAAGAGAAAATATTTACAATGAAATATTTTAAAATAAAAAATAACTTTCAATTGTAAGAAGTTATAAGTTCACTAAGAATGTTTAACACTTTTGGTTGAATATCCGATGGCAACTATTAATTTATACATTTAGTCCCATGTTCACGCTAATAATTTTGCAGAAGGGATAGGCAGGGTTGCGAAGCCATACTATTTTTGTTTTATTCTTTAATAGCAGTGCAGTGCTGCCGTTGGAGTTGGGTAAGCGTGTAGCTTACCATCAGGGGAACAAATTACTGCCTGACTCGTCACAAACAATATTAAGTAATCAGACAGAATAGTCCCTTTTTGGTTAAGGTTTGCTGATGCAGAATATCTGACACTGCGGTGAGCCTGTGTGGACGGAACCTACCATCCAGTGTAAGCAAAACTGCCGCACTCACAAACATTCGTTAGTGTTAATTATAATTAAAACCCTTATTAAATGTTTCGACACAATGTAGCCTATTAATACACTCTGATAGTGAGAAAAGATATCGATTACTCAATAATAAAACGTAAGCGTAAATGATTCTCAGAATCGACATAACCAAATTTTACAAAAATGGCTAAATCGGAATTAACGCTAATTGAGATTTGTGAGTACGACGGTCAGGTTCTAGGTGTGGGTGGGATTGACCATTAGCGAAGTATAAGCGTCCTGCTCCTTCCTATCCCTTAGTTTAAGTCGTGATATTCCAATTTTGTTCAACGCATAAGTATTAATCATTCTTTAATATATCTATGCAGTAGTAGTGATATTACATTCGTTGTTGTGATACGACTGCTGCCTGTGTCGCGTGCGACTTGTCGCTGCGACTGATCGTCGGTACATTAAGTGAAAGTGGGTTTTGCTCAAGTGTGAATCTGTTAAGCAAGTCACGTGCAATATATAGCATAATTATTATTTTGTTTCCAATAAAACTATTAAAAAGTGTAAATTGTTTTTATTATAAACTAGTTGACCCGCGAAGCTCCGTCCGCGCATACTACATATACCCTTCCTCTTGAATCAATATTTATGGATGAAATCTGCATTAACCCATTAACGCCCTCTGTACTCGCGCGGGTACAACAACAAAATGCATGATTTAGTTATATTTATTTGTGGATTGTATGAAAGTAATTAGATATATAGTAACTAAATGGTATAACTAGTGTATGGAAAAAATAAGTTTGGCAGCCGCGAAAACAAATGTAATTTTTTTTTGTGACAAATTGTGATTGAGGCCCAAGGTCTTTAGGTAAAATGAAAAAAAATATTTTTACTATAAAATAAATAGTAATTTGATATTTTCTTTATTAAAAACTATTGTACATCTATATAGAAACATATGATACCATTTTAGTAACAATTACTTTCAGTAAGCCCATATCAGAGTCCATTTATGTCACTGTACCCGGATGGGTACAATGGGCACTTATGGACTAATATTTTCAGACATTTTGATAATTTTACAAGGGCGTCTTTACAAGCCAAAATTGCTTTTCAGGATTAGAAAAAGCCCTCAAAAATAATAATCATCATCAGCTGTAAGACCACTGCTGAACATAGATGCCCCCCGCCCTCTTACCATTTGCCAATTGGCGTACATCCACCGGTTGCAACTCGCACAATATCATCGGTTCACCCAGTAAGAGATCTGCCTACGCTGCATCTTCCGGTTCGTGGTCGCCATTCGAGAATTCTTCTTCGCCATTTGTTATCGATTCTGTGAGCGCTAGGGCTTACCCACCCATTGCCATTACAAATTGCAGATTCTGAGAGCTTGATGACTGATTCTTTGGCGAATGTATTGATTTTATGGCGTAATGAAACTCTGAACATTGCTCTCTCTATAGCCCTTCGTGAGACTTTAGACCTTCTCTGAAAGACTAGCAGTCGGGAACCACTTCTTATTGGCACTGGTGGCAACACACTTTATTTGAAGTCCCTTATCTTTAGGCTTTACGGTATTTTGAGCGAGAAGATACCACGTATTTTGCCTATCCGTGTTGAATTCTTAGGAAGAATTCTTTATCGACGTTGGACTGAAATCCGAAACTGGACAGTCTCTCCTATTGGTGGACTTTAGACGCCTTTATCTTATTCATGTTCATTTGCTGAGCATAGTATAGAATAGTAGCTGAGCATTTACTCTGCTAGTGTCTGTATCATTTTAGTCCAAGAGCTCACACGTCCAATGCATTCGTGACCAACTTCGAAAAGATAACGTCAGTCTGCCTCAATTATGATGGGGGGGGGGGGGGAGGTAGATATGGGGAATGTTGCCGAAGCCTTGGGGATAGCCGTATACGTGAAGATAGATATTTCAACAGAAGACATTGCTGTCCGTGTTCTGGTTCTACTTTTGTCGCCTCCTACGTCACCCAACGGAAGAACCTTGGAGGTTGCAATTTTTACCTATACTTGCCCAAAACCCAAGGGAGTATCTCATGCTGGTCACAATCCCGAGCGCAATAACAATTATTAGTTGCAATGTGTTATTCCTTACAATCGCGTTGGTTGGCGTTGCGAACTTTGCAGGAAAATTCTATGTGTTGAATTACTTTGCTTTAGGCAATTATATTCTTAATCCGCCCGTTGGTTTTGGGCCGCCGTCGCCACTGGCGACAAATGGGAATTTTTTGGTGACGACTGGGAATAATCGTTCCAATCCTACCAATCGTCTGGCTGGCCACCACTGGTCTGGTCAACCGTAACTCCCGTGTTTATACATGTTTTATCCTCATATATCTTGTAAAGAATAACAGGATGTAGTTGGATTCCCCCTTTCATGAGTTAGCAAAGGATATAAACATTAAGATTGTGATGTGGAGATAAATTAAAATGGTTTGGAGCTCAGAATAGTAAAGTAGTAAGTAGTTGTTGGAATGTATGTCGTTAGTTCAAACCTTATGGCTCTTCGGAGCCATAATAATAGAATTCGTTCTATTACTATTTTAAATTCTTTGCCTCTTTTTGTCTTAACAACTTACTCATACGCGCGGTCTATACGATTTTAAAACTTACTTAATGAAACAAGTTCGCTGTTTCACTTAGTGTCTACGATCTCATTGGGACCACCATGTAGCAGCACCTTTTTCTGTCTTAATCAGGGACGAGGTGTAAACACAGGACTCTGAGCACTAGCTATTTAAGCCCATGATTAGTTTTGGAGTACCAAACGACAGAAGCCTTCCTCCGGTAGATGGCACTACAAGGATTAAAGTTTTATTTGAGCAAATAGGTGATAATAATCGCCTGATTGTTTATTACCTATATACAATAATACAACGTCAAACTAACAACAATACCATTTATTTGGTTATACAGGTTTTTACATATAGCAACAATAAATAAGTTAATCATTTAAATAATTCTCGTCACTAGGGGCGCCGTCGGATTCGCAAAGATAAATTCTAAACGCTATATTCATCAAAATGCTCTAAATATACCAACACAGTTTGAATCAGGAAGACAATTTGGAAGACTTCTAATTCGATTCATTTGACATTGAAAATATATTTTCGTTTAACATTCAGTGTACACAATTACTCTAATAAATATTAGAATATCAATGAAATCAGTGATGAAGTAAAGAACTAAAAATTATTTGCAGTTTACATTACTTTGCGAGTTTATAAAGTGTGATAACAAGTATCTTGACTCGCACTGCCATCTTTTATCGAGTAGGCAAACTAAAAATACAGTTTTTAACACATCTATCGCAACAGCCACACACTACATATTTACATTTATTCATTTCATAATTTGACTGATAGTTTTATCATTTCGAGTTTTAAAATAATGTTTCTAACTAAAGATTTGTTGCTATTTTTTTGTTTAAATAAATACGCACGCCTAATTTTTATACAACATTCATATTTATTAAAATATACCTATTATCTTATACATGAATACTATAACTACAATTACTATTGTCATTGTCACATAACGTATCCTTTGTATGTACATCTTACAACTAGAAACCTAAACAATATAAATTATTATAAAAACCCGACTGCGAACAAACCAAATGTGTTTACATTATACGTACATAAAACGTATACACATGTATATATATTAAAACTCGTCTCGTTAAGACCTTTCTTTTAATACCCAAATTGATGTTTTTGCAAGTAAAAAAATAATTCAAAATGCCATAACTATTTTTTTTTGGAAAAGTATATAGTTTATGTCACTCCCACAACTAAGGCCCGTATTAATAAACTGTTCTCAGGTAGACACTTATGTACGATATCATATGATACGCACTGATACTGATAGTTATATACTATTTTTTTTTGTAAATACATACTTAAATAGATAAATGCCCAGATACTTGGTGGGAATCGAACCCACGACCTATTGAGTAGTAGTCAGGATCACTAACCACTAGACCAAAAGGCTCGTCGAACATATAATAATGACATGTTTATATATACTTATTGGTTTAAGATGTTAAAATGATATATGTTTTTTTAAAAGAATACAAGTATAATGTGTTCATTCGTATTAAAAAATATCGATATGCATTCGAAAATAATAATTCGAACTCATTAAATATCAGACTATTACTTACTATTAGATTATTACTATTATAATTTACTATCTTATTAATTAAACTAAGACATCACACAAGTAATAGCGAATGAATTACAATAATTATTATTGCAAAAATACACAAACTTACTTTATTTTAATGTTAATTTAATATAACGCCATCTGTATTTTATGAATAACATCTTTCTTTACCTGCCGATGCACAAAATCTTTGAAAAATATTAATTATAATAAATAGGGACCGGATTTATATGTAAATACGTATTTTTAATTTCAATAGTTTTTGCTTAGTATGTTGTTTTCTTCACGAATCATGACATTTGGAATGAGAATGCAATTTTTATTTTCCATATTTTCCCATAATTTGGCATATTTCAAAGATAAGTCCATATTTTTACAAAATTGAATATATTTCTGTAAAAAGGGTAGAAAATACGCAGCAAAGTACTTACGATAAGTGTAGGTAAATAACAAAAAAAAAATTTCTTACGGAGTAGGAACAATTTGCGAATAAGCAAAATATTTATTATTCTGTAAACGTGTCACATCGCAGTCACGGGTCGTTACAGTAAGCTAAAGCACTAAATTCAGCGCCTATTCACCTACTACTTTCCCCGTATTCACCTTATAAATACACTTTTAAAAAATCACTGTCGCGAATAGCGGTCCGTCAGATTCGAACCCGCGACCGCCGGTTTGCACAGAATGCGGTTCCACTGCGCCACTGAGGCTACAACAGGAGGCCAGGCACATACTGCGGTGTTGAAAGATTATTCAGCCAGTACCAAGCCTTATTTTGGCTAAACAGAACGACCTTGAATTTTCATCCATCCATTCGTTAGAAAGCTACAGATGACAGAGAGACATAAGCGTACAAACTTAAACATGCCTTTTGTGCATTGGGGCTTACAAAACATGAGATCCGTGTACTGCAACAACACAAATACTGAAAAGAAAAGAAATACCTGAAAGTTATGGTTATTTTTAACTACATATTTTACCATATTTTCGCTTTTTAGTCCATATTTTAGTTTTTTTAGTCCATATTATATGTACATATTTTGGAATTTTAAATAGATATAAATCCGGTCCCTAATAATAAACATTCAACAAGCTGTAAACTACGCTGAGCGTCCACAACACATAATAATTTAACAATACTTCTTTTAATTGGCAAAACGGGAGATATGTTTTGTATAAGTATAATGTGATTTTGATTAATCATACTCTAACCAGAAAAATGAGAAGTTACAGCTCTGGGTGTGCTACAGAGTTTGATCTTTTGAACCAGGATAATTTTACGTAGGTACTTATATTTTTCTGGTTAGATTTTATTAGAATCATATTTTTTTTTGTTTTACACCTTACTCTAAATGGAGAGAATGATTCCTAATACACATAAAAGAAAACAAATATTAAATTTATAAGCTGACAACAATTCACTCTATATGAATACATACTATGCATAACTTACATTATAGTAAATACAATATGTAGCTTTAGCTATCCTCAACAAATGTACATCAATTATTTAATATATTGAAAAAATCTATTAATGCGCAGGTATTTCTACACTAATATTTTAAAGAGGAAAGATTTGTATTTTTGCCAACGAATAAACTCAAAAACTAATCGACATATTTCAAAAATTCTTTCACCACTAAAATGCTAGTTTATCCCTGAGTAACATTGGCTATATATATTACTAGAAAAATAAATGTACCCCGTGAAACGCCGGGATGGGCTGCTAATACTCAAGGTAGTGCTGTAACTGCAATCTTACGTCATGGTAAGTGGTGCTCAACCTGTTCGTGCACCTATTAACAGAAGGAGTCGGCATCAAACGGCACGACTGATGAACCTGGTAGCTATTAGCAAAGCGACACCTGCCCCAATCTTTTCTGAATACATATAAAAATTTTAACCAACTTCAAAAAAGGAGGAGGTTCTAAATTTCACTGTATGTATATTATATATAAATATTATATATTATATATATTTTAATAGATATTATATATATTTTAATAGAATTACCAAAATCTTAATTATAGTAACATTTATTTATACTTATAGACGTACCTGTCCAATAAATAATTTAAATGAATATCATATCATTCTATAGAATGTCAACAGATTAAGTTTATTAATAAAGAGTTTAACAAAAATACACACACGCGAACATACACTCGGACACAACATTTATCACGATTAAACTAAACACACACATCTTTAAACTCTAAACATCAATTCCTTTTACACGCAAGCAGAATTAAAGTAAGTATTCATTTTAATACAATATGTAAGTGCCCTCGTTAGGCCTATGCATAATAAAGATATTTTGAGTTTGAATAATCAATTCATATATGAATTGACAATTGAACATGATATATGGCAGCGTATCGATAGCGTATCATAATAATAAGAAGTTTTTCTTTGGCTGGGGATTCTTTCAACTGTCAATACAATACGAGCACCTGCATTAAGCCTTTTTCGCAAATCAATAATGCTATAACAACAAATTGTTTGTCGCAAAGCCAAATGTTTAGGCCATATCATGGAAATACTCAGCGTATCCTTACACATACATGCACATATACTATTTCTATTAGAAAATATATTTTCACTGTCAAATTTCACTTTAGTTAATACTATTTGAGTATACATATAGACATGTATATAGAACAAGCAACATTATAATATATAAACATTTAATTTAGAGACGGTTTCATTGTTTTTTAACACAGATTATTCAGTAAGTACCAAGTTAATTAGAAATATGTTTTGTTTAGAAAAGACTGCTTCGTTATTTAGTTATTTATTACAGATTCCAAATACCTTTTTTAGGAAAATATTGAATTATAATGTTTTATACAAATAATTAATGCTCATTAAATGGAGAAGTTGATCTAATGTATGCATTAATATTGTCGTTGTTTTAGTGATTATAACCACTATTCATAATATAAATTACATATACGAAATCACTAGGTAAGTATATATAACAATTAAAACTCTAAAATATATCTAAAATTAACTACATTTAGACTTCAATTGAAGAAGACACGCTTGGCAAATACAAAACGTATTTTATAATAAATGAGGCATTTTCTTCTTCAAATACCTACTCAGTGAAAATGTATTCTAGAACTTGGTTCTGCTACTACTGCGACTGTTACTGTTGTTCAATTAAGATAATGAAGTGCCGATAAATGATTATTACCACACTTCCAATTATGTTTCTATGAAAGTCTAAACATCTTTACAGCGATTATAATCTAAACAGTTCAAACATACGATACATTTCTCAAAATATCAAAGGAGACTTCAGACCCTTGTAACTTAATTATTTCTCTGAAAACTAATTATAATATTCTACTGTAGTTGAGAGGTCTACTACATCTCAATGAACATTAGTCGCCATTTCTATTTCGGATGCAAGTTTTATAAATATTATCATTTTACAAAAAATAACCATGTGTATGTGTGTGCAGTGTATTCATACTAATGCTACTGGTACTAGTTACCTCGATCAAAACAAGTAGAGAATCTACATACATAATATAGATAATCTACTTGTTTTGATTGAGGTAACTAATACCAGTAGTATTAGTATGAATACACTATATACATGGCTATTTTTTGTTCTCAGATTATCTCAGAGTTGAAAGTCGTTTTAAACACAACAACAACAGAAATTACATTCTTACAACTGCATGTTCCCAAAATCTAGATGGCGCTAATTCTATAATATTAAGTACTTATTAACATTTATTGTATTTTGTATTCTATTAATCGCATTTTAACATAATCTTTTGAATTGAGTGGATCAACATTTATCTACCTAAAAGACTTACAGTTCAAAAATAAAAATAAAAGTGCAAGGCTAAAGTCTCCAACCATTTGTGTATAATTTAAAGCTTAATCAACGACAATATCGTGCCCGAGGCGATCCATTTCCGATAATAGGAAGTCCACGTCCTTCTCGGTGACCGCCGCTGACGATATTATGTTCCTGAAGAAGTTCGGACGACGGTCGTCTGGCTGGTAACCAACCATGATCGTGCCAGCTTGCATCATTTTGCCTTTGAGTTTGGCACACACCTGTGTTAGTTTTGGAAATAAGTCATAGATGTCGTAACTTGTTTGACATTAGTAGAAGTTTGTTTATATTTATGTTTATTTTTTTCTAGGTGGTAGGTTCCTTGTGCAAGGAACCGTCCAGGTAGGTACCACCGCAGTGTCAGATATTCTGCCGCCAAGCAGCAGTGTGTAAACATTGCTGTGTTCCGGCGTGAAGGGCACTGTAGCTGGTGAAATTACTGGACACAAAGACTTAATATCTAATGTCTTAAGGGTCGGCAACGCGCTAGTGATTCTTCTAGTATTGCTAGCGTCTATAGGCTGCGGTGACTGCTTACCATCAGGCGGGCCGCACGCTTGCTTGCCACCTTGGTTGTATAAAAAAAAAAAAAAAAAAATGTAGATACTCTGATACTGTCTTTTAACATCTGTAAATATGACAGTAAGTGGTGCACCTGCCCATGGACAGTGGTACTGTCACCCGTTACTCCAGACATTAGATATTCGTGATCCCAGCAATTACACTCACTAGAGGGCCATGTAAACCGGAATGTTTACGCATTGCCGCTTTACGACAGAATAGTCCATTGTACAAGAAACCAACTATCTAGTAAGGTTATTAAGGGTAGATTATTATGTACCTTGCCAAGCCTAATTTCCTTGTTAGCGTCATGCGGGATCCCCCTCAGCTGCCGCGGCAGGTACCAGAAAGAGACGTTGACCAGCTCCGGCTCAAGGATCAAGTAGAACTTGTCCGGCTGCTCCTTGATGCGCCGCACCATGTACTCTGAGAGCTCCATCAGCCGATCCATTAGGCGTTCGAAGCCAGACGTGCCCTGAAAAAAATAATTGGTGAAAAAAATGGAGTATAACGCCATCTATCGTAACGCATACATCATCATCAGGCGAAACACGTCCACTGCTGATCAAAGATCCCCAGAGAGGAAGGGTTGCCATAATCTCCACGCTTGGCAGGCATCTTGGGGATCACAGTATCGGTGGTAGGTAATCCATTAGTCGCCTCTTACGTCACCCAACGGGAGGAGATGGATGGGTGCTATTCCTACCAGGACACCCCACTGGCAAATAGATACATCAGTAATGATTATTTAGTTAATGTGTAGTTGTAGTATTGTGTTGTCCATAGCACTCTCAACTTGCTGGACCAAAGGCCTTCTCAGTTGAGATTCAGTATAAGGTAAAACAGTGAATACTATTCAAAAGTTCTATCGCTAAGCCTATTAAAAAATATGGTTTTTGCTACACTATAAAAGTTTGAAATGGTGCACTTAGATTTTTTTTTTAACATCATTTTTAAACCAACAAGAGAATCTTTAATATAAGCGCCATCTACCGTCGAATAGGATTACTCACACTTTTAAAAATACATAACCATAAAGCGAGATTGGGAGTTTGTAAAGCTTACCTTGCCGCGCCACTGCAGCCACAGCTTGAAGATGTCGTTGTGGCGACCACACTGGATGACCTTGTCTCCCGTGTCGAACCTCGGGTCGTATATCTTGTCAGTCATGAACAGGTACTCAGCGGACATCGCGTTGCAACTCAGCAAGATACCCTAGGGAAAACCAAGGAGTAAATATTTGAGCTGTGAAAATAGCATTCCTAATTCTTTAAAATAAATAAAACACAATTGAGCTCGTAGCGGTTCTAGTTCGTAAATATGTCACATAAACCAGCCTCCATTCCTCCCTACGAAGACCGGGTTTCGATCGTCCCCGACAGCCAAAAAAGTTAGGCATGTATATAGGTTTAATTAACTAATTTGCACGTATTAAGTATATTCGAGAAATAACTTATTTTTTATAATATTTGCTTCCATCGATTTTCGATGACATTGTTAGAAGAGTCGAAGACAAAATAAAAATAATTGTGTCCAGTAAAATAAAAAGATAGCACTTATTCGAAGGCCCCGCGGGGGGCCGGGTTAGAATTGCATCCCCCATCTCTTCTCGTTGGGTGTCGTACGAGGCGACTAAGCGAGAAGACGGACAGCAGCGTCTTTCTTATGAATTTATATGTCACCTGCGATTCCCAAGACGCCTGCCAAGCGTGGGGAATATGGCTACCCTTCCCTTTTAAGGGAGAGGTCTTTGTTCAGTAGTCGACGTGTTTTCCTGCTGATGAAGCATTGGTATTCAATTTGATTACTGTTAAAGATCAACTTTAAACCGTACGTCCCAAAGTCTATATTACATTAAATATATTTAAAAGGAAACCTTAACCAATATTTCCAAATGATTTTGAATCTTAATACAACGTCGATAAGGCTATTTAAGTATCTGTTGGCTTTGCAAGTGTATCGTAAATGGCAACGCATGTTACTAAGTGTTGTTGAGAGGGATTTAATTAAATTTGCCGCGCACCACCGCCAGCCACCGCCAGCCACCACTAGTGTCGGGACATTACAGTATATCGATAAAAATAATAATTAGTGCACAATGTTTTATCCCTTATAAAAGTTTCCTCCTTTTGGCATTAGATCCGTAGCGATCCCGCAGTCATGTAAAATATTAAATATTCATATTTTGATGAGATAAAAAGCGAGTAAATTAATAATACGTAACCTCCGTGGCACATCGGACAGTCTTGCTTTACATACCAGAGATTGTGAGTTCGAATCCAGCGGACGTCATTATCTAAATTGTTGTTCTTTACAAGTGAGCACCGCACGTAAAAAGTTGTTCCTGAGTCTAATGTCTCCACAGTCGTGACGGTTTTCCTTTCTATCAGATTGTGACAGTAAAGATAGAGAGATTGCACCTGTATCTGTGCAAGCACTTTACAACATCTGCTGCGTAGTTGGAATCTTGTCGAAACTTCTACTGCAGCTTATAAAATTTACATTTTATTTTACAGTACAGCGTGGGTTACAAATGCAATAATCTTGTTTATCCACACTTCCCCACTCGTATCTTCTATACTATAATAAAACTCAAAGAGCACTTTTTCTGTACATTGAATATTTTTCCAAAATTTCTATGTGGGGATACTATACTATCGACATAGAGGCCAAAACAATTTTTTATGGAATTATTGTCTGTCTGTCTGTCTGTCTGTCTGTCGTTCTGTTTGTCCGGGTATCATTTGAAAACCCGTGGATGGATTTTGATAGGACTTTCACTGATGTGTTGTGTAGAAGTCTAGGTATAAATTGGTATATAAAACATCACGCTATGTTTCATAGGGGCTAAGCAGTGAAACATTACTTGCACATATTATCACGTAATTTCCTTTGTATGTGAATAGGGTAATTATAGACTGATCAGTTAATCATTAAGATATGTATTATTACGCTATATACAATAGGGACTGAGCAGACATTTAGTTTGCATAAGATATGGCAGTGGCGAAGGGTCAATTTTTGTAAGGGGTAAGCCGGTCTGGTACACCCAGGAAATTTTCATTAGATTTCTGTATTGTTCTAAGTACTTTGCTGATAGGAATATGACATTATATCTTTGAAAAGTTAAAATCTGTAAAATATGTCGTTCGTGAAATTTTAATGAAACTCCCCCAAGTCCAGGTAGTGTATAGGTATTGTATCACCACAGTCGCAACAATAAAAGATGCGAAAAATTAAGAACTTTCATTATCGAATATCATTAAACAGTAATTTACGATGTTAGCGTGATTTACAATTATGAACAGCGCCATCTATAGGTAAAATTGAACATAAAATCACTATAGAACTTTAATCTAGCTAAATAAAAGGAAGTCGTGTTAGTTACACTATTTATAACTCAAGAACGGCCTAACTGATTCGGCTGAAAATTGGTGGGGAGGTAGCTTAGAACCAGTAAACGGACATAGGATACTTTTTATCCCGGTAGGTTAAGGTTAAGCAACGTTAGGTAAGGTCATTAAATAGATGGGTGAACCGATTTGTATGAAAGTGTGCATATCGGGTAGGTCTAAGAATAGGTCCTACAGTATATTTCATACCGCTAGGTTAAGGTTAAGCTACATAAGGCAAGGTCATTAAATAGATGGGTGAACCGATATGTATGAAATTATGTGTGCATATCGGGGAGGTCTGAGTATAGGTTATAAAGTATATTTAATGCCGCTGATACCATGATTGACGAGGATATATAGAACGAGAGGAGGGTGCACGAGAGGAGAAAGAGGGAGAGGGGATTCGAGAAGGGGGCGATGGGATGAGGGATCGGGGGAGTTAGGTGGAGTAAGGGGGGAGTGAGAAGGAGCAAGTTCATAGAAGAGAGAGGGGGAGAGGGTTCAGAGAGGGGATAACAGGGTAGGAAGAGGGGGAGTGTGACGGAAACCGAAGCGGGAGGGGGAAAGAGAGAGGAGAGAAAGAGCATATAATAGCAGCGTTTTCCCTGAAAGAAAACGCATATTAAAATACTTACCTTATTCAAAGCTTATTATGAGAGCGGCACATCCTGTTTCCCGTCGACTTTGCTCCTATTGGTCAACTTTCTTGTGATTTGACCGGAAATAGCATCATCATGGCAGGCGAGGGCAGCAAGGGTTTGTTAAATATGCCCGCTCGCCCCGCTCTTGTTCATTGTGTCGAAGAATTACCAGGCAGGATTAAAAGTTAAGCTTTGAATAAGGTAAGTATTTTAATATGCGTTTTCTTTCAGGGAAAACGCTGCTATTAAATTACTGTACCGTTATTCAAAGCTTATTATGAGACGTGTTTGTTTTCGCCTGGTGATGCCAGTATACATGACGCCAATGTGATTGTGATACATAGATGTATTGTAATATCCATGTGTGAATTTTAAATAGAAATGCAATAAATTGCATACTTATATATCTACATAGTCTGCTACGAATTTCTTTTAGAAATGGGTATCAAAGATAAGAGAACTGTATCTCAACCATTGGAATGGTCTCAACCATTGATTGGAATCAATGTTATGGGCAATTGATAATCAAAAATTATTTATATGCGATGTACTTTTGACTTCGATTTTATAAAACTGTCTAAAATGTATTAAAGACCTCCAATTTCCAGGAGGTAGCTAGTATCAAAAACTTAAATATGCTTGTAGCGCATGATAGCTAACTATTTAAGCTAGATTATTGGTAATTTTAGTCTTTTTAAACCAATCAACGGCAGCTATCGTAACTGGAATATACAAACAATTTGTTTTTGGTATTTAACGCTGATGCTTTAAGCGCAAAACAAATTTTATTTTAACGCTGCAGGCGTTGCAAGCAGGTGGTTTTCCGATTAACGCAATTCCAGGACGCGACTATGAATTACATCCTACCAGGTGCTGTTGCAATGTTTAGCTAAGCTACTGCATGAAAATTATCCTTGGACAGGAAATTCACTAAATCATATCTTAAAAGACACTTGAGGATTGATAAGTATAATCGATATAAGAACATATCGTGACAAGAAATTACCAGTAAAAAACTGGACTGATCAGAAGGACTGCACAATCGTCAGACAAATGATTTCGGCCAAATAATGTTAAATGACAATTGTTTACTTATGTTTATTATGTATTTATGTATGAATCTGCTATAAAACTGTCCAAAATGATGCCAATACTTTAAATTAGATTAGAAAAAGTCGGCACAGATTTTACAGACTAGGTCCTGGTACTTTGTGAATTTCAATGTATATATGTTTTAGATTGCAAAGTCAAGTCCTTCACATTTCCACTTTCAGGATCACGTTACATGTTAATAGACAGTATGCCCACCTGTACGTCCACTAAGACTAAGGTTGTGAGATATGAATCAAAACTCGTTCAAGAAACGAGTCTACTCCCCAGAATACTTCAGCGATTAAGTATGTGTTAACCCACACATTATGTTTACCTTATACTCAAAGATTTATACATAGATGATATTTTATGGTATACCTGCTCTGAAGTCCCGAAAATATTTATTGTAAATATTAATTTATGGACTTAGGTAAGTACTCAGTCTGTACTACTATCTCAAAAAAAAATTATCTGTCAATAGAATCTGTTTCTAAATGGATATTGAAAATAATCAATAAAATTTGATTTGTATTTGATTAATATTTCGTAGCGAACTTTATCTGGTATGTACATACTTATAATGTAATATCCGTAAGTGAATGGGTGAGGACCCCCCCCCCCCTGTCTTTGCGGAGGTAAAGGCAACTTTTTGTCATAAAATCGAAATTGCAAGGGATAATAATCAGGATTGCTAACATTTCTTTCGGTTACAAATGTCCTGACATTGATCGGAATTTAAATTACACGCTTTTGTCTACCAAAATTGTGTCAGGAGTGAATTTCTGGCTGATAAAAATGCATGCGATGCAGTGTTGCTACAATTTCGGGTAAGTGGTTTACTTACTATACAATACAATTGAGTTTTCTAATATTATGGAAACTCCTGGATAATTCTTTTAGGCATTATCATTGATTGCATTATGTTATTATAGGTCCTCAAAACTTCCAATGATTAATTGCTAAACAGCTATTATAATTGTAAGATTACATACTTTCCTTTTTTGTAATGAGGTACATAATAGTATAGAAAAACAAATGTTGGTTTTCGAATAAACTTGAAGGAAGGACTAAAGATGCCAGGAATGGCACTTGGGGCGGCCCTTCCCTCCATTATTTGTAGAAGTTTTTTACAATATTCTGTACAAAACTTCGGTAGACTTATAGTAGTTTCTGCTTGGTGGGTCCTGATATACCAAGACTGTCAAGAGAGGGGACCAAGAGTAAGATCCAAGACGTGACTGCGAGCCATAATTATGCAATGAATCCTCATTAAGAAGTATACATATATTAATATATGTTAAATATTCATGTTCATACAATCACGTATGTGCTATTTGGAATAGCAAATATACATACATCCTTCATCTGTAAAGTAAATCTCTGTGTTCCATCCCCCACGAGAGTGGGTCATATTCTGTGCAAGCTCTTCGACACAGAGGTCAATAATAAGACGGACGATGTGCCAAGCGATGGCACTTATGTTAAAGTATCTAGGCTGAATTTATTCTTAAATAAGAGGTGAATGCAACTGTGCAGAGCAGCAATGTCTTTATCCGTCCTGCAAAGGACTGTTTAATATCTCAGGCCAATCCACACTCATTCGTTCGATCCCAACCTAGACAGAGTCTGTACAATGGTAACCAGACAACTGATAAAAAATACATATTATTTATATACTTTTCATACTTATATCGATAAACATCACACACTTGGTGGGAATAGAACCCGGCGCTAGCAGCCCGAGAATCTCACCATTAGAGCAACGGGCCCGTCAAATGATTATGTTAAAATAGACTTAGCAAACAACTTTCAGACATTTTGAATGTCCCCGTTATTCAAAATGATCCTGAAAATCAGGTACCTACGTGCTTTCTTCACGAGCTGCTATTTGTATACCATCCCTGCGAAGGAGGTTAAGTCTATGTGTACCAACCCTGCGGGGGTGAGTAATAAATTATTTAGTCCCTGCAAAGGACAATATCATCATCATCATCATTAGCAGCCGAAATACGTCCACAGCTGAATAAAGGCCTCTCTCTTAGAAGGGAGGGGTTGCCATAATCCCCACGCTTGGCAGGCGGCTTGGGGATCAATAAAGGACAATATGCTGATGGTGAAATAGACTTCAGCCAACCATTTTCAAATTAACTAGGTTGTCAAAATTGATTCCAAATCCAGATGAGCAACATCTACATATGTACCATCCCTGCGAGGGAGGTTAAGTCTTTGTGTACCCACCCTGCGGGGGTGGGCAGTAAATTGCTCAGTCCCTGCGAAGTAAAGTACGTGGATGGTGAAATATACTTCAGGCAACCATTTTTATATTGACAAGATTGACAAAAATTGATTCCAAAAGTAGATGAGTGCTCCCATGATGAGCAACCATGTATGTACCGTCCCTGCGAGGGAGGTTAAGTGTTTGTTTACCCACCCTGCGGGGGTGGGTAGTAAATGGTTTAGTCCCTGCAAAGGAAAGTACGCTGATGGTGTAATAGACTTTCAGCCAACCATTTTCAAATTGACAAGGTTGTCAAAATGGATTACAAAAACCAGATGTGCTCTCATGATGAGCAACAATATATATATATATACATATACCGTCCCCGCGAGGGAGGTTAATTATTTGTATACCCACCCTGCAAGGGTGGGGTATTTACTTTATGCGATGCTACGATGAAGTGGACTTCATTATCTGAAAACCAGATGCTTACCCTCTCGAGAAGCCACTGTACATGTCCCCCCTTCTTTGGTTATTTATTTGTGTACCCAACCTGCGAGGGTGGATAATAACATAGCACTATATACTTATTGTAACCATAATGGGTTAGCCAGATTTGTGAATTTCGTGTAGGCTAGAATATATATTGCCTACGCCATCAGCTTTCTTGAACACAAACATAATTGTACGGATGAACAACATAATTGCACCTTTATGGATTAAGGTGGAATATTAATCTTTTGGTTACCATGATAGCTTCTCTACGTTACTTGATACTCTCAGACTGTGTCCTTTGAACAGTTTCTTATAAATATTTCTATTTATTTATTACTAAAATTGTATTTTATTTTACTATTTTACATAGAATATACATTAAAGTAATTATATTTAACTCGCAATTGTAATATTTTCACCTTCCGGCACACAGACCATATCTGTAATAAACTACTTAGCCCACGCAGGAAGATTACGAAAACTGTCCAGCAGGCTATTTTTTGTTTTAAGACACAATAAAAATATAAAAATGGACGCAATGGTGCGTCTGTATAACTGGGATACTAATTAACTGAACACACTTGTTTGCTGTCTTTCACGTTGATAATAGTGTCACTATTTCACTGTTCAGATTTTCGTAAATTGACAGTATTGCTACTGTCTGCATAATAATGTGGTTTAAAGAAATATTCATTCTGAAAAAAAGCTTAGAACTAACTGTAAGAAATGTATTATCATCGTAGGACTTTGCTACCAAATAATTCAGCAAATGTTTAAAACTGCGGGTAGATTGTAAAGAAAATAATTTGCATTATTAATATGATTTATGGGTCGTTTACTAAGAGTCGTTTTTTAACCACTTAGAAATCTCGTACGTACAAATTACCAGCAATAAACTTTACGAAAAATATCATTTCTGCATAAGTATTAAAAACTAAGTTTCGAATTTTCAAAATAAAATTGTCGGTAGACTGAATGGAAAATAATTATTTATAATTACATAGCCCAATTTACTTGCACTATATTCAAACCACAAAATATTCATTAGTATAAAACATTTCATTAGGAACAAAGAAACAAAACGAACGGCAAAAACCGTTAAAATGTTTTACTCACTGTTTGCTTGGCTTCCAACTATTTGTAACAACTATTGTTGTTCACTATTTTATTCCTTTGGAATTATTTAGAATTTGATTTGAATTCCATAAATAGTTGTAATATTGTAGCCTCGGACAGGTGTCCGTGACGGGAAATAAGACGCCAATGAACAAGAGCGGGGCGAGCGGGCATATTTAACAAACCCTTGCTGCCCTCGCCTGCCATGATGATGCTATTTCCGGTCAAATCACAAGAAAGTTGACCAATAGGAGCAAAGTCGACGGGAAACAGGAAGTGCCGCTCTCATAATAAGCTTTGAATAACGGTACAGTAATTTAATTAGATTTTTTTTATAAGAGAGAGAGATATGGAGAGAGATAAATCTAGGGAGGAGGGAGAAAAGGGGAGCAAAATGTAATAAAAGCGCGGGCGGAGCTGCACGGGTCAGCTAGTATAAGAATAAGAAGAAGCCCTTAACAGAAAATTAACCAGAAAATGTGATTCGCTATCGATAAGTCAATGTCCCATCACTACTGCACAGAACCGCGTGGGCGGGGCGCTCAGGAATTTATTACAGACATATTGTGCTGACGTGTAGCGACCCTAATCAAACAACAATTCAGAGGATACACAATAACACCCGTATCACAAGGGAGCACGGTTGAAGATCGTCTGAAATATTATTTACGGTTTAGTACTGTAAGGTTTTATTAATTTCCAATTGTTAGAAGTAAATCTCAGATTTAGTAACAATAACTATCCATTGAGTACGGCAGCGACTCCAAGGAGGATGGCAGCGTGGTTGTGACCCCGTCCATGTCACCCCCGTGACAGGGTTCCGGAGGGTTACAATGCGCCCCGACGGCGTGCTCATAGGCAAGGGCATTGAGAAGCACCTGGTGCAGATCCCAGTGAAGAGTCCGCCCCTACCAGTATGACAGCCGCGGGGGTTTTAGTGGGTAAGAATCCCACATACCCTGGTCGAGCCCCACAGCTCCCGGGGATCTTTTGAAGGTTTCCCCGTCAATAAAAAAACGACTGCTCGGTGAGAGCTATACTCAGAGTTTCTTTGCGCGACAGAATCCGTAACTAGGAACTTGCCGAAAAACCAAGTTCGCCGACATAACTCTCAAGCTGTCAAAATCTGCAAGTTGAAGTGGCAATGGGCAGGCCACATCGCTCGAAGAACCGATTACGGTTGGGAAAGAAAGGTTCTCGAGTGGTGACCACGAACCGGAAGACGCAGCGTAGGCAGGCGACCACTAGGTGGACAGACGACATTGTGCGCGTCGCAGGTAACCGGTGGATGCTATTGTCGTTCATTGTGGCGTTCTAAGGCGAAGTTGTTCAACGGTGGACATCTTCCCGCTAGTGAAGCGATGGTGATGAGACTGGACTTACCTCATATTTGAAATGAACTGTGGAACACTGAAGTAGAGTGCCCATGAGTTTATGGGGATTCCAGGTCACTGAGTCAGCCCTGTGAACAAACAGTAAGAAGAATAAATAGGTTTATTTGGCAAAAAATGGCGACGCACAGACATACACAATATAGGTAGTAATAATAATAGTGACTTTCACTTAGTGCTAGGTCCCTTGTAGGGTTACCCGTGGGGTGTCCGGGTAAGAATACCACCCACCCATCTCCTCCCGTTGGGTGTCAGTAATAGGCGACTAAGGGAAAGCAAGAAGACGGGCAGTAGCGTCTTTCTATTGGATTACCTACCCTATACTGCGATCCGCAAGCCGAGTGTAGTACCGACCACCGTAGTGTAAGATATTCTGCCGCCAAGCTGCAGTGCAACATTGCGGTGTTCCGGTGTGAAGGGCACTGTAGCTGCAGGCCTAGCACGACTTGCAATCTTGACAGATCGGTGTGTAGTATGACGTAGTGTTCAACACCGAAACGTCAATGCTCCATATAAAAATGTGAAATACTACGTCATAGTGACGTCATACTCACACATGTCTCAAGATTTGCACATCATGCTAAGCCTGCAGGTGAATTTACCGGACACAAGAGACTTAAGAGTCTCGTGTGACGAGCGGCAGTGCAATGCACCTGTCTATAGGCAGGCGGGGCGCGCGACTATCAGACGAACGTCTTGTTTGTCTCCAGGCCCGTTGGTGTAATAGTTAGACAGCCTGACTATTGTCCAATAGGTCATGGGTTCAATTCTCACCCAGGAAACACTTTTGCCGCGAGAACAGCCACACCTCTTAGAACACAAGCACAAAGTTTGGCCGCTGTGGAAAATGGTTTTGGCTCACAAAAGCGTATTTTTTAAAACTATTATTTTTTCCACTTCATCCCTTAACAGTATAAAAGTGTGTGAAGTAATCGCCCATAGACAAACAGAAGGGTTGTTCCGGGGGTGCGGTGATTCGCAATTGATTATAGAATTATGGAAATTAGCTATTGTGAGGGGTTGGAGCGACTAATGACTTTTGGCGAGATCAAAAATCAACATACCACTAATTCTATTGAAAATATAATTTTAGCATTGCGAGGGTTAAAACATCCGTGGCTTTTTATCAGAGTTCTATATAGAACTAATAGAATGTTGTCTTTTACTTACGCGAATATTACACATTGAAATCAAACTACAAAAAAAAAGAATTAAAAAAAACCGCGATAAAATCCGTAAAAGTAGTTTGACTTCAAGAACTAATAGAAGGTTCTCATTTCGATTGTATTTTACCTCATTCCCATCAGCAGTCGAAAAATGTCCACTGCTGAACAAAGCTAGAAGGGAGGGGTTGCCATAATCTCCACGTTTGGCAGGCGGCTCGGGGATCGTAGTATAGGTGGTAGGTAATTAAAAAAAACGCTGTTGCCCGTCTCGTTGTTTTCCCTTAGTCGCCACTTACGGTCACCCAACGGGTGGAGATGGGTATACTTGGGAGGGGGGGGGGGGGTGGTGTACTCTTACCCGGACACCCCACGGGTATTTGTACACGGCTGGCGTAAAACAGTGTTGAAAAAAGAAATCGAAAGTAGTAACTTATATCCTCTTTGTTTTACGTAAAATCCATCAGGCCGAATCCAACCATGGGTAGATAGACATACTTATATACGCCAGAAAAACATAACCCTGCTTCTGTGTAGTCGGGTAAAAAAACAGTGAAATCAATCAAGCATAGGTTGTTCGGAGCTACGCAACCGAACAGCTAAGCAGTTTAATTTCTGCACTTTTAGCATATTTCGCGCACGACAGTTTTCCTTGCCTGTTTTAAGGCAGTACGCGATCCACCACCAAGCAAGCGACACTAACTAATAACCATCCGCGTACCACCAAAACTAACCAGTATAAACCATTATAGACCATTGCAAACAGTGCATTAACCATTACCATATAATAACCATTTTTAGCTGCATAGTGATAAGTGTGTGTTACCGTTAAGAACCATTGTATTTTTAGACCATATTATACCATTATTTTGAACCAATAAATCTCTCTTATAATAATAAACCATAAAACCACTAATAATCAGCGGGAACCACTGCCCTCCGAGTGCAACCCGCTTCATGGTCCTTCGACAAAGGGCCTCGGTTCGCGAGTGAAAAACCAACCAGTGTTTTCGTCAGTCGAGGTTCTACATACCAGTGCCTATTGGATACCAGTGCCCATTGGATACCAGTGCCGATTGCATACCAGTAATCTGCAGACCGAGCAATAGCTCGGTCTGCAGATTACTGATCTGATTTGATCTGACCTGGTTAGCTCCTTACGGAATACCGTAAGGAGCTAACCAGGTCAGATCAAACCATTATTATTATTTTTTAGTGTCTTGATATTTCGTAATTGTCAAGAAAATGGAGAACTATTTCCTTAACCAGACGGAGATTTATGAGGCGTTACTGAAAACCTTAACCAATTTTAAAAAGGATGGCGCCGAACGTAAAACTTTTGATTATTGTAAGCGTAAGCTAGATATTTTAGAAGCTTATTGGAGAGATTACCAGAATAACCATAATAAGATGTGTGAGCTTGCGGAATTTGACCTTGTTTATTTTAGGAAAAATTGTTACGAGACCGCGGAAGAACTTTATGTGACCATTAAAGAATTAATCGAATCTACGATGCAGCAACTATCTTTAAAACCAAATCCAAGTAGACCAGAACAACCAAAGCCTAGAACACCCAGCAGCAGTAGACTAGAGGTGGAACCAGGGACCTCGTCTCATGTTGAGACAGCTCGTCGTCAGGAAAATATTTCGATACCAATAAGTACAAGAAGAATAGAAGACATGCTGAAGAAGCAGACCATTAATTTTAAAGCTTTTATGCGTACAGTGAACACCTTAGATATAGACCAAATGCAGAACAAGTGGGAATATGAGGATGCTCTGAAGAATTTGCAAACCCGTTGGACTGTCATTGATAGCCTACATTGGGAAATAGAAGGGGAAAATGAAGAAGATTCATGGTACCAATCGGAATTTAGTAGATATGAGGAAATGTTTAATGAATTGAAGAAAGCTATCAATACCAAGATGTGGTCAGTGTCACATCGGGAAAAGTCTACCCCGCAGATGGATATTCCAGTTTTTAGTGGCAATTATCACCACTGGACTTCCTTTAAGGATTTATTCAGTGAGACCATACATAAAAATCCGTCACTCTCAAAAGCGCAAAAAATGCAATTTTTAAAGGGAAAAATTACCGGCGAAGCTGAGCGTCTAATTCATCATCTTCAAATAAGCTCTGATAATTATGATGTGTGTTGGGATCTACTTAACCATCGATTCGGCAACAAGAAACTGATTTTCACGTCTCACGTTAACATTTTATTGAGTCTTCCTAACATGCAACAGCAATCAATGAGCATGATGAAAAAATTGCATGACGTAACCAAAGAGAGTCTCTATGCGATAAAAAATCTAGGAGTTGATATAACCACTTGGGACCCATTACTTGTTCATTTATTAGCGCAAAAATTAGATAGCGATTCGTTTGCTGAATATGTCGAATCAGTAAAGAAACCCAGGGAATTACCAATATTGCAAGAGTTCTTAGACTTCTTAGAAAGCAAATTTACCACATTAGAGGCTTCGCGGCGCAAACAGGAGCCTGTGAACCAAAAACCAACCATGCATCTCCAAGCTTCACATCAGAATCCTCATCAGAACCAGAGAAGATATTCAAACCATTATAATCCTGCTTATAATAAAGTTACTAATAATGAAAGACCTAATTTGAAGTCATTGCACGTGTACAGGTCACCGACTTGTATATTGTGCAACGCTGACCATGGCTTATGGAAATGCAGCAAGTTTTTAGAATTGTCGGGCGAGCAAAAATTTAAATTAATTTACCAACGCAATTATTGTACAAACTGCTTAATTAGTCATAACAACCAACCATGTTATTCGAAAAAGCGATGTCGCAAGTGTCTTAAACAGCATAACAGTTTATTACACGAGGCATTGACCGACCGAAAAATAGGTCATAGAAATGCATCCAACGTCACCACGCACACCACAAAAGACCATGCACCAACTTCGACACATGTATCCTCAAATGAATTTTGCGAAATATTATTGGCCACCGCGATAGTAAAAGTCACCGGGGCAGATGGTACTCAGCACACCATGAGGGCTTTAATAGACCAAGGCTCTCAGATTTCTTTAATCAGTGAAAATGCCGCACAAATATTAGGATTAAAAAGGAACCAGTGTAAAGGGAAGATATATGGTGTCGGGGAAAAAGAAAACCATTGTAAGGGAATGATTCACATTAGAATAGGGTCAATCTATAACGACTTTAATTGTGAAACCAACGTACTCATAATGAACAACCTGATCAAGAGTTTACCAAATAGATCATTTGTTAAACCAGTATGGGCACACACTCAAAATATCAATTTAGCTGACAAGGACTTCTTCTTAAGTCGATCCGTGAATCTGATCTTAGGAGCAGAAATATACAGCAAAATCATGCTAGGAGGTATTTTAAGAGGGGAAACCGAAGACCAACCAATAGCACAGCAGACGCAGTTAGGCTGGCTGCTCAGTGGGTCAATGAATACATCATACCAATGCAACGTTGTTCTACATAACACTGACGACTTAAGAAGATTTTGGGAAACTGAAGATATAACCACCCAAGACTCTGAACTGTCATCAGAAGACCAAGAGTGCTTACAGTACTTTTTATCTACCACAAAAAGACTTGAGAACGGAAGGTACGAAGTAAGACTTCCTTTCAAGTCTGATCTCAAAGGAAAGTTGGGGTCAACCAAACCATTAGCCCTCGCCCAGTTTCATAACTTAGAAAGAAAATTGGATAAAAACTCAACCTTAAAAACAGATTACCAGCAATTTATGAACGAATATTATAAATTAGGTCATATGATACCATCAAGAATGAATGAGACACCGGAGTGTTATCTACCTCACCATGCGGTAATACGATCGGAGTCAATGACCTCAAAAGTTAGGGTTGTGTATAATGGATCTGTGAGATCATCCACGGGGGTTAGTTTAAACGATACCATGCACAGAGGTCCTAATCTTCAACAAGATTTACAGGAACTCATTTTAAAATGGAGGCAATACCAGTTTGTCTACACTGCAGACATCGAAAAGATGTATAGGCAGATTATGGTACACCATGAAGACCAGGCTTACCAAAAAATATTATGGAGGAATTCCGCTGACCAACCAATTAAAGCGTTCCAGCTAACAACCATTACCTATGGCACAAAACCAGCCCCATTCCTAGCTATGATGTGTTTAAAACAATTAGCCAAGGATGAGAAACACCAGTACCCTGAAGCCGCAAAAGCCTTAGAAGAGTCCTTTTACATGGATGATTTTTGTGGCGGAGGTCATTCCTTAACAGAGACGAGAGATTTGCGTAACCAGCTGATCGAACTTATGCAGTCAGGAGGTTTTAATCTTAGAAAATGGGCAACCAACCACCCACACCTCTTAGAAGGCTTACATAGAGACCAGTGTAACCAACAAACCTATGAATTTAAGCAGTCAGACTCAACCAAAACATTGGGGCTGGGATGGAACCCTCAAAAAGACACTTTCAAATTCGATATCAAAATAGAACCAGCATCGCCAGTAAAACCAACTAAGCGATCACTACTTTCCGACATATCGAAGCTGTTTGACCCCTTGGGGTGGCTAACCCCTCTAAGTACAACCATGAAGATACTTTTTCAAAACGTTTGGGAGTCTAACCTAGATTGGGATGACACACTACCATTAAATATTACCAACAAATGGCTAAAATTAAGAGAAGAATTGACGGAAATAAACACCATAGAAATAAACAGATGGCTTGGAATAGGGCAAAACCAAAAAATAGAGTTGCACGGGTTCTGCGACGCTTCAAATAAGGCCTACGCGTGTGTAATTTATTGCAAAATATGTAGCGAACACAGCACCACCATCACGATAGTAGCAGCAAAGGCTCGATTAGCGCCCTTAAACAAGGTGATATCCGTACCCAGGCTGGAGTTAATGGGTGCTCACCTTTTATCGCAATTAATGCAAAAAGTACAAAGTTGTCTTGCAAATTATGATCAGATAGATATTCACTGCTGGACTGACTCTACTGCAATACTTGGCTGGCTTCACGGAGAACCATCACGTTGGAAGACATTCGTTGCGAATAGAATAAAGTCAATTACTAAAATAATACCATCAGAGTGCTGGCAACATGTAAACACCAATGATAATCCCGCTGATTGTGCAAGTCGTGGATTATCTACCACTCAATTAAAAGACCATGAGTTATGGTGGCAAGGCCCGAAGTGGCTGCCGTCATTTAGTAAACCATCAATCGAACAAACCATATACGAAACCAACTTAGAAACCAAACCAGTGATTTCAAAACAAATTTGTGTCGTAACCAACCAAATAGAACCAAATAAAACCAATATAATCGACCATTTGTTAAATAAGTATAGTTCGATTAATAAAATTACTCGAATATTGGCCTGGATACTACGAATGAATACATACAATAAACGAGTTCATCAACCCTATCTCACCTTACACGAGTTACGACGAGCGAAACTGCTGATCATCAAAAATGTTCAACAATCATTATTTTCCGATGACCTTAATTACTTAAGAAAACATAATAAAGTACACTCAAAAAGTAATATTTTAAATCTAAATCCGATCATAGATCAAGACGGAATTTTACGCGTGGGAGGAAGACTGAAAAATGCGGAACTGTCTTTATTAATGAAACACCCCATCATTTTACCACATAACCATCACCTTACCACTCTTTTGATCCAAGAGGCGCACGAACTTACTTTTCACGGAGGAGCTCGCCTTACTTTGGCACATCTGCGTCAAAAGTATTGGATCATCAGCGGATACATAGCAACCAAAAAATTCTGCAGACAATGCGTCTTATGCAAGAAAAGGGATCCCGTGAAGCAGTACCAGCTCATGGGAGACTTACCAGCTGCCCGGGTTAATCCAGAAAAGCCGTTTTACCATTGCGGCGTAGATTACACCGGCTTTGTAGAAGTGAAGGCTAACAAGGGCCGAGGTATAAAAACAACCAAGGGGTACATAGCGATTTTCGTGTGTATGGTCACGAAGGCTGTTCACATAGAGCTTGTGTCCGACTTAAGCAGTTCAGCTTTCTTGGCTGCTTTGACGAGAATAGCAGCCAGGCGAGGGGAACCACGTCACATCTACAGTGATAATGGAACCAATTTTGTAAAAGCGAACAGAATGTTACAGGAGGAATATGACCAGCTCCAACAAGTATTCAGCAATAGTTTCTTGAAGGAAATCACAGAAATGGGTATTGAATGGCATTTTAATGCACCATCATGGCCCAACGCAGGAGGACTTTGGGAAAGAGCTGTCAGAAGTCTGAAACACCATTTAAAAAGAGTGATTGGTCATCAAAAACTGACGTTTGAGGAGTACACGACTCTTCTCACGAAGCTGGAGGCGTGCTTAAATTCCCGACCTCTATATGCCTTGTCTGAAGATAGTGAAGACCTTGATTTTCTCACACCAACTCATTTCTTATCAGCGCGACCAGGGGTGACAGTGATCGAAACTGAACAAGATGCGAGGACCAGATGGCATCTTACCACTAAATTGTTTCAAGATCTATGGAAAAGATGGAAAACGGAATACTTGACCCAATTATCAGCTCGAACCAAATGGAAGACCCCTAACGAAAATATTAAGATAGGTGACTTAGTAACTATCCAAGATGATAATTTACCAGCAGGAAAGTGGGCTATGGGACGCGTAATTGACACGCACCCAGGTGACGACGGATTAATACGAGTCGTTACCTTAAAAACCAAAAACGGCATTATGAAGCGACCAATTGTTAAGTTATCAGTATTACCAGTGAAGAAACCCAACCTACCAGAACCAGAAAACGAAATACTGAACCATTCGAAAGAAAACACCAAACCAGAAGATAGAAGAAGATGCCCAAAAAGGTCAACATTTGTAGCGATAGCGACCGCACTTTTATTTTTTATGTTGACATTAGTACCACCTGCTCACGGATCGCATACCATTTACGAACTGCCCAGTAATCAAACATTATACTTTGATCCAATCGCCAATATGCAACTTATTCGGGACAAGTGGACCCTGCCTGCTAACCGATGGGTCGTGGGTTCGATTCCCGCCAAGTGTCTGGGTGTTGTTTATCTATTTAAGTATGTATTTACAAAAAAAAAGTATATAAGTATTAGTATCAGTTGTCTGGTTTCCATAGTACAGGCTCTGCCTAGTTTGGGATCGGATGACCGTGTGTGGATTGTCCCAAGATATTATTATTATTCCATTTATTTTCAATTTAACAACATTACTTACATTTTTAAATATAGATTATAAAAAAAAATACATTTAAAAATATAAAAAACGGCTCCCAACCGGCTGCGGGAACAGGGTCCTAGCAGACGGTGGTCAAGGCTCCAGAGAGAGGAACCTCCTAACAATGCGTGCCGTCTCCAGGAGCACTGCCTTCTGCATTTGGCCCTTGATCCAGCCGCCCAACGTGAGCCTCTTGAGGTGTTTATCGAGGCTCTTGGCCATTAGGCCATGGGCGGAAACGACTATGGGTACAATGATTGCCCTATCAATGTCCCACATGTCGACAACCTCGTGTGCAAGATCAAGATATTTACATTCTTTATCTTTCTCCGCTTTCACGAGGTTCTCATCATGAGGGACAGTGACGTCTACAATCATTGCACGACGCTCGTTGCGATCTATCAGCACAATATCAGGCTTATTGGCAACAATAGTCCTGTCTGTGATGATAGATCGATCCCAGTATAACGTGATATGGCCATCCTCCAGAACTGGTTCCGGTACATACCTGTAGTACGGTACCTCTGACATCACAAGGCGGTATTTCAAAGCAAGTTGCTGGTGGATTATCCTGGCTACTTGGTTGTGTCTGTGCAAGTATTCACCATTTGCGAGACGCGAACAACCGGAAATAATATGCCTGAGGGATTCACCAGGGCGATGACATGCCCGACAAATGTCGATGGTGCCATCCCTCAGGATATATTTCCGGTAGTTGTTCGTCATCACAACTTCGTCCATAATTGCACAGACAAAACCTTCGGTTTCCCCAAAGAGGTCACCGAATCGTAGCCAGGCCACGGAGGCTGAGAAGTCTACATCGGGCCCATGAAGAGCCCGGTAGAACCTTCCGTGTAGCTCCTTACTTTGCCATACCGCCTCACGATTGCCAGTGGTGAGCACCACAGGCTTGCGCCAGTTCCCTTTGGCTAAGGATAGAGGGGTCAGTCCATTGTCCACAGCAACCACATCCGTATGCATCACTCCGCCGCAGTGAAGGAAGTATTCCCTGAGGTTACATATCTCACGGTTGTGCAGGGTCTTGGCATTTAAAAAGCCTCGGCCACCACATTTCCGTGGGATATACAACCTCATCACTGAAGAGCGAGGATGATGCATACGATATGTGGTTAACAGTGTACGAACTGTTCTATCCAGGGTGTCTAGTTCAGTCTGAGTCCACTTGAGTATGCCAAAGGAGTACATCAAGACTGGCATGACCCAACCGTTGTAGGCTCGCACCCTGTTTCCGCCTGACAAAAGACTTTTAAGTACTTTTCTCAGGCGGCCCAGGAAGCGTTCCCGCAACGACTGTTTCATGTCAGTCTCATTGATGCCCAACGCCTGTGACATACCCAAGTATTTGTAGGTTTCGGTTGCAGAGAGAGTCCTCAGGTCGGTAGTGTCTAAAAGCTGTACGCTTCTAGACTCAACCATCCTCCCCCGCTTTACATGCATAACTGCACATTTGTCCACACCAAACTCCATACTGATAGAATTACTGAAGGTTTCTGTGACCTTCAGTAAACCCATCAGTTGGAGCTCAGTGGGGGCAAACAGTTTCAAGTCATCCATGTAAAGCAGGTGAGATATGACCTGACCACCTCTCCGCAACCGACAGCCTAACCCTGAACCCCTTAAGAGAGTGCTTAAAGGGTTCAGGGCTAGACAAAACCACAAGGGACTTAGACTATCACCCTGGAAGATACCCCTTTCTATCCTTATCGGATCACCGTTCCCAAGGATCTGTCGAGATCCTGGATAGAGAAGGACTGTTCTCCACTGCCTCATACACGATGCCAGGAAGGTACGTAGAGTTGGATTTACTTTATACAACTCTAGCACCCTCATGAGCCATGTATGAGGCACAGAGTCATAGGCCTTCTTATAATCTATCCAGCACGTCGACAGATCCTTCCGGTTCCGGCGAGCCTGCTGGCAGATGGCCATATCAATGAGGAGTAGCTCCTTAGTACCACGGGCCCCACTCCTACATCCATTCTGAGATGCAGACATTATCGAGTTGTCCTCAACATGTCTGTAGATTTTTGCTCTCAGAATGGATGTAAGAGTTTTATAAACTGTAGGCAGACATGTGATCGGCCTATAGTTTTTTGGGTCCGTGGTACTACTGGTCTTGTGGAGCAGGTGGGTTATTCCCATAGTCATAAATTCCGGCAGCGACCCAGATTCCAAGGCTGATTGAAACAAAGATGCCAAGCAAATATGCGAGCTACGTATCCATTTGAGCCAGAAATTATGCAGCCCGTCTGGTCCTGGTGCCTTCCAATTAGGCATAGGACGGACTGCATCTGCTACATCTTGGGGCCTGATGGTAATGGCCCCCATTTCTGGCAATGGCTCACATATTTGCTCAACATCCCTCATCCAATCACCCTCGGAATGAGTGACGGGCACCGACCAGATGTTGCGCCAGAAGGTGGTCATGGCGCTATCATCCGGCCGCCGCCCGTCACCCTCAATTTGACTAGATCGCTCCCAGGATCTATAAACCCACCTTTGGTCTCTTTGGAACATATTGTTCTGGGAATATCGGTCCACACGCGCCTTATACCTGCGTATCCGATTCGCCCATGCACAAACTTTCTGCTTCAGAAAGTCGATGCGCTCTGTGACACGTGAAAGATATTCCCGGGGATCGATGCCGGTCCCCGAGAATGCTCGCCTCACAAAGCGCATCACTCTAGGGCGCGTATTGCCCTCCCTGAAGCAGTTGAGCTTGCCTATGAGTACCCTAGCCTCGCCAATGCGACACTCTATCCTGAACTGCCAAGCCGGTACAGCAGGTCTCGGTCGCGTAGCTGCGTCAGTGCTAGGAAACTTGACGCGAGCTACGCGACATGCCGTCATGGCCGCGCAGTACAGGAGAGAATGTGCATCAGCAAGGTCTTCACTACTGTCAAAGTAACTTGACAATAGTGAATCTAGGGCACACACTAGCGCTCTATTTCGTTTGTGCATAGGCAAACGGGGCAAGCGAGGTCTAAGGTTTAGCGGCATGGTCCGATACTCCCGAACAACATCCTCCAAAGTACTCCTCAACTGGGTATTTAAGTTGGTACTTACGTCGGTAGTCATGTCGTCCCTATCATCGTCACTATTAGTTGCGGGCCGTGGCGCGGGCTCGATGTTAACCGCTGGGGCCACAGCTTGCGACGATGATATACAGGGGGCGACACGGCTACCTTGCACCTCCGAGCGTAGCCGATCAAGCACAGCGTCATCCAACATGTGACCACGTTGGATAGCGCGCACTTGATCAGACAGTCGTTGCGCCGAGACGTTGACAGCTGGTTCAAGCGCCTGAAACAGAGACAGCATCCGGAGACGATACGCAGTGAGGTTAGTTCCTCTCTCTGTAGCCTCGTAGTAGGCGCGCATGACATTTTCATTAATTGATGACGTCCATCGCATGCGCCGCACTACACCACCGGGGGCGAGGACCCTGTTCGGAGCCGGTTGCTCCAAAGATCCTAAAACCCGCGGCGGCCGGCCTCTCCGACGACGTACTGGTGGTGGCGACGTCGGCGGGGAGAAGTATTCGTCGCTCCCGCTCGACGCAACTGCAGCCAGCGAGCCATCTGTGCTGGGGCCCAACGGCTGCGAGGCGGAGCGGGGTGACGAATCCGGGGGTCTTGGGTGTGCTCTATTCCTTGTCAACATATGTAATTTGTTTTCTTCAAGTCCCAATATATATGATTACTTAATCTGTATGAAAGTGCGGCTGTCATGTTGCTTTTCCAAAAATTTGATGTGATGACAAAATTCGATCGATTCTCAGCATGAATGTTTATTTTTGATGAACTTGTTTATTGCTGGTGATTTCTAGTAAATTTAAATTATATTATACTGCTAAATTGATAAAAATGTAAAAGTATATATTAGAGAGAAAAAAATTTGCGTCTGACATTGATGACAGGTTTTTTTTTTTTATTTTTTTTTTTTTATTATTATTATTATTAGTGGAATTTAATTGTCTATTATGACATGGAACCATACTGGACAGGTATCCACGCATACAATAAAATAACTAATTATTTAGAAAAACTTTGCATGACCATAGAAACACATTCACCATGTCATATGATAATATCACAAATGCGTCACGACGACCAAGAAGTGAAATACTACAATGAACTTTTGCTATCTCAGCATTTTAACGTCCACGATAGACAGCGTCGGCGCCGGGGGCTTATCGACGGTGTCGGATATCTGGCAAACACTCTGTTCGGTGTATTGGACTCTCGTTTCGCCGAACAATATACAAAGGACATCGAAACAATTAAAATGAACGATAAGCATTTATTCAACCTATGGAAAAACCAGACGTCCGTAATTGAGTCGGAATTCAACCTGATGAAGAAGTTAGAGGGTACCATGGATATGCAGCTTAAGTTTATCAATAAAAAATTGAACAGTTTAAAAGATAATACCAACCTTGTCCAAAAAGAAATCCAGAATATGTCCTATGTACAAGATTTTACACTATCAGCTTTGGCCGGAAGTAATTTGCTACAAAGTTTAAAGAGACTTCAAGATACTCTGCTTGATACTATCACGGATATCTACCATGGCCAAATTAGTTTACATCTACTAACACCAGCGCAACTTAAGGCAGAGTTGCAAACCATACAGGGGCAAATTATATATGATTTAAATCTACCAATTAACAACCTCGAGACAGACCTTCAGTACATTTACCAGTTACTGAAAGTAAAAGCGAGAGTGACACCAAAGTTTGTTATTTTTGAAGTAACTTTTCCTCTTGTCAGCAGGGAAAGCTTCCAATTGTATAGAGTATTACCAGTTCCACATCAGATAAAAAACAACATGGTCAATATAGTACCAATATCAGACTATGTTGCAGTAAACCTCAAAAAAGATGCATATATTGTTATTACCATAGGCGACTTAAACAGTTGTTTACGTCACGGAGAATCTTACATGTGTCAGCTGCTCAAACCAATTCTTACACTAGAAAACGATGAGAACTTCTGTGCTAAAACCATGCCTGAAAATAAATGTGAAATTGAACAGAGACCATGTAACAATCGATGGGTTGAATTACACCAGACTTCACAGTACCTGTATTATTGTTGTGACACATATTCAATTAAAATCATATGTGAAGATCAAATTACCATGCGCCAGCTGACTCGGTCGGGGATCATTGACTTGGGTCAAAGATGTATTATTAAAGGAAAGGAGTTCGTTCTTTATTCTTTGCAACAGCACTCCAACCAAATCAATAATATAATGACACCAGAAATTTACATACCAAAAATTGACCAGATAAACCACCTAATTAATATAAACATGCCTGTCGTGGAATTACCAGAGAATACCAAAGAAATTAACTCGTCATTTACCAGTATCAGCAACCAAATACAGGACATGAAATCCATGGAAAGGATGCAAGAGGAAGAGATGTCCGCACATGATACCATTAGCTACATCTTGTTGGCTGCAGTCTTGTGTGGAGCAGCTGTTTGGATGTGGAGGAGCAGGTGTTGCCGCTTATGTAGGAGGCCTGATGTTCGTCGCAACGAAAACCAAGAACAGGACTCTGTGCAATCGCCAAATCTGACCAGTCCACGAGTAACGCAAACCACGCAACGTACAGCTGATTCGCGTCAGCTGAGTGTAAATGAACCAAGTGAAAGACAAAGTGCAAGCGTAACAGTCGATAATTTGGCCAACCGTTGGCCTACGGTTAAGCGTGTTTTGGACCATAACAAAGGCAATATATCGGCGTTCGCTAAGGACAATTTTGTTTATACCATAGAGGATACTGTAGTCTAATAATTTTACATAGTGATTTTTTGTATACTTTTTAATATTTTGCTTACATGTCTATTTACCAGCTTTTATGTTTTTGCTATTTAACTTAATTTCATTTTTGTTGTTTTTTACCATTACCAGATTTTTAAGAATCCTCTCATCTCGTGCTCGGGAGTATGTTCGCAGCTACGCAACCGAACAGCTAAGCAGTTTAATTTCTGCACTTTTAGCATATTTCGCGCACGACAGTTTTCCTTGCCTGTTTTAAGGCAGTACGCGATCCACCACCAAGCAAGCGACACTAACTAATAACCATCCGCGTACCACCAAAACTAACCAGTATAAACCATTATAGACCATTGCAAACAGTGCATTAACCATTACCATATAATAACCATTTTTAGCTGCATAGTGATAAGTGTGTGTTACCGTTAAGAACCATTGTATTTTTAGACCATATTATACCATTATTTTGAACCAATAAATCTCTCTTATAATAATAAACCATAAAACCACTAATAATCAGCGGGAACCACTGCCCTCCGAGTGCAACCCGCTTCATAGGTACTATGCTTCGTTTATTCGAAGTAACGCGAAGGTATAAGCGCCTATAGATTTTATTTGACCTACAAAATAATACTGTTCGCTTGACGTGCGAACTGACAGCTTGCTACGACGTTGGCGCTACGCCGTACGCACTACGCCGTAGCCCGTAGCGCTACCAGACTAATCCTTGGCGCTTAGGGTTGGCCCAAAATTATTTTTATTTAATTAATGTTATCTGCACTGCAAGGGCTATACATTGTACTAGTGGCCCGCCCCGGCTTCGCACTTGTGGGGATTAATGCTGTATTGCTTAAAATAGCTTTGTAATTAGGCTATTATTTCTCATAAAAAGTCAATGATTAAAATTGGTTATTGTGGGTTATCACTAAGAGATAAACATATACGATCGCTGACTTTTTTTTAGACCGTACAATACTGTAGTACATTATTTTGATCTATCTCGTAGGGTTCAGCCAGCAGTTTTTTTAAGCGGAAAAAACTGTGTTTATTTACGACATCACATTAGAAACCTCTAAGAATATCAGTGTTTCTCTACTATATTATGCATGTATTATACATATAAACCTTCCTCTTGAATCACTCTATCTACTAAGAAAAACCGCATCAAAATCCGTTGCGTAGTTTTAAAGATCTAAGCATACATAGGGACAGACAGACTTCGGAAAGCGACATTGAGTTATTATTATGATGATGATGATTATTACTATAGTGCATCTCGGAGGTGGCGTTTTTTTATCTATTGTCATATTAAGATAAAACATACAAAGACATAAATATAATAGCAACACTAGAGTCTCTTGGGCTTGTGTGTTTAACTTCACAAGTTCATAATTCGTCATCGGCATCGGATCTATGTTAAATATTACTCAATAGTAAACAACTAACCTATTATAGATTAATAATACATACATATTTTAATAATACATTTATTTAAGTATTTAATTACTCCACGGTATTCTATACTCCAGCTTACTAATCCGTGTTATGTTTCAAAATTAATATTAAACCACATGTGCGGCAACTGGCAGCCCTACAGTCCACGTCACACGGTCCGCCGCGCGCGTCTAGCGCATTTGGCCGGATTTCCTTCCCCCACTCCACCCCCACCCCTCGTCTAGCGCCGCGCCCACCGCGCCGCGAGCATTTAACACAGAGCTCCCATGATTGATGGACGCTAATGGCGGGTCGGATTAATTCCAGATAAATGAGAGGAAGTGTTTTCCAGTTTTAAGTGTGTTTAGATGTTTTTTAAAGCAATAAAATTTCAATGCAGGATTCTCAAAAATTGGGTATTTGAATTTTTTTTGTGATAAATGGAAAGATCATAAGTATATAAGTTTTATAGTCAAACTATTTTTTGTTTTTTATTCGCAATAATTCAAAAGTTATTTCCAAATCTATACTTATAATAAAACTGTAACAGGTCCATTTCTGTACATTGAAGATATTTTGAAAATTATATTCGGAGGGGATTCTTTAACCGATACTAATGCCGAATCTGTAATTTTTTTCATTTTTGTCTGTCTGTCTGTCTGTCTGTCTCTCTGTCTCTCTGTCTGTATCTCGGCTGCGCATCACGCCGAAACTACTGGATGGATTTGAACGAAACTTGGCATGATTGGAGCTAATACCACGAGGAAGGACATAGGATACTTTTTATCCCGTAATCCAGCACGGTTCCCTAGGGAGAAGAGATTAAAGTCATAATGGTACTTTGTTATACGCGTGGTCTGTGTTTATCCCTTTTTTATTATATAAAAAATAATAATAAGGAGACAGTTATCTCTTCTTAGACAGTTGTTGTTGTTATTAATGTTTGGCAATCAGGTAATCAGGTTAAGCAACGTTAGGCAAAGTCATTTCATAGATGGGTGACCGTTTAATGATAATTGAACTGAGCGTTTACGTGCTTCGGAGGGCACGTAAAAAGTGAGATGCAGTTTTTAACCGACTTAAAAAAAGGTGGTTATGTATTCGACGAATGTATCTAATACTATAAAAAAAATAATGAGACACTCATAGGCAGTATCAATATGTAGCAATCGATCAGGTTAAGCAACGATAGTTCAGTGTCGTTCAGTGTCATTCAGCGTTGTTCAGAGTCGTTTTTAGCAATAAATTTTCAATATTATTGTCTAGTCAAGTGTAATAGCCGTTGACGCTGTACTGTTATTAAATAGCTTTAACATTGTGACGTCACGACTATGGTGACCAATCATGGCGCGTTTATAGTCACGTGAAATTTCAACAATTTCTAATTGTCTATAATTAATTGTTTTTTTTTAGTTTTTTGTTTTAAATATCAATATTATTAATAATAAAGTTTTAAAATACATAATTTTTTTTTTCAAATACCTAAGTAATTCTATACTTTTAGACTTTCGCGTTCCATTATCAAACTTTATTCTAATCGGGAATTAACGCGATTTACCTTATATTTTGGCTTGGTGCAACCCGGCCGAAACGTCAAGCCAAAATATAAGGTAAATCGCGTTAATTCTAAGTAATTCTGCTGTTAAATTACTGGGCTAACTAAAATCTTGGGTGACAAGGTGTTAAGGCAGTTGAGCCGTCTATGGACAACTGTTTTACGATCAGACAAATAGCCTTCTCGCCTTATCTCCCACCATTGAGATAGAAGAGGAAGGAGGAAAATAGAAAAGAGTTGAAAATGGAGGGGGAAGTAGTTACTTACCTCTCGATGCCAGTCAGCCGAGGATGGCGGTACTTCTTGGAGAACAGAAGACCCCCGCCCCACGCAGCCTGCATTCAAACAAACCATGAATTTGTGTTGGCAACTGTACCTAATAAGGATAGGACACACAGATAGAAGATTTTTTGGACAACTTATCGAAGAGACGCTAGAGTCGTTCACCTGATGGAAAGCGACTCACCCGTTGCGGTCTTTTGCATAAGAGACCACCTTTTTTTTATCCGGGGTATGTGGGATTCTTCACATGACAGAGGACACCCGGGCTCTCCAGCGGAATCTGCACCAGGAGCCCCTCAGTGCTTTGCCTTTGAGCGCGCCACCGGGGGGCGCATTATAGCGCCCCGGAACCAAACACGGTGCTCATGGGGACGGGCTCGCACAATAGACCACATTTACATAATATAGAATAAAAAAAATATGTATACAGGGTTACAGGAAAAGTCGTGCTAGATCCGTTGAGGGCGTGGAGTACCTATCATTTCTGACTTATTTCACTATGAAACACCCCACCCTAAACTTAACCAAAATAAAAAAAAAGTAAAAAAAAAAAAAATTAAACTTAACTTAAACAAAATAAAATTTAATAGCCAAAAATCGGCAATTTTCAATAAAAAATTTAAAGTCGAAAATCTCGAAAAGGGTTAAGTTTAGGGTGGGGTGTTTCATAGTGAAATAAGTCAGAAATTATGGGTACTCCACACCCTTAACGGATCTAGCACGACTTTTCCTGTAACCCTATAGAATAGAATAGAATACTCTTTATTTGCACACCAAAGTAAAACATACAGAAAACCTAGAAAATAACTTAAATTAGGTACAAATGGCGGGCCGCCTTCTGTGAGACTGTCATGTCCCAGAAGGAGGCCGCTGAGCGGGAACGCGAACGCGCTGATCCCGCTCGGCGACGAAGGCGCAGGCCGCGTCAAGCGGCCGCCCAACGTCTCGCTCCCCAGCCCTGAGCCCGGGGCTATAAACAATGGGCAACCTTCGGAGTCGCTGGACGTTCGGGGTGTGGGCCCTTTGAACGCCCATTGAGTATGGCGGCGACTCCGAGGAGGACGGCGGCAGGGTTGCGACCCCCGTCCCCGTGAGCACCGTGACAGGTTCCCGGGGGGCTACAATGCGGCCCCCGGCGGCGGGCTCAAAGGCAAGGCACTGAGGGGCCCCTGGTGCAGATCCCACCGGAGAACCCTGGGGTTCTCCCTCTCATGTGCCGATGCGACAGCCGCGGGGGTTTTAGTGGGTAAGAATCCCACATACCCCGGTCGAGCCCCACAGCTCCCGGGGATCTTTTGAAGATTTCCCCCGCGTCAAAAAAAAAAAAGGTACAAATGGCGGTCTTATCGCTAACAGCGATTTCTTCCAGACAACCAAAACTTAAAAAAGACGAAACTGAACTATATGTGTAGCTGGTGGTGTACATACCTTAAATTGTATTATTTACATTATATATATTTATACGTAGTTCTAAATAACAATATCTAATAGTAATTAATATACATACATATAAAAAAAAATGTAAAAACAGACTATCAGGAATTTATAGGCTCAGATAATGGTTTTTGACCATTTCTTTAAAAGACAGCAAGGATTGAGCACGTCTTATCGAAACAGGCAATGCATTCCACAAACGAACAGCTTGTACGGAAAAGGATTTATCAAAGAAGTTTGTGGAATGCATTGGCATACCTAATAATAATACCTAATATGATTTATGTTCTACTTACATCAACGTGCATCCACATGTCGTATTTCTGGCAGATATCCGCGATCTCCATGAGCGGGTCGAAGGCGCCGAGCACCGTGGTGCCTGACGTGGCGTTCACGAAGAACGGCACCTGGTGGCGAAGGGCAGATCAACCGTCACAAGAGGGAGAAGGGAGGTAGAGCACCAACCACAATTGGAGTAGCCTTGCTGGGATAGTTTGTTTATTTATCCTTTAATTAGTGGTCAACCAGATGTCAGAGATTTTCAAGCTGCTTTCAAGAATAACACCCTCCCATCTCCTCTCGTTGAGTGTCCGTAATAGGCAACTAAGGGAAAACAAGAAGATGGGCAGCAACGTTCTACTGGATTACCCTACCCACCGCCAATACTGCCCATCCCTTAGACACCTGCTAAGCGTGGGGATTATGTGTAACCCCTCCCTTCCAAGAGGGAGGAATTTTTCAGCAGTGGACGTCTTTCGCCGGCGGATCAAGATTAGGCCTCTGACTGGCATAACAACTGTTGCCTAGCTGACGACCGACATCCATCACCTAATATGAGATCGCAGCAAACAAGTGTCATCTTTTCTTGTTACTGCAGTCCCATCCTAACTTTGATACGTCCAAAGATGGCATGGAACCCTCGGTACGCGAGAGCGACTCGTATTTGACCTGTATTATTTTACTTAGAATATCATTGTAAAGTACACCTACTTAAAAGCCTATTCACTCTATCCTTGAAGACCACCCACATTATAAGTGGGTGGGTAACCCGACACGCTGGCAAACTAAACTGTTCAAGTCTTTAGTCGTCCGCGTATTATAAATAACGATGCAATTGGCTTAGTCCGGACTGATAGAAGGAGAATGGTGGAATCAATCCCTGCACACCAGTGGCGTGCACAGAAAGCAGGCAAAAATACCTTCGAGTTGTTTATGCTTTATGCTAATTGTTCGTGTTCCAGCACAAATATCCTTATATTAATCAACATTACCAACATATCCATTTACATTAAAAAAAAATACGTTATTTCATGTCCGAACTAAGATTTTTTACAATTAAGATTGTTTAGAAAAATCCTAGGGTAGGCAAAGTATTTTTGTCAGTATGGAGCCGCT
Organism: Furcula furcula; assembly: GCA_911728495.1. Taxonomy (NCBI): domain Eukaryota; kingdom Metazoa; phylum Arthropoda; class Insecta; order Lepidoptera; family Notodontidae; genus Furcula; species Furcula furcula. The sequence goes on along the minus strand of OU452269.1, from coordinate 13,031,406 downwards.
GCATGAAATTATTAATGTTTTGAAATGCAAATTATTATGTCTATAGTATTTGCTTACTTATGGATATTTGAAATGGTATACTAATATACTTAAAATAGGTTAAACAAGCCGAATACATTTTTTTGCCTACCCTCTGTGCACGCCACTGCTGCACACTATCCAAAATGAACTTTGTAAAATACCGGTTTGATTTGACGAGACCTATTCATTATATTGACAGTTCATCACCAGATCTGCAAGATACTCACATTGCCTCTATCCTTATGGTACCTGACCAGTCGCTCCAGCTCAGTCGGTATCATACGGCCGCGCTCGTCCGAGGGTACGCTGATGCAGTAGTCCGTGCCGAGGCCGCCCACCGACGCGCACGACTTCACTGAGTAGTGGCACTGAGGACAACCATTTTATGTCAGATATAAATGCTCAAATAAAAGAAAATTACGGCAGTCTCGCGAGGTTTTTGCTCCGATTCCTAGGAAATTAGGTGATAATGTTTTTTCAGATATCAGTCTAAAGGTTTCTCCATCATCATCAGACGGAAGACGTCCACTAGACGCCACAACGATCGACAATTTGCCATTTGCATCCACCGGTTGCATGCAACGCGAACAATGTCGTTGGTCTACCTAGTGGGAGGCCTGCCTACGCTGCGTCTTCCGGTTCGTGATTCTTGAAGGTCAAATATTGCGCTTAATTTATTGCATTCAATTATTGCTCTTGTATGTACAAGAAAATGGCATTATGTAAATCAGTCTTTACGCCGCTTCGGACGAAAAGAAAATTGCCGTCTCTTAACGTAATGTTATTTATACATATTTGTAAATATAAAGCCAAAATAGGGGGCAAATGTTGGGTTGTCCGGCCTTGGAGCTGGCCCTGCGTGGATGAAAGCAGACTGACTTATATATAGCTTATAATCAGGGCGAAAACGTCTGTATCAGAGCAAGCTGTGCCATCTGCAAAATAGACCAATAATTGTCCTTCAGCCGCAATCACAGCGACTTATCATACCAGAGAACTCATCGCAGCAGAACAGTCATTTAAAGGTGGCGATACCTATTTGGCGCATTCGTCAATAAAGTGGGTATGGTACCCTGGTCAAGGTGCTTCCATATTGCGCGGCTATTCTAGTTTTACCCAGCCTTTCTTAAATATACCTATACGGTAAAAGTGTCTGATTTATAAGACAATAACTCCTTGGATTTAAGGAGCTCGAGAGATTATGTTATAATAGTGTTCCCGTACCTGATCCGATGTGAACATGACGAGGTGTCCCGGGATGCTGGAGAGGCCCTTCTCTTTATACTGCGGGAACTTGTGGTGTCTGGCCGCTAGGAACGCGTATAGGTTGGACACGGAACCACCTGGTGGAGTATAAACAAGTATACCTAAAGCTCTCAAAACCCTCACTAAGGAAATATTATCAACATCGTCATCTGTTGCAGCCGAAATACGTCCACTGCTAAATAAAAAGCCTCCCCTTTAGAAGGGAGGGGTCGCCATAACTCCCACGCTTGGCAGGCGTCTTGGGAATCGCAGTATAGATGGTAGAGAATCCAATAGAAAGATGCTGCTGCCCGTTTTCTTGTTTTCCCTTATTTGTCTCTTAGTGGTAGGCCACATCGCTCGAAGAACCGATAACCGATAGGGAATAAAGGTTCTCGAGTGGCGACCACGAACCGGAAGACACAGCGTAGTCAGCCCTCCCACTAGACGGACTGACGACATTGTGCGCGTCTCAAGTGACCGATGGATGCAAATAGCCATTTGTCGTTCATTGTGGCGTTCCAAGGGGGAGGCCTATGTTCGGCAGTGGACATCTTCCGGCTGATGATGATGATGTGTAGAAGATTTATTGAAATCGTGTTAACACGCTTGTACAAGCGTACATACGTTTAATACCTTGTTGCAAGACCGGAGTAAATGACGTCAGATGATTGGGAAAGACCCCGCGTACGGGAAAAGGCGAGGCGAGGAAAAGTGACTATGGTAAGGGAACTATGTAAAACGTCAAAAGGTACTTCTTAAATTCGGTAGACTATAGTTATACAGGGTGTAAGGGACTACGTACCGAAAACTTTTTTATAAGATTTCTCATATTGTCCGTTACAACATTACAGAAACCATTTATATGGAAAATGACTAACTTGTTAATTTTTGAGTATGTAATGAATACGTGCGGAATAATATTTATTTTTCAAATTACATTGGTAATTTCATTCAAGCCGCCTGCCAAACGTGGAGATTATGGCAACCCCTCCCTTCTAAGGGAGAGACCTTTGTTCAGCAGTGGACTTTTCGGCTGCTGATGATTGCTAATTTTGCATAAATAAGTAATTAATTGTTTTTGAATTAAAATTAGACTTTCTTATTATACCATTAATTATGTTATCCTAATTTTATTAAAAAAACGTTTTTTTTTGGAAATTCATGCAAAAGCCGATGAAAAATTTCAACACTAGAATGTTCAGAATATCGGTATCGGTTTTCGGTACGATGTCCCTTACACCCTGTATAGTAGTTACCAAACTACCAACGTGGCTCTACTCACCAGGTGCCAGTATGGAGTCCCCGCTCCTCCATCCGATCATCTCCCTCATTTTCTCCAGCACAACGTTCTCCATCAGGATGAAGACGGGCGCGATCTCGTAGGTGAACATGTTGGTGTTCGCGGCAGCCGTCAGCCACTCCCCGGCCAGGGAGATGATGTCCAGGCCACAGGACAGCTGGTTGAAAAAGTGCGGATGACCTGGGGAGAGAAATGGAATTAGAATTATTTAAGTCTTCAACAGCTCAGTTAAGCAGTAACAGCTCAGTGGGCGAGCACTTGCCTTGGAAACAAGGTGCGCAGGGTCAAACCCCGGCTCGCATCTCTGATTTCTTTAATGAATCATGTGCGAATCGTCTTTGTGCGATTGTTACTAGCTTTGGGGTCGTCCATTAATCACGTGATGTTTTTTTAGCAACTTTTTACCCCCTCCCCCCCTCCTGGTGATATGTGGTGAGGTTTTAAACTACCCCCCCCCCCCCCTTAGCCAAAATCACGTGTATTTTTTTGTACAAATTTTCAATCTTAGTTTATATTGAATTTTTCTGAATATTATCTTTAAATACAGGTACTTAACTGATTAAATGTTGAAGGGGAAGTCGTTGCCGGCAACGATTAAATGTTGAAGGCGAAGTCGTCGCCGGCAACTGTGAGTCAAGCCCACGTGCCGCTGTTTGGTTTAGAAATCGTGCATTCAACGAAAAATAAATACACGTGATGTCTCATTATACCCCTCCCCCCTCCTGGTGATATTTCGTGATATTTTCGGAACCCCTCCCCCCCCTTTCGAGCCTCACGTGATTAATGTACAACCCCTTTCGGTTAAGGAAAACAACGTAAGGTAGCCTGCATGTCTGAGAAAGCTTTCGAATGACGTGTGTAGTCCGCCAACCCGCACTTGGCCAGCGTGGTGGACTATGGCCTAAGCCCATTCATCTTGAGGGGAGGTCGGTGCCCAATAGTGGGACAAAACCAGGGCTGGTATTATTTTATTATTATAAGTAATAGGACTATCGATGATAAATTAGAAGCTCATGCAGAATACCTACGTTTAAATAGCTTAATAAAATCATTTCATTTCAGAAGTACACTCTCATGTGTAGTAAAAAAAAACATCCGTATTTTTCGCGTTATTATTTTAAACCTACTTGTTTGATCTTACAAGATGGCCACATCCGGGGTTTTCGGACGTTATCGTCTGGCGCAATGGCGTGTGCTATTACATCCGGTTCTGACCACACAATATCCGGATTGCAGAATAACATTTCTTTTTAGATCTGCGAGTATTTTCAGTACATTTTAGGTACATTTTTGAATGTAGAGGTATTTTTGCTGTCCACTAATAATTTTGGAAATGTATTTTTTATTATTTGTTATAAATAGATTTAAACACCATTAAGTGCTTATCAGGGCCCAAGTCTGCTAATTTGAATAAAATGACATACAATTGCCATTCCAGCGACACACTATCGAGACACCATATTTTGCTAAAATAACTATAACAAGTTGTGTCATACCACTCAGACACTATTATGGTTTTAGTGTGTCGTTGAAATGGCAATTGTATGCCATTTTATTTATATGTATTATACTACTAGACTACCAAATGTGTAAAACCATTCAACTGACACACTATCGACACTCAATGGAGTTTGTATATTAACAGACTTGGGGCCCAGTAGATGAACTACCTAGTACCTAGCCACAAATAAATGCTTATAGGAAATTCATTTTTTATCTCTGACAACGACATAGGCGGTGTACAGATAAAACATAAATGACATAACAGAGATAGCGCGCCCTCTGGGGAGTGTTTAGGGGACTTGTTTATGGGGGGAAGTGATTTTTAGGGTAAAATATGGGCACCGGAGGGACGCGGATTGATAAGCTGGCTCGCGAAAAGGCTATCTTTTTTATTTGTTGCCACAAAGAATAATAATAGGTAATTATTTCTTCTACCTAGTAATTTTTTTTAACTACGTCTAGTACGACACTGCTGTAGTACAACAGTGTCAAATATTCTGTCTCATTACAACACTATGAAAACATTGCTGTGTTCCGATGTGAAAGGCACTGTAGCTGGTGAAATTACCGGACTAAAGAGACTTAATAACTGTCAGACGTGCTGCTTACCATCAGGAACGTCCTGCACGTAATATGATGCTCCCGAAAAACGATGCTGGCTTTTAATTAGTGTTACCAGAAAAAAAATGTTTGACTAATTTATTCCACTTTACATATGACGAGGTGAGATTGTATTGGCTGAACCAATGATGCTTTATACAATAGATATGCCATTAGCGCACGAATAGTGAAACAACGAAATTCTCCCAAATTGGGTGAACAAGCAGTTACGCGTCGGTAAAAGCTAACGAATGAGACGTGTGCCTTTGAAAAATCAAGTAAAATGCGTATTTAGAAAATGCCCCAAGTAGTACTATATAAAAGCAAATAATAAGGAAAGGATATCATATACCATAGCTATACATGAGAAGATATTACATGAGTCACAATTTTGCCCCGCATTAGTATGGTTCATAATATCATTTGCTGGAACCCTTTGCCTTCCCAGCGAGGGTAAACTAAACGGAAAGAAAATAGTTATTCCAACTTTGCCTTAAGAATGTTATAAGAAAGAGATGTAAATTGATACGAATTATGTTATTACAATTACATTAGCTTATCACACCCAACCCAGATCAACACCATATTGTTTTAAAAACAATTTTAAAGTTCAAATCGCACCTAATTTATATTCCCCACAATTTTGATTTAATTCTGTTTACAGAGGTACGCAAACTAAACATCTGCGTTGTGTGATAAACCGGCCCCGGGGGGCGAGCTCGTCCCCCCGGGACTATCCCCCAAGCTCTATCAATTGCCACTTTTTGCCACTTACCGCACTTTTGGGGTTGTATGTTTAGTTAACGTAAAAAAGCATGTTACTCTGTTAAAATATAAGGTAACTGTTGGCCGCAGTCCTAGTCGTGCAAGAAACCTGTAGCTACCATTGCCGTTTTAGCAGCAGTGTGTAAACATTACAGTGTTCCGGTGTGAAGGGCACTGTAGCTGGTGAATTTACCGGACAAAATACTTGTTTAGTGTGCCGAGCGACGGTGACTGCAGCTAGCTATCTACTATAGGCAGGCGTGTGGTGTACTTGACTCGTCACTGCCGCCGGTCCCAATATCCTATATATCTCTTACTATAAGTTAAAATAGTTACCATCGATAGCTATATGACATATTTCCGTTTCAATAAACAAAGATAGAAATATCAAAATTAGCTTAAAGAGACCTTGAAACTTACTATAGATAAGAAAATTAATGTCAAATGTCATATTGTTACTTTTTAACTGAGATTGCTATCGGCGGTAGAGTATTGGAACCGGCCGTTAGTAGAATGGTAAGTGGATGCTCAGAGTTTTTTTGCGTGACTTAATCCAAAATGAGGAGATTAGCCGAAGAACTAAGATCAGAATCTGCAAGTTGAAGTGGCAATGGGCAGGCCACACGCTAGCGAACCGATAACCGATGGAGAAGAAAGGTTCTCTAGTGGCGACCACGAACCGGAAGACGCAGCGTACGCAGGCCTCCATTCATTGTGGCGTTCTAAGGGTGAGGCGTTTGTTCAGCAGTGGCATCCATATAATATATAAACTAGATTTGGTGTCACGGTTCAAAAAGTGGTAGCGAGAAATAGCGCCCTTGTGTCGCTATTTCTTTACAAGCCACACCCTAACAAATTTATTTTTGCCGATAGGAGTGTCGCTACTGTCTATATGAAACTGTCAAACTACAAGTCATTATCATTATAAAATCTTAGTTCACGTTTTCGCCACCAGCACAGATAAGTTTGCAACCTCCGCGACCACATTTTAGATGTCATTTTGTTCGTGAATGTTTATCTAGTTTATATATTATATCGATGAGCAGTGAACCTCTTCCGGCTGATGATGTGGGTGCAATTCCATGGATGGTAAGTTGGACTAGTGATCGTATTATTATGGCAACGTGCCGGCAGAAAAGATGACGGAATGGAAAAAGATAAGTACATCATTATTTAACGTTACTCAGAAACACAAAGTTACCTAAATGTTGACATTATTTGGGTGATTGGTAGTTAGGTACTTCCCCAGGTGGGCTGCTCCAATTTTGAGCAAACATTCCTACTTTGCCCTACATCTCTTAAAAAAAAAAACAAATAAAATTTAATGAAATGCCACACCACATTTAAGCAAATAAATGAAATTGTATTTGAAATGGAATGCGAGTACATATCGGTTACAGTTGAGATTATTTTTCTTAATTTTAGACGAGTAAGCCGCTGCATACCCTTGCAAGGGCTACCGGCGCGATGTACGTTTGACGTCCCCCACTAGTGGCGCCCCCGCGCGGATTAATCGCGTATCCCTGTGCACCTGACCTCGGTAATAGCGGACGCGTCTGTGGACTTACTGGGGGATTAATATTAAATTCCTCTTGACGTATTAATATTGCGTTCTGGCAACCCTACAGTCTTTGTTCGGATTTTTTACAGTTTGAAGTTGCCACGTAATGGGTAATAAAAACGGAAATAAATTATAACGAGAAAATATTCACCACAAAACTTGTTAAAATTAATATATAAACTAAACGCACATTTATTAGAGTGCCAAAGATATCTATTTGATATACGGACAAGTCCCATTCTACAAAATGATTTATTAAATTTTCCCGCGCGCTACGTGATCCGCTGATGACCGGCATTCACTGGTCGTATCCGGTGTAATCCAGTTTCGGGCGCCCGCCACGGCGGCGGTTTGCACCGCAATTACTACTATTGTGATATTTTGTGTTCGTAATTTAATACGTGTGTCTCCTGCATTATGATTATTTGAAGCTGTGGTTGGTTTGTGCAATGAATGGCACGTGATTTTCACTATAGTATAATAGTTCGAGGAAATATATAGAAGCGGTAATATGTCGACTTCAACATAATTCTTAACCTACGGTAAGTAGAGTAAGGTTGTGAGAACTACATGAAAAGTTGTTGTACTAGTGACTGAAAGCCTATTCAGCCCTTTGCTACCGGCACAGGGCTACCTTTAATCCTTGACGTCCTTATATAAATCATTTATTTTGTCATCCATGACTGTACTACCACTCAGTACTTACCAACAGCACATTTTGAGATAGAAAAAGGTCGGATTTATTACCCGACCGAATACGGTTCGCGTCCAATCCACTTTCTTCTAAGCCCGAAATCCCACTATTAGCCTCCACTCACACAATGGCCCACAAAGCCGACGACTCCATAAAAATCAATCCATAACATTGGAATCCTAATCTAAATTCAACGGACAGGGGATGATCCATCAAACTATGTTAATACGGAGGGGGATGTGCAGAATAGGGCGCAAGGGTGCCTATCTCTATTGTAAACAGTAGGATTGAATGTTGATGATCGACTACAATATTTTAAATTTTGTAAGAGAAATATATTTTAAGAGAGGCTAGGATAATATCTGTTTAAAGTGGTACTTATACCTACCTAATACCTACTATCTATCTTATCTTCAACTAGCTTTATTCTTTCCTACGAAAAGTAGAACTTCAGAACCTCTATTTGAAATCGGTTAAAATGAGTTTCTCAGTCGCACACACAGCGACTCCTAACTCTCTTTCTCTCTTACGAAAAAAAAAAGAAAAAAGCATACCCCAGAATTTATTCTAAAGGCAGCAATCTAGCAATTTGCATTTGGTTTCAAACTGCATGAATTCATGAAGGCGATGAAGAGGAGACTATTTCACACATGGAATTTTAACGCTTGGAATAACGGACCCTGTGTTTGGGACTGTCGCTGAATAAGCAAGCGTGGTCACCCTATTTATAGCTGTGCGGTAATCCAATGATTTGCGTTGTACTGGGAAGCGCGCTTAGTGGATGAGTAGAATGTTGAATGCGTACGATGAGGCTTATTATAAGCAAAAGCTCCAGAAGTGCAAATAAGTGCCGTGTTTGAAGGTAGCATCCAAGCCCAGCTTCAGGTTTTGCTGCGATTTGTTGCCCTAAAATAGCTATTTTTCGAACGAATGCTGAAGTTGGTAGATGTTCTAGGTAGGCTGCAAGGAACCGTCCGATTAAGTACCACCGCAGTGAACGAATATTCTATAACCAAGCGGTGACTAAACCTATGTTGTAAAGAGCTGGTGAAATCAGCGGGCTCAAGAGACTTACAAACTAGTGACTCGGGTGATGAGCGGCATGCAATACAGTCGCTTACCATCAGGTGAATGTCGTCTTCCTTATCTCGTTCCTTTCATTGAAGAAAAAATATTAAGCTGCGATAAATTTCCTAGCCGTGTGCCCGGGATTCCCCTTCGCACACCTAGCCATATAATAGATGAACTTTAAATGCGCAGGTTCCCGGCTCGCACCTCTGTTTCCTTTAATTAATCATGTGCGATTGTTACTAGCTTTTGGTGAAGGAAAACATCGTGAGGAAACCTCCATGTCTGTGAAAGGCTAACTAGCTTTCAAATGACGTGTGAGGTCCGCCAACCCACACTTGACCAGCGTGGTGGACTACGGCCTAAGCCCCTTCATCTTGAGGGCAGGTCCGAGCCCAACAGTGGGACATAAGGGTGGTGTTATACTAAAATGAGGTTTTCAATTTATCTATATATTTAATCGTTAATCCAAAGGTACCCATTCCTTTATTGAAACTAAATATTTACAGTTTATTTACAAACATGTCCACTTAAACTAGGTAAAAAACTTCTTCAAAGTCGCCGCACTGGGAGGGAAGGGTACCTAAAAGACTGGCGGCATTACCCCTTTGTATGGCCAAGCTTATACGTTGGCAGAAAAAGCCGCCAGCCCGGCCGGCGGTCTCCTGAGACTTTGATAAGTTTGGATGAAATTTCTTTCACCAAACCAATTGTTTCTATGTTACCGCACATATCCCATGTGTGCCTTGTTGCACTTGAATAATTCCTCTTTTAAAAAAAGTTAATCCCAGAACTGTACCAAAGAAATTTTCCTCTCTGTTCTCATAAAAGAGTATTGGAAATAGAACGAGGAAATCCTGAATGGGTTAGAATTCGGTTTTATTTTTGGTCAAAAAATATTTTTATAAAATCTCAACTTTAGGTAGATAGCACGGTACTAAACTCCGCGAAAAAAAATACAATTAAAATTTATTTGATATGTAACTGTTTATTAATCTGTACCAAATGTCGTTGTGATCTGTAATTTTCCAACACATTACAATTGTTCCTCTCGAAGCCCGCATGAGCCACAATTTTCCGACCGTTGCGCACGAATCTCGCGCTCGGCGAAGCGCGCGCTCATCGTTTGTTTGGGAGCCTGCGAGCGACGCGCTGATGGATGGGGGCATTTGAAGCTATGAAGATATTCAAGAAAGTATTTTTGATGGGGACGAGCGAGAGTGCTTTTGTACTTACATCGTAGAATATTTTTGAAACTTACTATTTATGTCTACCCTCCACTATTGGAGTGTTGTGCTATGTTTTTCGACTGTATGTATGTTTTTAGCATAGATGCAGAATGTAAAGCTAAATAGATTGTTTTAGATGTTTATTGGATAGAGGTCTTTGTCTTGAGCCATTGGACCCTTGGATAGAAGTCTTTGTCTTCAGCCCTTGGCTCCTTGGATAGAAGTCTTTGTCTTCAGCTCATGGACCCTTGGATAGCGGTATTTGTCTTCAGCCATTGGACCCTTGGATAGAACTCTTTGTCTTCAGCTCTTGGACCCTTGGATAGCGGTCTTTGTCTACAGCCTTTGGACCTTTGGATAGACTACCACCGTATTGCCAGCTATCCAGCAACACAGCAGTGTTGAAACATTGATGTATTTCAGTGTGGAGGACACTGTATCTGAAGAAATTACCGGGCCAAAAACAATTGACTAACTAATTAAACAGTCAGGCGGCAGGTCAATAAAACTCGCTACGGGCATGCAAGATTATAAAAAAAAGAACACATATTTACAGCTTTCAAATGAATTCTGTCATTGTTAAGGAACGGTAGATTTTTAATGGTATGTAGTAGTAAGCTTAACGAATTAAAAACCACATTGGTATAGTCTAGGCCCTAGGGTATAGTTGTTTTATGGAAGTAGTCCCACAATTGTAACTACTATAAGCCAGGCTCTGTAACGGTGGTCATTAAATATACCGAGATTGACCCTGTGTGAGTCCCATGAAAATCTTGGAAACTAATTAGAGAAGTAGATAGTGTGGGAGGTATTTTTACCTCCCTGTAAAGTGGGAGACGTTGACAATAAGCGTCGTAAGTTGCTATAATTGCAGAAAAGCAGCAACAATCATCTAAAAACGCCTGTAAAGATTACATCTGTCTGTAAGGCCTCTGCTCTTTTTAACTTCTTTATTTTCCTCTCCATCCAAAGGTTGCCTGGAAGAGATCGCTTTTAGCGATAAGGCCGCCCATTGTTGCATGTGTTATTAGGTAATTTGTGTCTAATTCTTCTAGTATCTGTTTGTTTGTGCGCAATAAAGAATTCTCTATCTATCTAAAGCACGAAAAATGCTACTATTTTCATATTTCCAATAACAGATATGGCAGAAACGCTTTATCGCACTGCAAAATAAAAGCTGTGCTATAACTGTGACTATTTCCGTACAAAGCCGGTTCAAACAATTCAATCAAGTGGTCAAATGTGCCGGAATGATGGTTCTCGGAGAGCCGTAACAAGCACTCGCGGGAGCGGAATATAATCTGTAATTATTTCCTGCTAGCTGTTACAAGAATTCGATCGATTTAATGTTTTGTATGAGGCTTAAAGAAGGGTAAGGGAGTAAGCGAGACGCTTGCGACAATTGCTGTAAGACCCTTCAGTCATTTCTGCAGCTACATCCGAACACAGCAATGTTGCTGCTTCGATAACTACTTTGCTAATTAGGTAAGATGACTGCTAAATAAAATTATTTTTTATACTACCGAGGCGCGTTTCCGACCTTTAAAACGTTAGATACTATCTATCTGGTGCCCAGTAATTTCACCAACTACAGTGCGCACCGTAACAAGCTGCTGCTTGGCGGCAGAATATCTGACACTGCGGTGGTACCTACCTGGAAGGTCCTATGCTCAAGAAACCTATCATCTACTCAGTATCACCCAGTTAGGGCTTCCAAAATTACGGATATGTTAATTACGTAACTGATTACGAATTTTATCAGCCAATTACGTAACTACGTAACTAATTACGTAATTTGTAAAATATTTCTTAAATCGAAAGTTTTCTATAATTATTTTGTATTTATAGGTAGTACACAGTAAAGAGCAGCATGCAAGAGCAGCAAGCATTCATTACAAAAGATTTATTTTAAAAAAATCAATGAAGTGATCAGTTTAGTACTTGTTTTCCTATTGCCTACATTATGGACATGAATATTGTGACATAATCAACAAAACAACAACACAAACTCGCATTAATTTAAAAATACTAATTGTATTATTCGTCATCATCATCATCAACACAACTAACTCCAAAGGGTTTTATCCTTTTCAATCTTCTCAATATGTCATGTTGTCGAGGAGCTGGATAGCCTCGACATTCACTTGGTGATGAAGCCATGTGCTTCTGCACAGGCTTTTATATAACTTTGGCTACGAGGTCCACTTTCAGGTCCCTATGGAATACCTCTGGGTACTTTATCTTGGAGTGTTTGTATTGTCTGTATGTTACTTATACTTTGTATTGTCTGTATACTCCACAGCAGTATACCCACAGATATAGATTTACATACATAGGCAAGTATCATGATTTGTATTGAAACCAATCACTGAAAAGTATAAAATAATTTAAATATTATTGAAGTTGGTGCCAAATATACACAGCCGGTAAGCTAACACCAACTTCAATAATACTTAAATTATTTTATACTTTTCACTGATATTGAAGTCGGTTCAATTTTTTTTTTAAAAGATTTTATTGATATCAGACTTCCAGCGAAGCTGTGTCATGCCAGGTATTTCACGGTATTTTCCAAAACTGAAAAATTCTAAATCTATGGTATTTTCATAAGCATGATTGTTTAAACACATGATTTTCAATAGCGTCCAATTACATTGGATAAGCTGTTCTATCGGGTCTTACCGGGTATTTTCATACACTTCTGCGAGATAGCAGATTGATCTACTTTCCAAAAAAAAAAAGATAAAAAAAGGAATTGAATACTCTTTATTGTACGTAAATTTAAATATCCATGTATTTCCTACTGGCTGGGGGCTGGGTAATCATGTCATACTGTTTAGAATAATGTTGCCAACATGACAAGAAGTCGCTCATCTGTGATTTGACAAATCATTTTTTTTATTTACAACATTATATTTTTTTAAATAAGAGAATACGTCCCTCCCTTTGTGTTAGTGTGTTTTGTTGTTTGTTGTAGGTGGTGGTCTGCACATTGAACAACATCTATGCTGTAACGTACGTAACACACCGATCAATCAATAACCACCGCGTGTGTAAGCTCACTACGCTGACATTGGCAGAATCGTGTTGGGCCTAGACTCAATGGAATAAGGCCAAAAAAAAAAAAAAAATAAGAGAATTCGATACTTACGTAATTACGTAATTACGGATTTCAATCCTTCAGTTACGGAATTGTCAGAAGTTGAAAATCTTTGCGTAATTACGGAATTGCGTAAGTACGTAATTACGGAATGGAAGCCCTACACCCAGTTGATTGACTATAAACGAAAACGCAAAAGCTTGGACGATAAATCCGATCAACCGTTCTTGGTTTGGCAATCTTGGACGCGATCAGCCAAGTATTTTAGGAGAAAAATGCTGCAATAGCTATTAGCAATAGGACCGCCGCTTATACAATAGTGCTTACAAAGATCAGACAACAGAAATTAGCCAAAGGACTTAGGGTTCCATATCATTAGAACGTCACGACGGGGCGGCGCCATAGTTCGCGTCTCCAACAAACATATGTACAGTTGTATTGTACGGAGGGTACCCTTAGAGGAGATACCACTGGAGAGAGCATGATGCGCTAAACCCCCTCTGCCAAATTTTTGGTCATATGGTCAGGTCTTTCTTTATTTGTGTGCGTGTATTTTTGAATGTGTTGTGAGTTTACTATAGTGTGGCTATGCGTGAAGGTGTATCTGTGTGTGTTTACTTCGCCTCCCGCACCCCGCAAAAGTGCCACGAAAAATTTGTTCGGGGAATCGACGCGATACTAACTCCTTTGGTACTTTCTCTGAGAGGGTACCTCACCTGATCAGTTTGATTGCGCAACTAATTTGCTGCTGGCGACCGAATCACCCGCTGGTTGCGCAACTATTTGTGGTTTCATTCACTTCACCACCAGTTGCGCTACCAAGGACGTAGGTAAGTTACAAGCCTCTCACCCGAATCAATACTGTGCTTCCTACCCTGTTGATTGGTTGTTCTCCCGTTCGTGTACACTACTATGTCGCAGAAATTTAGTAATTATAATACCCAAACAACAACAACAAACTGACAATCCTGGTGAATGTTTTCGTGTTCGCTTGGTTGCTCAAGATACTATGGTAGCGACACCGGTGGCGCCGCCATGGCGTCCTAATGAGATAGGGCCCCTACGTTTATTATTCCGTCAGGTGCTTGGTTCAATGGCCAAAATACTTCAAAAATCTGATTAGGATTCCTATTCCTTAGGTCGAGGTGACAATTGCTCGTTATGCAGTGTTAAATTGCTCGAGTCAACACGTGCGCGGGTGCTGCTTGGGGGGACTGGTCCGACTACTATCCCTTTGGCTGCCTAGTTTGTTGTAATTTTTGTCGTAATTTATTGTTTTCTTCTTTTCTCCCTTGCTTTATGTTTCGAACGGCAGGACACACTATCGCTAATGTCGATTCATTTGTAACAAAGCAAAGTTTAAAAAAAGTTAAAAAATGATAAGCCCGCTGAGTTTCTTGCCGGATCTTCTCAGTTGAGGCCGCGTTGTGATCCGGTGGTAGCTTTTAAAAAATGACCATTCAAAAGTGGAAGTCTATTTGAAATAAAGATTTTTGAGTTTGAGTTTGAAACTTTGGTCCAAGAAACGGAAGAAGAAAAATCTATGAAAAACTTACCAGTCTTGACCTGATACTTCAGAGCCGTCTTGCAGTCCTCCAGCAGCTGTTTAAGCGGCAGCGGCTCTTCGTGCAGTTGCAGGTCCAAGATCTTTGTCATCTCCTCAGGCATTTTGAATTCCAGGATCTATAACCAAATACTTTATTAGACCTTTAATATGTTGTAAGCACTAAAACCTACAACCTAAGCACTTTCCAATTGTAGACAAGGTTTTTGATGAATTATCCCCCTCGTAACAAAGGGGTTGAGTTGCCATTAGTAGGCAATTAAATATCATCATCATGAGCAACCGAAAGACGTTAGCTACTGAACAAAGGCTGCCCCCTTAGAAGGGAGGGGTTGCCACAATCCCCACGCTTGGCAGGCGGCTTGGGGATCGCAGTATCTCGTAGGTGGTAGGTAATTCAATGGATGACACTGTTGCCCGTCTTCTAGTTTTCCCTTAGTTGTCTTTTATGGAAACCCGGGAGGCGATGGAACCTCCATTATTGGACCTTCAAAAGGTCCCTGGAACCTATGGGGGTCGGGTAATGTGCGATTCTTAGTCACTAAAACCCCCACAACTGTCGCATCGGCACAGGGCTCGCCGGTAGGTTCTGCAGCAGGAGTTACTCAGTACCTTGCCTTTAGCCCCCTGGGAACCAGACATGGTGCTCACGGGGACGGAGGTCGCAACCCTGCCTTCGTCCTCCTCGGAATTGCCGCCACCGGCCTAGGGCGCCCACACCCCGAACGTCCAGCGACTCTGAAGGACCTTGAGGGCATCCTACTCTCACGACCTCTTTACTTAACAATACGCAGACCCGAGTATTTGGCACTGTGAGGCTACTCTCATGATGGACTGGTGTACATACCTTCTCATTGCGATCGTTAACTTGCTGCACGAAGTCTAGCAGAACGTCCACAACCCTGGCGAGGAACTCCCGGGTCTGCGCGTTGGCATCCTCGCGGTACGGCAGGATGGCTGCAAAGAACATTGCCGATAAGTGCTGGTTGGACTGTCAGCCTATTATTGGTCCAGGTGGGTACCACCGCAGTGTCAGATATTCTGCCGCCAAGCAGCAGTGTGTAAACGTTGCCGTGTTCCGATGTGAAGGGCACTGTAGCTGGTGAAGTTACTGGACACAAGGGACTTGAGAACTAATGTCTCGTGTGGCAGTAGTGCAATGCAGCTGTCTATAGGCAGCTGTGTCGCTTACCATCGTGCTTGTCTCGTCAGCAGGATAAATAAAAATAAATCCACCACCAGCATAGAGACATATTTTTTATACAACCAAGGTGGCAAGCAAGCATGCGGCCCGCCTGATGGTAAGCAGTCACCGCAGCCTATACACGCTAGCAACACCAGAAGAATCACTAGCGCGTTGCCGACCCTTAAGACATTAGATATTAAGTCTTTTGTGTCCAGTAATTTCACCAGCTACAGTGTCCTTCACACCGGAACACAGTAATGTTTACACACTGCTGCTTGGCGGCAGAATATCTGACACTGCGGTGGTACCTACCTGGACGGTTCCTTGCACAAGGAACCTACCACATAGTGAAAGACGTCTTAAGTAGCACTAAAAAACTTATTATAATCGGTTAAGTAGTTTAGGGAATAGCTCACATGCATCTTTGCTACGCGTTGCATCGCGGAAAAGAAAGAAAATTCTTGAGAGTAACCCTCCCACTGCAACACTGGGGTCTAGCGGGCCGCTGATTAAAAAGTCACCGAGTTTAATACTGCCAACCCTCACGTGACCAGGAATGTATTGTAGTAGGGTGAATATGCGTTACAAAATTTTGGGACATTACATAACATCTTGGTTTTTCCCAAAGGGGTTGTAGTTTTTAGGGTTCCATACCTAAAAGGTAAAAAAGGAACCCTTATGGTCTGACTTCGTCTGTCTGTCTGTCTGTCACTTACCCAACCTGAATCGCAAATGAAAAAAATATATTTTTTCTTTTACTTTTTTTATAATGGGGGTCGAAATGGGTCATAAAAATTTGAAAGTGAGACTACTATATCGAGTGGGGTATCATATAAAAGGACTTCCTTTGCACATCACGTAGTTTTTGGCTGATAATCAAAAATGTCAAACAAAATACCGTTAATATCTAGCACTGCGTTGGTGTTGGACGGTCTCTTGCTCAAGAGATCTTCTACCTACTATACTCGAATTCAAGTATTCCGTCGTAAAAAGTAAATAAACATGGCGGTATTGCAACCATCGACAATATTAGGGAGGTGACGCCTCATGAACGAGTGAATCTGGCCACATCATAGATGTATGATAAATCCCTTAGAGGAGATACCACTGGAGAGAGCATGATGCGCTAACCCCTCTGCCAAATTTTGTTCATATGTTCAGGTCATTCTTTGTTTGTGTGCGTATCTTTTTGAATGTGTTGCGAGTTTATTATACTGTGGATATGCGTGAAATTGTATCTGTGTGTGTTTACTTCGCCTCCCGCACCCCGCAAAAGTGCCACGAAAAATTTGTTCGGGGAATCGACGCGATACTGGCTCTATTCTAATTACTCTGAGGATAAATCCATTACAGTATCGATATTTATGTCAGCAACGGTAGGATTAAAAAGAATACATTATTACTGTGAATTATTTTTATTGATAATTTCACCTTTATTTAAACAAATAACAACTCAAAACCCTTTAATTCAAAATAATTAACAAATGCGTCAGTATTAAAATGTTAATTTGAGTGTACAACAATTTTACTTATTCTCTAGAAGATTGAATATAATACGACAAAGGGTAGCATTTGGGATTTTTGCGAACCATTTTGTAACTTCCATCTTTTTGGCCACAAGCTGCAAACTAACTCTGATGGAAATGCGTGCATAACAATATAAAAGTTTATATCTCTTAAATCGATTTTTATGAAAACATAAAACTAGAGATTTTTAAGACATTTATTCTGAGGAATAAGCAAATTCTGAGCTGGAGCTCGTCCCGGTTACATTTATGATAAATCGCGGTGTTTCACTTGCTGCATCTATTATGCCATCCAATTTTAACATTTTGTCTTCCTCCTTCTGCACATGTTCTATACATTTTTTCCATGCATTTGCTCCAATTAATGCCAAAGCATCGCGAAGTAACGTTTTCACCTCAGCCATTTTGAATGTTTTATTGTTTCTTCCCACGTATGATTTAATTTGAGCCCAAATCAATTCAATTGGATTGAGTTCACAGTGATAGGGTGGTAGCCGCAAAACAGTTACATTTTTCTTAGCCGCCATGTTATCTACTACTTTTTCTTGAAAATTCAATTTGTCAAATTTTAATAATAATTGAGCTTTTATTTCGTTTTCTTCATACGAAATGTTTTTATTTCGTAACCATGCTTTAATATCTGCTTTTTTCCAACTCATATTTGGCACACGTTCTATGTTTCGTGAGTGGTAAGGCGCATTATCCATCACTATAACAGACCCCGGTTCAATTTTTTCTAAAATTTTGCCAAACCTGGAACGAAAGAAGAATCTAAGTTAATGTCATTTAATTAACAAAATATTCCTTATTTATTTCCGTGTTGTATTGAATACTATGACAGTAAGCTAATCCACAAGACCGTCCACACCGGTGTTCATTAGGAAATCGGTCCACCGTGGTTCATTAGGAAATACAAATATATTTTAAAATGGCAGCGAAGAATTTGATGTTATCCTAAAACTGCAAAATACTAACCAATTTTCAAAATTATGAGCATCCATTTCCCCATGGTAGTCGCCATCAGATTTTTTAGCTTCAAATATCCATTCGCCTCCTTCCAAAAATCCATCTTCACTGCCTACGTGGGTTATTATTAGTCGTTTTCCTTTATTTGGATTTTTGAGACCCGTCGAGAGGCCTCTGAGGAATGCTTGACGATTGCACTCAATTGAGTTGTCAACCCAAACGTAGTCTACTGTATGACCTGAAAGAAATGTGTTATTAATAGGATAAAATATCAAAAATAATATAACTACTTTTAGAAAAAATTAAAAATTACTTCAAAGAAAATTATCTAAAAGCATTAAATAAACGAAAATATATTGAAGTTAGTGCTAAGCATGTTAAATTATACAATTATGTATAACTTTATTAAGGCATTCATGACTCATAGAAATAAATACAACAAAAATAATACAAACACAGTGTAAACATTATATAACGGCACTGAAGGGACTGTGCATTTTATGGCGTTATAAAGAGTTGTCGTTAAATGTAGAACGAGAAAAATCTGAATTATAAAAAGAAAAAGTTTATTCAGACTAGTGTCTACATATTCACTAGTTATGTACATAAAAAAACCCACGCAGAAAAACCATGTTTACCTGCAGTTTGTGAACAGTTTGAGCTTGTGGCAACTAAGAATATGATAAGGTATACATAATCTATGACTCCTGCATAATAGTCATGGTCAACAATAGTCTACACGTGCAAGCAATCCGAATTTGTAAACAAAAGAACGAATTACTTAGAAATTTCGGTATGCATGATGCAGACAGTCAAGTTTATTACGGGCAACGATAATAAAGCGACAAAAGAACGTGCACAGCTGCGCGTTTTTACTAATTTTGGCAACTTAAAAGGTAATTAATCTATTCTTATGGATTATGTCGCGATTTATTTTAATTTTCCCGACGTTTCGAATGCTTTGCAGCACCCATAGTCACGGGCGGACATGGGTGGTCATGGGTGCTGCAAAGCATTCGAAACGTCGGTAAGATTAAAATAAATCGCGATATAATCTGTAAGAATAGATTAATTACAATGTCTAGTATTCGCGTAAATAAAAGACAACATTAACTTAAAAGGCACTTTTCATTAATTGTTGTCGTTATTGAGAGTGGGTGTAATGCTATATGGAGTGTATCATTGTATGGAAGGCAAGCTAAAAAAAATTAAAGCTAAGTAACTTCGACGCTTTACGGAGTTAGTCGTTAAATCGAGTGACGTTACATGGAGTTTACACTGCACTATTAAACCTCATCATGACATACAAACAACTAACCTTCATTGACCCATGTTTCATCGGTATAGTAATTTTTTTTGTTTTGGTTTTTATAATCCTTTATTTTTAGCAAATATTTCCGCCTCCATACCATCAAATCTGGTCTGTCAATTAAAATGCTTTTTCGTTCTCTTTTCGAGTACGTGAAATTCATACTCTTTAAAAGTCTATAAAAGGTGGTTTGAGAGAATGAAGGAAGATCTTCATCACTGTTAACTTCCACCAATACTTTTTTTACAGTCGGAATTTCGTTGCTAAAGTAAAATTGGTGAACTTTTCTTCTAATGGCGCTAATTGTAAAATCGTCCAAGGTTTTTAGTGAAGAACAGTGATTTCCTTTCTTTTTGTGTTGAGGTGAAACTACATTTCCTGTTATTTTGTATTCATGTAATTGTACATGTTGAGAGAATTGTCTCTCCACAGTTCTTTTAGAAATGCCCATTACTTCCGCAGTAGCCTGCGAAACCTCCGACTTATACGGATATGTGGGCATAGCTTTCGCTACAAATTTATAAATATTGATTGCAATATTTTTTTCGTTGGAAGTTAACTGTGTAGGTCTTGGCCTTTTTTTCATGGGACTACTCAAAATTGTCGGGGAGTTACGTGTCTTCCTTTTTGACGATGTAGGTTCAGATGGCCCAGGACGAGGTTCGCTCATCTTCAAGCACTAAAAACACATTTAGTGATTACTTATAATTCTTGTAATAAAGTCACCCATTTTATTTTGTTCTCACGGGAAAAAAGTTTAAAAGGTACCTGGTACCTGTGGGGACGTGGGGTGATAGGGGTCGCAACCCCGCCGGAGTCATTACCATACTCTATGGGCGTCTTAGGGCCCACACCCTGAACGTGCAGAGACTCCGAAGATTATCACCAATTGAGCTCAACCCACTGGATGGTTCAACAGAGTGAAATCTATATACATTTTGTCAAGCCATCCAGTGTGTGGAGCGAACTGATTTATAATGGGTTTACCCACTCGTGAGTTCCACCCGGGTAATTACCCATTTATATTTTGGACTCAAACGAAATAAATGGATTTATTGACTTGTTGTAATTACTAATAAAAAGTATTGACATAATTTATAAATTAAATATTCAAGCTTATAAAATAATGCTCATTGAAACAAATGAGTGCACGACAGTGCAAATGTATAATAGCTTTGGAGACTTAATCGTCAACACTTAGTAAAACTACATGTAAAAAAAATGGATGGAAAAAAGAACCTGTAGTGCATGTATGTGAATTGAATTTTTTTAAACGATGTTGTATATTTCTATTGATAAATGTATTTTTTTTACCTTATCATTATTTTTTTTTTCAATTTACTTAAATTACTTTAAACTAAAATAATCTTATAAAATCTTACCTTATATACACACAAACACTTCAATTGAAATCTAATCGAGAGTATCAAACTCCTTAGATCGTAGCAATAAGTCGTCAGTCCAATCGAAAACACGGTCCGAATCACAAAGCAAACACAAAACCAAAAATCAAAAGCAAAGTCGTTAAAGAAAAGACACCAGAGAGCATTCAGTACGTACGACATCGATACGAAGCGACGAATGAATGACTATGAATAACACAATGAGGGTGTTCAAAAATGACGTGCACCAGGTGGCAGCACTAAGGCGTAAGTCCCGGAACCTGTCAAACCGCATACATTTTCATATTCGGCACTCAATTTTATTGATATTTATTTAAATAAATAATTAATTACGTAATATAAAATATTATCTTACAATCAACATAATATAATCCGTGTAGACGTGGGCAGAGTAGCGATTTACTTTGAAATAGGGACGGCGGACCTACTGTTTATGTTGAATCTACCTCAGTTTAGTCTGAGTTTAATATAATACTTTTTATTTTATAAAATGATTGGTTGTGGATCAATTTCAAATCATTCAATATCGAGATTTAGATCTTTAAATATTGGACATCACTAATTTCCATAGACAAAGTGTGTGTTCTATATATTGACATATATTATCTGTGGCATTCTCATGTCAAAAATATTTTATTTATTCGTATATCTTAAGATTTTAATTATATTTTCAGTAGTTTAACTAGTTTTCTGAATCAGTTGGATGTTTTACGTGTGTGTGGTGATAAATGGAAAGTTTTCATCTTGTATTGGTGAAGAAATTTAGGTTTGTTTTGAAGTACCCGGTTTGATTACAAAAAATGACTTTATATCTGGTTTTGGGTATAAACACTACGATGTTTCGTCAGCTTCGTTAAGTCTCATGCAAATAGGGCGAGCCTATTTATTCGCGATTTTTTCTTGTTTCATTGCTAGTAGTTTCACGCTTCATTTAGATATTCGCTGAGTACAAACGAATAGACATGAAAACAAGTATAAAAGCATTTATACTCGTTTTCGTGTACCTTATTCGGGTGTATTCGGTACTCGCCACGAATCTCCTTCGTTCTCCGCGCGGCGTCGATGTTTTGACGCGAATGAAAGGATTATTCGTATATTATATTCGTTTTGTTGACTAATGAAGTCATGAGCGGTCGTTTCAATTTATTTTCTTGCAAAGGATTGAACTAGAAAACTTTAAGAACGCGTGAAATGTGGTCTAATCTAAGCATCGATTGCACAAAGATAAAAAAATATTAATGACGCTTGGATTCGTATAATAACTAATATCTGTGGTGAAGTTCTATGTTCACTGAATATAGACGAATATATAAACGGGTCTTTTCGTGGTCATTTTCGTGCCTGACTTATTCGGTGAGTTGGTCAAATTTTTATCGTGTGTGGATTGTCCCAAGATATTATTATTATTATTATTATTATCCGTAAATTTTCCTCCCAAATCACTGTTACTGTAGTAGCAGTCGCGTCATATTGTGCTCTGTGCACAGATGTCTCAGATTTATGCCTCCAAATTATGTTCTACCACCCCAAAATACAATTCTAAACGAAACTGAACTTTATCCCATCGCCATAAAAACTACGGTTACTAAAAACAACCGCACTTACAGTTTTGTAAAGCAAACTCCTCATAACAATACCTAACATTTTGATTTTCAATATCAAGAGCCGACAACTTTACGATTAAAGACGAGAAAATTCATTTTTTCAACTTTTCCCTACATGATTATAGGCAATAAGGTTCATAGTTGCATTTTTCGACGGCAGTACTCGATTTTTTGTGCAGCATTGTTTAATAAAGAGCATTGTGCGTTGATGAGTGAAGTTTTTGTTTCCGTGAAGTATTGCTTGCCCTTTGACTCGGATGAAGATGAAATACCAAGGTTCGTGAAGGAAAATATACGGATTCACAATAAAAATAGGCTTTGTGAATCGTTTCTATTGATAAAAGAGCGTATGTTGTGTTTATTTGTAAGAAAATGTTAACAAAAACAAGGATTCTAACTGTAGGTAACTTATTTTTTTAAGTTTACGATGTAAACTTAACAAAATTAACCCATAATTTATTTTTAAGTTTCTGAACTGAATAGGTTATATAGGGAGAGTTAATTAAAACAGCACTTGCAACTTGATTTAGGTTTAATTTTTGTAAGCCTATTTTTTTAAGCAAAAACTATTGGTTCAGAATGGAATAAAAAAATCTTCTTTGTAATTATGGGATGAAAACAGATTTAGATTTTTCCAACACCTTTTTCTATCACTTATCGTGGCAGTGTACCGCGGCGACAAATCTCCTTTCCCAAACCCTAATTGAAATCCCAAACTAAGAATATTTAAATTAAAAGCAGTCAACCCCCACACCGTGGGAGCTCGCGGTACATCGAAATTCACTTATAAACAGTTCTAATCCAACCCTCCAGTGCGCGAGGGTCGTTCGGACCCCGCGTCACTAATCCGACGGTTAATACTATCTGTGCGATGTCAGACGCACGCCCGGGGCTATGGGTTTTTCGGCCATAGATGTATAGGAAATTAGTGTCATTGGTGAATTAATTGTTATTTAACAATAAAGAAAAGTTTAGTTAGTCTTCAAAATGGCGTAAAAAAGGAAAAAAGGAATTCATCATTATTCCTAATGGCATCACGGAATATTGTAAATATTTCGTGTACAAGATTTTTTTTATAATAAACGTCTGATGTCGTATATTGTAATGTTATCAAACAAAAGGACGTCGTTTTTTTTGCCACGATGTGACTATAGTAAATTTTAAGGGGTTCTCTTAGATATAATTTTGTATAAAGTAAGAAATATACGCTGCGAACACTTTGCTGATGTTTAAAGATTGTTTATTATAGGAGTTAAAATAAGTGTGTTATATTTTTGACACCATTACGACACTTTAAAACAGATACACACTTCTATCCTCTCGAAGCTATCTATCAAGGGCCCATTCATGTCATATCCAGGAAATTCTATCCCCAAAACTCTCAACATCTTTTCAATTTCCTACCTTAATCGCTGGGAATAAAATATACTCTCCCATATAAACGCGTATATTTCTACATCAAATACGATAAGTACAGTGTACCTACCCTCAACAGTTTGAGAAGCATTACATCACATTCCAGATGTTACACACTGTCTACAATTTATTGAGATCTGTGTTAGGGGATTTTAACCTTGATGTATAATGAAATAAGAGTTAGTTAAACAGCAGAGGCAATATTGAGGGCCATCTAGAACTAAATAAAACGCACGACAGAGGAGTTTGAACTTAAAATATAGAAGAATAAAGCTCTGTGGAGGGTTCAGTGAAATTGGGTGAATTAGCAATGGGAAAGATTTGTGTGAACTTATGTTTCTGACGTCATAAGCCGATTGTCAATGGATTGTACATTTCGGGACGTTTTTTTTTTTTTTTTTTTTTATACCACCAAGGTGGCAAACAGGCATGCGGCCCGCCTGATGGGAAGCAGTTACCGCAGCCTATGGACGCTAGCAACACCAGTAGGATCACAAGCGCGTTGCCGACCCCGTAAAAATTTGTTAACTCCCTTTTTAAAAAAACCCATGCTGTAATTATTCGGGAAAACCTCGGCAGGCAATTCATTCCACAACTTCAAAGTGCGGGGAAGAAAACTTCTTTGAAACCGCAGAGTGCGGGATGACATTGTTTTTAAGATGTGAGGATGAACTCCCTGCCGATGGCGAGAGGTGCGATGGTAAAAAGTGGCCGTGGGCATGATGTCAAACAATTCTTCAGAGCACTGACCGTTATACAATCGGTAGAAAACACACAGGGAAGCAAAATCTCTTCTCACCCGTAGTGATTCTAGACCGTTTGAGAGTTCAGGATCGTCGACAATCCTGATGGCTCGTCTCTGCACCGAGTCAAGTGGTCCAAGTTGGTATTCAGGCGCTCCCGCCCATAGGTGACAGCAGTACTCCAAATGCGGCCGAACTTGCGACTTATAAAGTAACAACCTATTGCGCGAGGTGAAGTACTTCTTCGCCCTATTAAGCACACCTAGCTTTCTAGACGCCAGCTTGACCTTGTCCTCAAGGTGCTCACGGAACTGTTTTTCGGATGATAACGTAAAAGTTTTGCTACATTCTGTACTTAACTGCACTTTTCTACACTCTTCAAGCACCCTCGGTCTCTTATAATCGTAAAAGTTGATTTAAGATAGTAGGTACTTATCACCAAAATTCTTGTTCTTTTTAGCGCCCGCCCCGGCTTTGTACATGTTATTCAGCCTTAATCTAAAATACTGTAATAATTATTTGTCTCCACCTTACAACAATGAAATGTGTATATTCTATTTATATAGGATATTTTTAGCCTAAGTAGTTAATTCAAAAAGTCAACCACGACTAAAGAAAGTGTTAATTTTTTGTAACAATTCTTAAAATATAAATACCTACCTATACTAATTCTTATCAATTAGAAAAGTTGAATTTACGCCACGTGCGTCTCTATCTCCCGGCTTTTGTATTATAAAAACAAAAGTACAATGAGAATGAATCTTTTCAAAACCTAAAACTTAAAAAATAAACAAGATTCCTAAATACCAATTTAAAGCAACGAGCGTATTAAAAAAAAACATGTAAGTATGTAGGTTTTAATTAAAATCCCGACACTAAACTGCAGCTGCGTATGTTTGTTTATTGCTGTGTTCGGCGCAGTGGAGGCACGCGCCGCGCGCGGAACTGTAACTAATCGCGAGAGGGGCGATGTTTAAGTGAAATTCCAGAAATACTCGCTCGGGGTCCGTCGGACCGCGCGCGTGGGGACGGTTAAGTTTTGAACAAAAATTACGCATCGAATTCCTTTGCAGAGGGAAATTGTTTTACTGTTTTTATGAAAATTACTATGATGTTTTTTTGTTTTGGTCTCCTCATGCATATCTGCATTTTTGACGAATTGTTATTTGACAAAAAATAAAGCAAGGTATTAGAAAATACGACGTTGAAATTCTATTTATTTCTAACTACTTTCACATTACAAAAAATACCGTCTGGAAGGGAAAAGGACCGTCTAGGTAGTTTCCACCTCAGTGTCAGGTAATCTGCCGCCAAGCAGCAGTGTGTAAACATTGCTGTGTTCCGGTGTGAAGGGCACTGTAGCTGGTGATATTACCGGACACAAGAGACTTAATAACTAATGTCTCGTGTGACGAGCGGCAGTGCAATGCAGCTGTCTATAGGCAGGCGAGTCGCGTGACACATAGTCACCTGATGACACAAACTAGGCAGAGCCTTCAGCCTGTACACATTGGTAACTACCAGATAACAGATACATATACCTAATATATGTAATTGTTTTTATAAATACATTCTTATACAACACGGTGGGTGTCCGGGTAAGAATAGCACCCTCCCATCTCTTCCCATTGAAGACTAAGGGAAACCAGAAGACGGGTAGCAACGTCTTCTGCATGTTTAATATCCAGGTTTACGTATACCGCGACCCCAAGACGCTTGCCAAACATGGGGATTATAGCAACGCCCCCCTCTCCAGGGGGAGACCTATGCTCAGCAGTTATCTTCCAACTGACGATGATGACATATTTACTTAGATTAATCGAACCCACGACCTACTGGGTAGTGACCAGGGAGTCAAGCCACTGGACTAACAGGCCCGTCAATTATATAAAACATCCTTTATGAAATAAAGATATCAGAACAACATATCTCCTATAATGTAACAGCTCAGTGGGCGAACGCTTGCCTTGGAAACCAGGCAGGTTCGAACCCCGGCTCGCACCTTTGATTTCTTTAATTAATCATGTGCGGTTCCTCTTTGTGCGATTGTAACTAAGTAGCTTTCGGTGAAAGAAAACATCGTGAGGAAACCTGCATGTCTGAGAAAGCCTAACTAGCTTTCGAATGACGTGTGAAGTCAGCCAACCCGCACTTGGCCAGCGTGGTGTAATATGGCCTAAGCCCCTTTATCTTGGGACAAAAACAAGGCCTGGTAAAAAACGGCACAAAACAAATGAATGCTATAAAATCTAAACAGACCTCATAGCCCGGTGTCAGTCCGGTAATCCGGGACGATTTATAACTGTGCAGCCATCTTCATTTTTCGTGAGGCATTAAATGGCTATTCATTCGGTGCCAAGATGCGACCTGCTCCGGCGATTGATAGAGTGGGGGGATTCACTGGAATCCCGTAGAGGAAATAGAATATTTTTTATATCATTCGGATTCACTGGCTTTGATAGTGTGGAGGTGGACATGATATTTTACGGAATATAAATTAGTGCTTAACCGGAATCGAACCTGATGGTGGTAACAACAAAAGAATAAACTATTTTTATTTTTAGGTAAAATAAAACGTTTTCATAGAAAATGATTTAAAAAGCATCGTTATTTTATGTAAAGAAAATACTTGGAAAAGATGTATAAGTTCATGGTAGGCAGTCTCCCCAGCTTATGGATGCTAGCAACACTAGAAGAATCACTAGCGCGTTGCCAACCCTAAAGACATTAGATATTAATTCTCTTGTGTCCAGTTATTACACTAGCTACAGTGCCCTTCATACCGGAACACAGCAATGTTCACACACTGCTGCTTGGCGCCAGAATTTCTGCCACTGCATGGCCGAAACTTACTTACTTGACGGCCCCGATGTTCTAGACTCTAGCTAGAGTCTAGGGTTTAGACACCCTGGCCGATACCGAATAGGCCAGGATTCGATTCCCACCTAGTGTCTATTTAGAAAGAAAGAAAAGAAAGAAAGAAAAACATTAATCAGCGACATCTAAGTCTAACTTATCTATTACTATTTTTATTTTAAACAATGCCGCTGAAGGGTTATCCACTCAGCATGTGCCGTTGCTCCTATTTGGAACAACGGCGCTGATCTTCTGTGGATACCCGTTGGCGAGAGCGCATCTGAGCGCAACAGCATACACCGCACATAAAATACTTATGTTTAACAAAGAAAAGAAGAAAAAAAAAACAATCACAAGCAAAACAGGGTTAAGGGATTTATTTAAGCATGTATTTACAAAAAAAGTATATAAGTTTTAGTATCAGTTGTTTGGTTTCTGCCATAGATATAAAAAATTTTCACTATATAATATCTTTGGTTTCTGCATAGTTTGGGATGAGATGCCCGTTTATGGATTGTAATGTAGGTAGATTATTGAAAAAGAAGATAACACAAAATTATATAAAAAAGTCGGTAATGTTGTGAATACTTGTGTTATCTGTACTACTACTGTATGTACTGTATTACTTACTCTGTGGATCTCTGATATTTTTATGTCTATGCTATGGTATATTTTCCAGTGTTCTATGATTTGTACCTACTGGACTTTGAAATGTATTTAATTCCGAAGTAGACCTGTGTTGTATTAATAAATAATTAGAATATCTTGTAGAAACATCCACTCAGGTAGTAACCAAGGTGACTAAAAAAAGGTTTTATAAAAAAGCCATCTCCACAGCATCCGAGTGTGCAATGATCCCCGCAAATAAGGGATTTAGTTTTAAAACCTTAGTCATTACAACGCGGGCGATGCCGGATCAACTTGTCCTACTGTCTGTATTTACGACCCCGTAGATCTACCGAGGGTTGGTTAATGGCTAATTGAAATAATATACTTCAATGCTATACTGCTGGCCTTTTAGAGAAGCTCAGAGTCACACAACGAGCTATGGAGAGAGAGATGCTTGAAATTTCTTTGCGCGATGAATCCGGAATTAGCCGTAGAACTAAAGTCACTAGCATAGCTCTCAGAATCTGCAAGTTGAAGTGGCAATGGGCAGGCCACATCGCCTAAAGAACTGTTAACAATGCTCTGATGGAAAAATACTCATTGCTAACACTCGAGAAGAGAAGAATGATCTTTGATCTCATGCTGTTAATTAACATTTTCCACAATAAATTTAATTGTTCGCAGCTTGTCAACCAAATATCACTGCACATACCTATCGCAGTAATCTCGTTCGCCGTGTACGCAAGAAATGTTTATTTGCTCCTAAAAGCTGTAAAACAAATGCAGGTGAACGTTGTCCTCTGCACAGAATTACGAATTTATATGTAATCATTTCACCGATGTTGAATTTTTTAACCGACTTCAAAAAAGGAGGAGGTTCTCAATTCGTCTGTATATATATTTTTTTTTATGTAAGTTCGCGCATAACTCTGGCAATTATTAACCGATTTGAAAAAATCTTTCTTCCATCCATTCTTCAATCCATTGATTGGGTCCCATAAAAAAATTATTGCTTAGTAATAAGTAGTTCCTAAAAAAACAAGAATGGTGACTGCGCACTGAGAGTTGCAAGAAAGCCTATATAGATGACGTTTTAGTCGCTCGGACTCGCTCGGTCGGACAAAAATGGTCATAACTCTGGCAAATATTTACCAATTTCAATGATTCTTTTTTTATTCGAAAGAAGAAACCACTGTATTGAATCTGTATGAATTTTATTACAACCGGATAAGAACTTCCTGGAGGACCATGAACGATGTGGAGGAATTTATCTGGTAAAAACCATAAAACTGATGTTCTCCATTACATTGCTCTGACAATTATGAACCGATTTCGATGATTCTTTTTTTATTCTAGAGAGTAAACTACTATGATGTTTCCATGCAAATTTCATTACGACCGGATATTATTTTCTGAAGAAACATGAATTATGTAAAACTATGTAGACGATAATGTGATCATAACCTACCTAGATAATTTTACGGTTTTCGATGGTTCAATCTTTATATATGAAAATATCACTAAAAAGTTTAAAATAAAATATTTTTTAAAAAATATTGAACCGACTTCAATATCACTGAAAAGTATAAAATAATTTAAATATTATTGAAGTTGGTGCCAAATATACACAGCAGGTACGCTAACACCAACTTCAATAATATTTAAATTATTTTATACTTTTCAGTGATATTGAAGTCGGTTCAATTTTTTTTTTAAAAGATTTTATTGCTAGTTCATCTGTTTCTTTTAGAAAGAATATAACTGTAAAAGTTAATAACAGCAAAAGAAGAAGATTCATTACGCTTTGACTACCAAGTCAAAGCGTAATGAATCTTCTTCTTTTTTATGCTGAGATTGTTTCTTGATGTGAGATTGATTAAATTTCATGTTTCAATTACTAATGCTCACTACTTTTGATAGTGTACCCAAGTAACATTATTGAAGAAATAGTAATAATATTATTATTTATATAAACTTACTAGCTGACCCGCGCAGCTCCGCCAGCGCTTTTATTACATTTTGCTCCCCTTTTCTCCCTCCTCCCTTGATTTATTTCTCTCTCCATCTCCCTCTTTCCCAATACATCACACTCTCCTTGAATCCCCTCTCCCTCTCTCTCCTCTCTTGCACCCTCCTCTCGTTCTATATATCTTCGTCAATCATGGTAGGTATCTGGGATTCTTACCCACTTAAACCCCTGCGGCTGTCGCATCGCCGCATGAGGGGGGACCTGGGCCCTCCAGTGGGATCTGCACCAAATAGTGGGCATTATAGCCCCCGGAAACCTGGCACCATGATCACGGGGACGGGGCTCGCAACCCCGTCACCGTCTTCTTCGGAGTCGCCGTCACCCATCTATGTAATGACCTTGCCTAACGTTTCTTAACCTAGCGGCATGAAATATACCTACTTTACGACCTATTCTCAGACCTACCCGATATGCACTCAAAATGTTATACAAATCGGTTCACCCATCTATTTAATGAACTTGCCTTATCTTGCTAACCTAGCGGTATGAACAACGTTCACAGCTTTTTTGTCAGTGGTGTAAATACGTATTAGTGAAGTTTTCGTTATATTGAAGAAGGGACAAATTTATGCTAATAACAATTTAATAGTTAATTATTTCTCATAAAACTAAAGGATAAAAATGGTTATTGTGGGTTATCCATAAGAGATAAACATATACCAACTCGGATTTTTTGTAGACCTTGTTAAGGTGTACAATACTGTAGTACATTATTTTGATCTAACTCGTAGGGCTCAGGCAGCGTTTGAAATGTAAGCGCAAAAAAATGTGTTTATTTACGTCATCACATTAGAAACCAATAAAATTATCCGTATTTCTCTACTATATTATGCATGTATTATACATATAAACCTTCCTCTTGAATCACTCTATCTATTAAGAAAAACCGCATCAAAATCCGTTGCGTAGTTTTAAAGATTTAAGCATACATAGGGACAGACAGACGCGGCGGAGGACTTTGTTTTATAATATGTATAGATATAGATGTATTAAACATATAAACCTTCCTCTTGAATCACTCTATCTATTAAGAAAAACCACATCAAAATCCGTTGCGTAGTTTTAAAGATTTAAGCATACATAGGGACAGACAGACGCGGCGGAGGACTTTGTTTTATAATATGTATAGATTAATAATTTAGGTATCCTCCGTATACTGTTAATGCTGGTTATGCTGGCAGTAAACTAGTATTTGTTTGTACTCTTAGTAATCTATCAGTGTTATTGTTTGTTATCCCCAAAAAAGTAAAATCAAATAACCGATGGGGAAGAAAGGTTTTAAAAAGAACTCCGGATCTCGACTTGGAAAAGGTCTCGGAATTTTCGGGCAGACTTTACAATCAACAGAATAACTAAGCCAGATTTTTTATTAAGCACAAATAGTCTATTTCACCCCATATTTAACTAAACGCTAGCGCACGCGCCGCTTATCTTTCACATCCGGTTGCAGAGGGCGCCACTTCCGCCGCAGGAAATTACGTTTGCCGTCCGTAGTATACAAGAACATTTGTCGCCTCTTTCGCGCAGCGGATAAAGCCACACTCTATAAAAATCTAAATACCCAGGTTCGAATGCCGATGAGAGCAACTTTGTGTAGTTGTAAAAAAAGATGGGTATGTAAAAAGTCGGTGATGCACCTAACCTCTCCTCGATCGTGTCAGTCTTCCATCACATCGGATTGTGAGAGTAGAGGAGTAGAAATAGTGCGTCTGTGCCTGAGCAAATACCTTGTACTACAATGTAATAACTACATTATAAAAGTAGTAGTAAGTCTGTAGTTAATTGATCTACTTACTTAAATATTAGCTGAGGTGCTGTGTATCAGTCAGGATCACAGGTCAAGACATTATTAATTTTATAAGTTTTGTGTGAGTGAATTTGAATGAGATTTGTAATGAATGCCAACTCGCACTTTGTCAGCGTGGCTATAGCCGAAGCCCCTTCATCTTGAGGGGAGGCCCGTGCCCAGCAATGGGACATACTCGTAAGCAAGGGCAGGTATTATTATTATTAGGTACTAGCTGACCCACGCAGCTCCGCCCGCGCTGTGTTTACGTTAACTAAACTTTCAATAATAAACATTCTCATAAAATACAAAACCTCCTTTTTTAAAGTCGGTTAAAAACTGGGACCCACTTTTTACTTGCTCTCCGAAGCACGGACCCGTTTAGTTCAAATGGCGTTAAACGGTCACCCATCTATTTAATGACCTTACCTAACGTTGCTTAACCCAATCGATTACAAAACCTTGATAACAACTCTTTATGAGTGTTCCCTTACTAATATTTATTATAATTATGAAGAAAAATTGATAAAATCGGACCAAGCGTATAACCAAGTACCCATTTTGACTTTAATCCCCTCTCCCAAAAGAACCGTGCTAGATTACGGGATAAAAAGTATCCTATGTCCTACCTTGTAGTAAGATCTCAAATGATGCCAAGTTTCATTTGAATCCATTCAGTAGTTTAGGCGTGATGCTCAGCCGTGATACAGACAGACAGACAGACAGACAGACAGAAAGACAGACAGACAGACAGACAGACAAAAATTAAAAAAATTACATTTTCGGCCTCAGTATCGGTTATAGAATGCCCTCCAAAAATAGTTTTCAAAATATCTTCAATGTACAGAATTGGACCTGTTACAGTTTTATTATAAGTATAGATTGTAATGAATGCGTGTTAAATAACCATAGTCTAATTTGTAAATAAACTGTTAATATTATGTTATAAGCAAATTCCTGTAGCTTCGCCCACTATCATTTTTTACCAACACCTAGCGCGGGGTGCGCTTAAGGTTATTTATAAAAGTTCGCGAAACACGTACCTACTTACCTATTTATTTATTTTATTTAGAGAATCTTTTCAATAAGGTTCCAACCAACCATAAAATAAAAAGTTTCATATGGAAACAACCCATTTAACCCCTATAAGAGTGGAACTTCCAAAATTCTTGGATGCTTAATTACATCATAAGAAGAACCTACCGTCCAAATTTCAGCTTTCGCGGATTGCCCTGTGGGTTAATGAATCAGTCGGCCAGAACAAGTCAGAACAAGTAATTTATATATGTATGTATGGTCATGCGATACACATCCCAACTTCTATTCTATTCTATTGATGGTGGCTAAGAATCGGGCCCGGTAAACCACCGGAACGCACTTCGACCCAGTTGGATCCATTGTGCATGCCCTAGCCCTTACTCTGTCGCTGGCGTGTCGAAGAGTTCCCTCAGGTACGCAACGATTGCACCAGCCTGGAGCTGTACATAATCATCTGGTGTAGGATATGCTACTCCCAGATGACCCAACCTACGTCTCACATCCCAACTTACCTGTCCGGTAGTTGTGGTATAGTATACGGGTATGCGACCCCGGCTTCCCTAGCTATTGCTGTCCCATCCTTTGCCCTCCTGGGCGATAATATCCTACTTTTCCTATTTCCCACTCTAACTTGCCAATCTTCCTTTTCACAACACCTATCCTTCCCTTTCCCTCCTTATTCGTGAGAACGCAATGGTCAATCACTATATTGATATTACTGTAGAATCAACTCAGAAAAACACCAAATGTAACTCTAGTAAAAACTCAACATGTAACACAATGTTTCTTAAGCCGATGATTGAATATGAAGTTAAACGGGAAATAATGTCATTAAATAATACAAATTCTGAAGGCTATGACGAAATAAATACAAAAATCATAAAAGCATGCTCTGACGAGATAATTGTCATTTTGACCTATCTTATTAATATGTCATTCTCATATGGATCTTTTCCTGATTTATTTAAACTGTCGATTGTTAAGCCATTGTACAAAAAAGGAGACATTTGTGACGTTAAAAATTATCGACCAATAACATTAATACCCATTCTGTCCAAGATATATGAAAAGTATATGTATAAAAGACTTGTAGATTTTTGTAACAAATTTCAAATTATTAAAAACGAGCAATATGGATTTCAAAAACGTAAATCCACAACATTGGCTATGTTCACACTTATGAAAGAAATACTAACAAACATTAACAATAACCATCTCACAACAGGACTATTTTTTGACTTATCAAAAGCCTTTGACCTAGTTTCACATGATATATTATTACATAAATTAGAAACAATTGGCATTAGGGGACCTACACTACAATGGATATCATCGTACCTACGCAATAGACAGCAACGTGTTATCGTTACTAAAATTGATGATAACAAGGAAATGACGGCATATTCTGATGAATAATCAAGCAAGAGCATCTTCTCTGATGAGAATAGAATAATCAAGCAAGGTGTTCCCCAAGGAAGTGTACTAGGTCCCATTTTATTCCTATTATATATAAATGACATTACTGACATAACTAATCATAAGTGTATTTTATATGACTATTCAGTAATGTATAACTGGAGAGTAGAAACATTTAATAACATGCTTTACATGGATAATGAAACATACAAATATGCACAAATATTAGATTCAAATCTGGAGTTATCTTATGATAATTTTATGTTCTCAAAGTATAATGGACGTTTAAACGACAATGGTATGAAAAATATATTCGAAAATTTAAATATACTTATTGGCGAAAATGTAATTTACCTAGATGAAAACGCAAGCACAGATAATAAACCTAGATGTGACACAAATATACCTATGTTTTTTCGGGAATAAGTCGAAATGTATAGTATTTCATATTGCTAGTATATTAAACAAAAAAGACCTAATTGAGTTAACTGTTCAGGAACTGGAGGAAGAACATGGTCAAATCGATATATTGTGCTTTACCGAAACTTTTATGAAAAAAGGTACGGAGTCAAATTTAAAAGTTAGTAATTATAATTTGGCAGCATCTTTTTCAAGAGTTAATCAACGTAGGGGTGGATCCTGTATTCTCGTTAGAAAAACTTTAGACACAAAACCATTAAATAATTTTGTTGAGCCTAAACCGTATCACTTTGAATATTGTGGTGTCGAAATAGTGTCACTTAAACTTTTTGTTATATGCATTTACAGAATACCCAACTCTAATGCTACATTATTCCTGCAACATCTTGATGAACTCTTAAAAAAATTAACGAAAAAAGCCAATAAAAATATAATACTTTGTGGTGATTGGAATATTGATTGTTTAAAAACAAATGGTACATCTAAAGACTTACGGTCAATTCTACAAAATTATAATATTATTAATCATATCACAGTGCCAACTAGAAAGGGAGCGTGTTTGGATTTGATAGCAAGTAATTTATTAAATGTATCCTCGAATATACATTACTTAGCATTATCAGATCATGAAACGGGCCAAGGTATTTCTTTTGAAAATACGGTTCATACTAACACTGAATTGAAACGTAAATTCTGGATTGAAAAACGTAGAGATTATAGCAAACATAACGTCGAAAAATTTATTTCGTGCATGAAAGCTCTTTCATTTAATGATGTTTATGAACAGAATGAAATTGATAAAGCTTTTGATAGTTTTCATGACTTATTGACTCTTTTCTATAATCTTTGTTTTCCAATTATTACTGTAAAAATTACAAAGAAACCTGTTAAATCAAAATGGATGACAAAAGGCATAAAAAAAGCATATAAACAGAAAAGAGCACTCTACCTAAAATATCTCCACTTGCCCATAAACAAAAATATAAATCTTAAAGAATATAATAGATACAAGTCCATATTAAAAAAATGCACTCTTCAATCTCAAAAATTAAATAATTCAAAATATATATCTAAAGCTAAAAACACATGTAAAGCTGCTTGGACAGTAATAAAAAATAATACCGAATCACAATTAAACTTAATAACAGGTATAAAAGTAATAAAGAAAGACAATAAAGAGTTATGTATAGCAAAAGAAATAGCTAACAGCTTTAATGAATATTTTATTAATTTAACGAACAACAACAATTTTATATTAAATGACCAAGATCTAAAAAAATATCCGTTTTGCCCTAATTCTATCTTCCTAAATCCTGTTGATAGTAAAGACATATATAAAATCATTCTGTCACTTAATAACACTAATGCTACAGGTTATGATGGAATCAATACAAAAATTATTAAACAATGTGCCAATATATTATCAGAGCCGTTAAGCCACTTAATCAATATATCGTTCTCTCAGGGTCAATTTCCAACACATTTTAAACGTGTTTCTTTAGTAAAACCTCTTTACAAAAAAGGTGACAAAACTGACATGAACAATTATCGGCCTGTAACTTTGATTCCAATTATTTCCAAAATATTTGAGAAAGCAATGTACAATATATTATACAGTTTCTTAATAAAAAAATGATACTCTAAAGGCTGACCAGTTTGGATTCAGGAAAAATTTTTCAACTACACTAGCTTGTTTCACTCTCGTAAAAACTATAACAGAATACTTAGATAAAAAAGTTCCAATCGTATCTATTTTTCTCGATATGTCAAAAGCCTTTGACTTTGTGTCACATAAATTGCTTCTAAGAAAACTTGAAAAATGTGGTATACGGGGTAATGCACTGCATTGGATCGAAAGTTATCTTGCTTATCGTTATCAATGTGTGGAAATACCAAGTTTTTCAGGACATAGTAAAACTGTCCAGCAGTCTTTATACCAACTAAATGACTGCGGAGTTCCACAAGGCAGCATTTTAGGTCCCTTGCTGTTTTTAGTTTATATAAATGACCTGCCAGACTCAATTACATACAAATGCGTTCTATATGCAGATGATACAATACTACTAATACACTGCAATAGTAAAGATACATATGAAGATGATATTAATAAAACAGTAAACAATGTAAATAAATGGATGGAAAATAATAATTTAAACCTAAATAATAAATAAATAATAAATAAATAATATCTTGGATATCTTGGGACAATCCACACACGGTCATCCGATCCCAAACTAGGCAGAGCCTGTACTATGGAAACCAGACAACTGATACTAATACTTATATACTTTTTTTTTTGTAAATACATACTTAAATAGATAAACAACACCCAGACACTTGGCGGCTAAATGTTAATAAAACTAAACTCATACAATATCAGACCTACAACAGTAACCCTATACCTCTAAATATATCACAAAAGAATAAAACATTAGATAAGGTAGATTCAATGACTTTTCTAGGAATCGTTATAGATAAACACTGTAGCTGGAAACAACACATAGATAAAATTTGTTCCAAGCTGGATAGATATGTGTACGTTCTGAATCGCTTACGACAAACAGCTACAACCAATGCCACTCTTTGCGCCTATCATGGATATATCTCCTCTGTTTTGCGTTATGGAATAGTCATATGGGGTAATTCAGTAGATCTAATTAGAGCTTTCAGAGCGCAGAAGAAATGTATGCGAGCAATAAGCGGAGCAGACTATTTAGACAGTTGCGTACCGTTATTTAAGAAACATCGTATTTTACCTCTGCCTTGTTTATATATATATGAAATAAGTTTATTTGTACACAAACATCCAAATCTGTTTAAGAAAAATTGTGATTTCACCAATAGAAGCTGTAGATTTCTTGCAAATCTTTGTATTCCCAAGCAGCGTACCACGATGTTTAGTAAAAACTCATACTGCATGGCTATCCGTATCTATAATAAATTACCCAAAGATTTAAAACATATTACTATAAACCTATTTAAAAAAAGATTATTTCAATTATTATTGAATAAATGTTACTATAATACAGATGACTTCCTTAATGATAAAAATATTTAGAATTTAGATACGTATATAGATTTTTTATAATTTTGTTACTTAATTATATTATAAGAAATATTTGTACACCAATAATTGGTAAAATATAAGCACTAAATGTTTTTTTATGTCATCTTGTCAAACTATATTTTAACAAATAAATATATCTTTATCTTTTATCTTTATGCTGATGATATTTCTATTATCGTGACATCTAACAAAAATAATAACACAGTTCAGGACCATGAGACGGAAATTAATATAACGATAGACAAATTAACTACATGGCTAGATATAAATAATTTAAAAATAAACCTAGACAAATCAGTATATATACAATTTAATAAATCTTATAACTATAAATTAAACATTCAACTGAATGTGCCAACTATTAAAAAAATGTCATCCACAAAATTTCTGGGAGTGACTATAGATGAAGACATAAACTGGAAAGTAAATGTAGATAATGTATGCAATAAAATAAATAGATTTGTATATGCGCTCAGGCAAGTTAAAAATATTACAAACACAAAAACAGCAATTATGTGCTACCGTGCTTATGTGGAGTCATTATTACGTTATGGACTTATAGTGTGGGGTAACAGTACCGACCAAAACAGAGCATTTGTCGCCCAAAAGAAGTGCATTAGGGCAATATACGGACTCCAACCTCTTGACTCGTGTCAACCAGTATTTAAAAAGCTTGGTTTATTACCATTACCATCCCTCTATATCTATCAAATATGTATGTTTGTGTGGAAAAATAAGGAGCTATTTAAAACAGCGAACCATGTCAATGCTCGAAATAGGAGAGATCCATATCAACTTGTATTAGATTATTATTTCAAATGTATATTTCTTTTGTGTGCAATAAAGAGTATTTGTATTGTATTGTATTGTATTATATTCCTAGACTAAGTAAATATAACAAGAGCTGTGTAGCTATGTGTGTTCGTATATATAATAAAATACCTAGTCAATTAAAAGCTCTTAGCTCTAGAAATTTTCAAATTAAATTATATAACTGGTTACTTGAAAAAAACTTTTATAGCGTAAAAGAACTAATTGACATGAAGTGATTTTTTCTTTTTTGCATGCTATGTACAATTCTATCAAAAACATGTATGTACTTTATACAAATTGTAACATCTTATTATACCATGTTTTTATGCAAATAAATATATTATTATGTTTTATTTTCTCACGGGCTTAGCCCGGCCTTTTAGAGGCTTGCATGGGGACGGATCCAACACGTAGAGGCCCATTTTAGAAGAAGTAAATGGTGTGTAAAACACCTCCCGGGGTCAACTGCCACAATGATGAAATTACATCAGTTGACCTCGGTAGGTGGTAGGGACTATTGCAAGCATGTGAAAAGAATTCCAGGTTTATGGGGTTGAGCATTTGGTGGACTGGCGACTGGGCTATTGTAAAGGCCGGGGTCACTTGCCATAATTACATTCATAATTATTTTGTGGCAAGTGGTGGCTTGCCACCCACTAGATGGGCTCCCCAAATGTTCGTCCGATGACGACAGAGAGCAACACCGGTGTGAGTGACTCAGGGGTGTCGAGAGGTGTGCTGCGCTTTCTCCGAAGTTACTCGCGGTGTTATGCCCTTTAACACTTCCACCCCTGGAGCGTATAGCTCTAACAGCTCCTCTCTGGACGGCCAATTAAGGCAAGCCAGAGCTGAGAGTCCTTCGGGCCCCCTTCGGTTTCCACTCGACCGACGAAGACACGCCGAGGTGGGGGCCCTGACCGACTCTCTGGAGCACTCGGGTCCGTGGTGTCGTTACGCACCAACAGCTCGCCACAAGCTGCCCTGCGGGCATATTATTATTATTAAATAATAATAATAATATGCCCGCAGTGCAGCAATAATATAATAATAATAATATGCCCGCAGGGCATAATAATAATATAATATGCCCTGCGGGCATATTATTATTATTATATTATTATTATTATTAAATAAATTAATTAACCAAAATGGCGGCGATGTGGTTCGCCACCCATCACGTCTCGTTTCTCACGGGGGCGAAAAGCGGCCCTTGGGCTCTGCATACCCCTACGGGAAAAAGGCGTGATTGTATGTATGTATGTATAGATTATGTAAATAAAATTTTAAGTTTCAGCATAAGGCTATAAAGGCTTGTGTATGCACTTTAGTAAGGATCTGAGTGTGGCACGCACAAACGTTAATTATCATTATCACATTTCTTGAATTTGGATTATTTCGAAACTTGAACCTAATTATTAGTTTATACTCTGATAGTGAGTAGAAATTTCGGTTATCTCGTAATCAATCATTCAACATAAAGCATCATAAATGGACCGAGACACGAAATAATTCGCTTCAAAATACTTAATGGTTTAATTAGAATTAAATTTAATCGAAGTTTATGAGTGCGTGTTCGGTGTAAAGTCTGGAGGGTGTTACCACTTTTGTCTCTGGACTAGCACCCGTGGCAATATCGGCCATGAGGACGTTAAAAGGATTTATATTTTTGCCTCTTAGTTACAGAGCCCTCAAAATGAATCAACATTACCCTAACATTATAACACTCCGTCCGCGTCATGCAATTAATCAAATCCACACTTTAAAACACCCATTCCAAGCCATCAAGTGTGATCATTAATTGTTTGTAATTAATTATGCTGTGGCATGTTGGAAAGCCAATAGTAGCTCAGAGGGATATTGCCCGCACTGCACCGCGGTTAAAATACCAATCTCAATTTTAATCCAGTCCTCAATCAATCAACTGATTTTCTAGGTGCTGATTGTGCAAGAGTAGACTCTAGGGGTGGTGTAAACAGGTGCACCAGCCCCGGGCGGCAGTTTCAGGGGGCGCCAATATAATATGATTAAAATATAAAAAACTTGCTTCATAAACCGATCTTGGACTTGTAAGAAAAAAGCCACACAGTCCCACACCACAACTGGACTCGTGATGCCGATTTGAGATTTGAGTTTTTTTAAGTAATTTCTCAAACGCTTTGGTGAGAGTGTCGCCACTATCAAGCTTTTGCCCTGGTTCGAAAAAATCTAAGATCCTGGGCGGTGCAAGAGACCGTTTTTGGTAGGCACCGCTGTGTCAGATAATCTGCCGCCAAGCAGCAGTGTGTAAACATTGCTGTGTTCCGATGGGACGGGCACTGTAGCTAGTGATATTACCAGACACAATGTTTTGAGAGTCGGCAACGCGCTAGTGATTCTTCTAGTGTTGCCTGCGTCGGTCTTCAAGGTTAGAATGAATAGACTTTTCGTAATCTAGTGTGCTCTACCATCATTGATTGCATCGACGCTTTCCGTTAGGTATGATGTAGTTAAGCATTAGCTTATAGTAAAAAATATATGTTTTACTTACAGTCGTAGTAGAGATTGCCAACGGACGAGGTCAGCTTCGGAGTACCCTGGCCAGAGAGAGACGCCATCCTTTCACCCTGGATAGACAAATATACATACGATTATTTCTATTGGTACTTAAATAAAAGTAATTAAAGAGTCGCTCGAAAAACCGATAACTGATGGGGAGGAAAGGTTCTCGAGTAGCGACCACGGACCGGAAGACGCAGCGTAAGCAGGCCATTGTAAAAGTCGCGGACAACCATTAGATGCAAATGGCTAACTATCGTTGATGGCTAAAGATTTGCCGCTGTGGTCGTATCGGACCGGAGGACCATAATATATTGAGTTAAACAAAATTTGAGTGCAGTAGGATATTCCGGTCAAAACTAAAGCAGTCCGATTGTGAACTTGTGCCTCTATTTTACAGAACGTCGCGTCCAGATAACGCCTCCTTCGACACAACGCCACCTTAGCGTTATGTTCCTGCTGGGGCTATGATTGACAGTACGAAGAGTAACTATTTAATGTTTATCTCTTAAATACACTTTATAATTATTAAAAATGCCAAGTTTCTGTTAAATTAAGGCACGTTAGCAGCTATGGTGCCGTAGCATATGGTGTTCCTAACAAATGTAGAGTCAAGTCAATGTGTGGTATAAGAGCTATCCTTTATTTTACCCATAAAAAATTCATAAATCCAAAAAAAAACGTGCAATTCATTTAAATACTGAATTAAGTTAGCGAAACTTACTTACTATTAATCGTACCTACTTACAACTGGAAAAAATAAAAAACGGTGTTACGAACAAATCAATAAATTCCATTCATTATGATTCGGGTAGAAAGCAAATTATGGACAAAAATTGATAATAATACATTGTAACTACCTACCACAAAACTCATGCAATAAATCATGCAAATGAAAAGGCCTAACAGAAGAAAGGCGTTGTTAAACAAAATGGCGTCGCTACGACACAAGATGGCGGGTCAAAATGGTGGCTATAAGATGATTCATTCAACGAACCAACTGGATATGTTCTGCTATTTGCTTGCAGTAGGAAAAAAAGCCGTCCAAAGTCAGCTTTGACATTATCTTATTCTAGAATGTTCTGTGAACAAAGAGAGAATAATTTATTAATAAATTGACAGAACATTTTTTTAAATAATGATTTTTTTAAAGATGGCGTAGGGAGCCATAGACAATGAGATGTGACTATAGACAAAATACAGAAAACTAAAGGACTACTTGACCAACAAAATAAAAAAAGAATAAATTAAAATATACATACCTTTATATACTATTGATACTACTACAAACACTATTTATAAGATATATTTTTCGTCGAGAAACAAATATATATGTGTTTAAAACGATAATATATATACGTTAGATATATATAATCGCGATATATTGATTTTTTATATAGATTTCTCATATATAAAGAAAGGATTTTACTGAAAATTTATTTCCAGCCGCTACAGCTGTTCCCCAACGGAGTTGGAGTAGGACTGGGGGTTTCAGGCTGAATTTCAGGGGTTTGTAAGTCGCGCCTGCGTGCTGAAAAGGTCGTGGGGGTGAATTTAGGCCGCTGGAGGGTGGGGTATGGTCAATAGCGAGATCCAGGTCAACGGTGGGCGTTATACGGTTCTTTGTGGCACCTAAATAATTGGAAAGTCGCCAAGGAAATATGAGGCAATGGCTTATCAAGTCATCATCTATACGTATTTAATCTCTGTGTGATATTTCATATCTCCAACAAAAATCTGCATGAACAAAGGGCTCTATACAAGCCAGTATGAAATTTATAAAAAAAAAATACAGACGAAAATATTTCATTTGAATAAAATTTAATATCGCTAGACAGACAATGTAAGGCAAAAAAATGTTTCGAATACTTTACGGCATTCATGAAGCGTCGGGTAATTAAAATCAAAAATAAACCGTGATATAATCCGAAAAATTATTTTCATTTCAATATTTGTAATACAAAAATTTCATTTCAATGTGTAATATTGGCGTAAATATCAGAAATCATTATTACAACTTTTAATAAAGATTAATTTGTCAAAGATGAATACGGGATGTAAGGGACATCGTACCAAAAACCGGTACCAGGGATCCAGTACATGATTCTGAACACTCAAAAATCTCACACAAAATTAGTATAATATCATTATTGGTACTAATAGTAAAGCATAATTTTAATTTAAAAACAATAAATTACTTATTTGATTATTGGAAAATTTATTTAATTATTTATTTATTTATTCTTTATGCACTAAAACAGTACATAGGCAATTAACTATTATTATTTTAGAAAATTAGCAATGCAATTTGAGACATAAATATTATTCCGCATATATTCATTACATGCTCGAAAATTAATAAGTCAGTCATTTGTCATTTTCCATATAAATGGTTTCTGTAATGTTGTAACGGACATCATTCGATATTTTATAAAAAAAAATCGGTACGATGTCCCTTACACCCGTTATATTGTACAGTCTTAATGTTCGCATTGTCTTCTCGCCCACGATGGAAGCCTACGCTTACCCTTTGACATTTGAATCGCAGTGTACGCCTACGTATTCTTTCATTAATTACATAAGTACTACTATATGAGGTAATCCAGGATTGTCTTTTGAATATTCTGGTTCAGACAAACTAGTCAGAGCCTGTATCTACTATAGTGACCTAATTGATACAAATACGTGTAAGTATACAGTTTACAACAAACAGACATTCTCGTACATAGTCGTCAATCTTTGTCGTGGGTGGGAGTCGAACCCACGACCTATTGGATAACAGCCAGGGTGTCCGACTACTACAGCGCTCTACCTTTTTTTTAGGGTTCCGTACCCGAAGCGTACCAACGGGACCCTATCACTAAGCCTCCGCTGTCTGTCCGTCCGTCTGTCCGTCTGTCTGTCAGCGGGCTGTATCTCATGAACCGTAATAGGTAGAGAGTTGAAATTTTCAGAGATCCTATTTCTATTGCCACTATAACGACAAATACTAATTTTGTTGATACTATTTAAAAATGATTTATGCAATAAAAAAATAAGTATGGAACCCTTTATGTGCGAGTCAGACATATATACTTGACTTATTTTTTTTTTTGCTGTTGAGGAGGAAATCTTCTGTTGAGGAGGAAAAGTGCCTGGTCTTCGTAGGGGCGGAGACCTGGTTATCTGGGATTTTTACCCACTAAATCCTCCCCGGTGGGCTTTATCGTCGCTGAGAGGCAACCGAGTCAATAGAAATTGGTTGAAGTGCGCAGAACAGCCGTCTTCTATGGGATAATAATATAATATTCGCTGGGCACATTCTGGACAGGAAGATCTTGCTAGATAACCTCCGTGGTATTAATTTTGACTCGCTAAGCAAAACATTTTTAGGGTTCCATATCTAAAAGTTATGGTGCAA
Source organism: Furcula furcula (assembly GCA_911728495.1). Taxonomy (NCBI): domain Eukaryota; kingdom Metazoa; phylum Arthropoda; class Insecta; order Lepidoptera; family Notodontidae; genus Furcula; species Furcula furcula. Next base: position 12,986,631 of record OU452269.1, on the reverse strand, counting down.
CTTCATCTGTCTGTATGTCTGTCACACCTAGGTACCTATATATTTCAGGAACCACTGATGTTATCGATTTGAAACTTGTAATAGTTTTTAATCTTACTTACCCAACCTCGTCGCAAATAAAAAAAATATACTTAAGTATATTTTTCTTTTATTTTCATTTAATGTCGTTTCTTTTTCAGGTCGAAATGGGTCATCAACATTTCAAAGTTAGACAACTATATCAATTGGGGGGGTATCATATGAAAGGGCAGTATTTGCACATTTCAAAACAGATTTTATTTTGGTTTATATCACGTAGCCTTTGGCTTTTATTGAAAAAAATACCGGTCAAGTGCGAGTCGGACTCGCGCACCGAGGGTTCCATACCATCCTTGGACGTATTAAAGTTATTTTACAATTAATCTAACACCTCAGATAGCAAAAGTATTAAGATTTGCTAATTTTATTATAACTTTACATGGTCGAACTTTTTATAGAGCATAGCGTAAGATGTATTTATATTTAAAAGGTCTTGTCAGTACATTCTGTCATTGTGAAAAATAAAGAGACGTGTCTATCCTTACTAATTGTTATTACTAATTAAAATATATAGAATCTGTGCATCTGCTGAATTTGTTAGATTTCCAAAAAAAATGAACCAAACCGCAAAAATAAGTTTGATTGTCGAGTTTTTTTAGGATTACTAAGAAGCTAATAATTAGAATTAGATTTATTCCTGTAAAATATCTATTGACATGTATTACTCATAATTATTCTAGATTTTTCCCTCCACTAACTTCGGAGACAAGTCGGAGACGAGTATTTTTTATATAATGTTTTTGACATTTTTGATTTTAAGCTGGTTAAATTACCGGACACAAAGACATAACATCTAATGTCTTGAGGGTCGGCAACGCGCTAGTGATTCTTCTGGTTGTGCTAGCGTCTATAGGCTGCGGTGAATGCTTACCATCAGGCGGGCCGTACGCATGCTTGCCACCTTGGTCGTATAAAAAAAACCAATAACTACATACTTACTTATCAAAAACCAAAATATAAATCTGCTTTAAAATGTGCAAATAAAGCCCTTTCATATGATACCCCACTCGATATAGTAGCCTCACTTTGATATTTTCAGACCATATTTCAGCCCCTATTAAAAATAACCATGGCATGTTTTTCAAAATAAATATTTGTTAAGGTTGCTAGGCAACCATAAAAGTGTTTGGAAGATGGTTCTTGTAATTTGACTTTCATTAAAGAACAGAATTATTACGGCATGCTTTACTTTCATTTGTACTTTAGTAACTGTTACTATAATAGGTAAACGAACTCTTAAAATGATTTTCCTGTGCTATTATCAGACCCTGATCAATATCTGTCCAACTACTCGTCAAGGTTTAACCATAGATTTATAATTCGGTGGGTCCTACATTTAATGGAGCCGAATTCCTGTTGCCACCTACCTGCCTGCCCCTATCACCAGACTCTGATCAAGTTTTTCTACCTACTGCTCGCAGCAACCTATCCAACTAATCCAAATTCGGTAGGTCTACGTTTATTGGTGCAGAGATCCCGTGAACACCTTCCTGCTCCATCATCAGACCCTGATCGCCATTTTTCTAGCAACTACTCGTCGAGACCTACCTAACGAGCCCAAAGTCGGTGGGTTTACGTTTATTTGGGCCGAGATCCTGTTACCACCTTTTCCTGATCATCATCAGACCCTGGTGAAGGTTACCTTTTTGATTTAGTATCATCGGATTTACATTAGTTCTAAATTTCAGATCATTCAGACTAATAGAAGTAATGAAAAATGTCTATTGTATACAAAATATCCCTACCTCGACTCGTTGGCGAATTGCGATATAACTGTGGCAAAAATAAACAAGGCTGTATGGTATGAGTACCTTTGCCTGTCTTTCGGCGAGGTGTAATAAAAATACCATATGTTCACAGAATATTTACGATTTTGTTTGTAGCAAAGTTTGTAGTATGTCCGAAAGGTTATAAAAAGTTAAATTTTATTGTTGTTCGTATTTTTAAAGTTGTAGTGATGTTGAGATATACTATCTTGTCGGCATAGTGATTTTATCCCAATTGGTTGTTGATCGTAGTATCTCTTAGTTCGGTTGTTATCGATTATTTGTTGGTTAATGAAGTTAAAGTGCGAGGACTTCGTAAAGTGTAAATATACTTTAAAAACCAGTCAAGTGCTAGTCGGACTCCCGCACCGAGCATTTCATATTATCTTTGGACGTATTAAAGTTATTTTACTATACGTCTAACGCCTCAGATAGCAAAAAAAAACAAACCGCAAAACTAAGTTTGTTAGTCGAGGTTTTTTTAGGATTACTAAAAAACTGTACTATTTAGAAAGATCATTTTATTTTTCCTGTAAAATATAGATAGACATGTATTACCCATAATTATTTCAGATTTTTCCCTCCACAAACTTCGGAGATAAGGGGGGGGGAACGGTATTTTTTTTGACATTTTTGATTATTAGCCAAAAACTGCGTGACATAAACCAAAATAAAAATCTGTTTTGAGATGTGCAAATGAAGCCCTTTCATATGATACCCCACTCAATATAGTAGTCTCACTTTGAAATTTTGATGACCCATTTCGACCCCCATTATAAAAAAAAGTAAAAGGAAAAATATATTTTTTTCATTTGCGATGGAGTTGGGTAATTAAGATCTAAAACTATTCCAAGTTTCAAGTTGATAGCATCAGTGGTTTCTGAAATATATAGGTTTGTGACAGACAGACAGACAGACGAAGTCAGACCATAAGGGTTCCTTTTTTACCTTTTAGGTATGGAACCCTAAAAAGTAACAAAAAATATTATTCCTTATCAATCAATCAATCAATCATTTATTGTTCACAAATATGGGTATTATACAGATAATATACATTAATAAGTCTCTCCATATCTCCGAAGTTTGTAGAGGTCAAAATCTAAATAATTATACAAATAAAATCAATTATCTTTCCAAGTGTTTTTTTTGAATCCTAAGAAAACCTCGACAAACAAACTCAGTTCTGAGGTGTTACACGAATAGTAAAATAACTTTAATACGTCCAAAGAAGGTATGGAACCCTCGGTGCGCGAGTCCGAATCGCACTTGACCAGTTATTTAAATTATTTATGTAAATCAAAGAATTTGTATTACAAGCCTTAACTTATAAAACTTCCTTTAATTTCACGAATCGTATACTTATAAACTTCATCAAAATTTGTTTAGCCTTTTTCTGGAACAAAATCAACCGTTTTGTGCACCCCGTGAAATCTGCTCGTTACAAATCGTACGACATATCCGCTCGCCACCCTTGCACCCTGTGGTGTGGGGGCGTGTGACGTCAGAGGGCGGGACACGCCTTACAGTATCCACCAAGAAAGTATCCACCTACAGTTTATACCTATGTATAATTAATTAGGTGAAATATTTCTTTTTGTTCAAATAGGCCTAACGATAACGATAGCACTTTAGAATGGCTTTCAACTATCTACCATTATCCCTCAAGTTTTTTTTTAATATTCTAATAAAAGTAATTTATAGTAGTTTAGTTGTCGAGGTTGGAACGTGTTCTTTTATATATTTTTAAACTGGCGACCCGCCCCGGCTTCGCACGAGTGTATATATAGTTTTTTATATATTGTATAACCTGAAAAATGATTAAACTGATGGTTAAAACCGCTTAAAAATCCGTTGCGTGGTTTAGGAGGAGTGGATATACAGACAGGCAGACGCGGAAAGCGATTATGTTTTATACTATGTAAAGATAAAGAAGATATATTTTTTATAGACGTATTTTAATAGTACAAAAAATAATATACATATATAATAATTATACAAATATACTGCCCGTGTCCGGGTAAGAATAGCACTCTCCCATCTCCTCCCGTAGGGTTGCCCTTAAGAGGCGACTAAGGGGAAACCAAGAGTCTTTCTTTTGGATTAGCTACCACCTAGGTACACTACGATCCCCAAGAAGCTTGGTAAGCGTGGGGATTATGGCAACATCTCCCTTTTATGGGGGAGGCCTACGAGTATGTTCGTGTATGGCACCTTCCGACTACGGCTAATGATGTTGGATGACGAATATATGTATATAAACCGGGTGTACCGGAAAGGGCATATCAATCCAAAAGGTATGTATACCTACAGGACTACGTACCGAAAACTTTTTTATAAGATTTCTCATATTGTCCGTTACAACATTACAGAAACCATTTATGTGGAAAATGACAAATGACTAACTTGTTAATTGTTGAGCATTTAGTGAATGACTTGCAGAATAATATTTATTTTTAACCGACTTCAAAAAAGGAGGAGGTTCGCAATTCGTCTGTATATATATATTTTTTTTTTTTTATGTATGTTCGCGCATAACTCTGGCAATTATTAACCGATTTGAAAAAATCTTTCTTCCATCCATTCTTCAATCCATTGATTGGGTCCCATAAAAAAATTATTGCTTAGTAATAAGTAGTTCCTAAAAAAACAAGAATGGTGACTGCGCACTGAGAGTTGCAAGAAAGCCTATATAGATGACGTTTTAGTCGCTCGGACTCGCTCGGTCGGACAAAAATGGTCATAACTCTGGCAAATATTTACCAATTTCAATGATTTTTTTTTTATTCGAAAGAAGAAACCACTGTATTGAATCTGTATGAATTTTATTACAACCGGATAAGAACTTCCTGGAGGACCATGAACGATGTGGAAGAATTTTTCTGGTAAAAACCATAAAACTGATGTTCTCCATTACATTGCTCTGACAATTATGAACCGATTTCGATTATTCTTTTTTTTTCCGAGAGAGTAAACTACTATGATGTTTCCATGCAAATTTCATTACGACCGGATATTATTTTCTGAAGAAACATGAATTATGTAAAACTATGTAGACGATAATGTGATCATAACCTACCTAGATAATTTTACGGTTTTCGATGGTTCAATCTTTATATATGAAAATATCACTAAAAAGTTTAAAATAAAATCTTTTTAAAAAAAAATTGAACCGACTTCAATATCACTGAAAAGTATAAAATAATTTAAATATTATTGAAGTTGGTGCCAAATATACACAGCAGGTACGCTAACACCAACTTCAATAATATTTAAATTATTTTATACTTTTCAGTAATATTGAAGTCGGTTCAATTTTTTTTAAAAAAGATTTTATTCAAATTACATTGGTAATTTCAGTCAAGCCGCCTGCCAAACGTGGAGATTATGGCTACCCCTCCCTTCTAAGGGAGAGGCCTTTGTTCAGCAGTGGACTTTTCGGCTGCTGATGATTGCTAATTTTGCACAAATAAGTAAGTAATTTATTGTTTTTAAATTGAAATTAGGCTTAATTGTTTTTTTTGGATTCTTTTTTGGAAATTCATGAAAAAGCCGATGAAAAATTTCAACACTAGAATGTTCAGAATCATGTACTGGATCCCTGGTGTCGGTTTTGTACACCCCGTATAGTATCGAATGTGAGGACCCCGGAAAATTTTCAAATACGGCAGAAATAGATATTATGATTTCCAAATAAAATCTATTTATGATGATAATACAAGCCCTTGTTTTAGTCCCACTCTTGGGCACGGGCCTCCCCTCAAGATGAACGGGCTTAGGCTAAAGTCCACCACGCTGGTCAAGTGCGGGTTAGAAGACTTCACACGTCATTCGAAAGCTAGTTAGGCTTTTTCAGACTGAGCTGTTGTTCTGAGCAGGTGTGATACTGTTTCTAAGTAATCCTGTGTCAATGACTGCATTAAGAAAGTCGCTGTTTCTTAATGATTGCGTACCTGGCTTGTGTGATAAGAAATAAGTATTTTCGGTTAAACAACGAACATATATATATCTTGAGTTTGCACTGAGACTATTGACTTTCTTTCATCATTTTCTTTCACAATATGATCGCTCATGGATACACAATGCGTACTTGCCAGCTAGATACCTCGTTCTGGGACAGCCTGCATTTAAGTAAAGTATATCACAGTCAAAATTTCTCCTTCGTACAGTCGAATTGTACCTTCTCCTTGAAATCAAACTACTTTTACGGATTCTTACCGGATATTTTTTTATTATTTTTTTACCTTCTTTTTATTAAGACAGATAAAACTGCAACAAGCTGCATAAAATGTGAAATAAATTGGAATAAAAAAGGTAATACGTGATTGGCGATGCGAATGCGTCACCTGACAGAAAGCGACAGATCTGCCTATCAACCATTGCATTTAACTGATGTACGGCTGTACCTGAGTCATTGGAAAACGTCCACTGCTGACCAAAGGCCTCCTCTTAGACCACCGCCACAATGAACGACAGTTAGCAATTTTGCATCCACCGGTTACCTGCGACACGCACAATGTAGTCTGTCCACCTAGTACGCTACGCTGCGTCTTCCGGTTCGTGGTCGCCACTCGACCTTTCTTCCCCATCGGTTATCGGTTCTTCGAGAGATGTGGCCTGCCCACTGCCACTTCAACTTGCAGATTCTAAGTTTCTAATCAAATCAAACCAAATCTAAATCTAATAATTTCACCGGGCACAGCGCCCTTTACACCGGCACCCAGCAATTTTTACACACTGCTGCTTGGCGGCAGGCAACCAACTCTACTCCTCGGCACTCGAGACATTAGTTATTAAGTCTCTTGAGAAATAGGATAAGTGAGCCCACCACCAGCAGTGGCTTTTCGAGCAGTAAGTATTATTATTATTTTATTTTCGGGAGAGATTAGAAATGGCGATATAAACTGCAAATATTTGCGTCTCATTGCCACGTTAAAGCAGATTATGCTGTGTTATGAGCTGATAGTGAAGCCGCTGAATCTTTCGACCTAGTGACTATACAAGCAAGACGTTCGCCTGCTGGTCGCGCGACACGCCTGCCTAGAGACAGCTGCATTGCACTGCCGCTCGTCACACGAGACATTAGTAATAACTAACAGTCTCCTGTGTCTGGTAATTTCATCAGCTACAGTGCCCCGGTAAACAGCAATGTTACACACTGCTTCTTGGCAGCAGAATATCTGGGTACGGGTTTTGATAATTTACATTTGACTAGTTTTTTTATAGTTCCCGCTTCAGGGCGCTGGTGTGAAATGTATGGAGAAAACTAACAGTTTGATCGAGTTCGCTGACTATCGAAACCCGAACTAGACCCCCCCCCCCCCCCCGCCCCGATAATGCGGTGGTACCTACCAGGACGGTTCATGCACAAGGGACCTACCACCTAGTAAAACCTTGTTGAAGTTATGATTAGGCTCTGCCTACCTCTGATTTGGATAGTCGTAAATATATTAACACCGGCGGGTGTAATGAACGTTATCAATACATAAACAGTTTCATGGCGAAAGCTCTCTAGATAGCAGCTTTATCGTAAGTTATTTAAATGACTGCATAGAGTAGGGAGTTCCACAGAGTATACAAGTTTTTTTAAACTATGTACTTATAGTAAAAACAATATTAAGCATTTCAGTCTTTCCACTTTATATTACTGTTGTTGGTGCTACCCAAAATTGGAAAAGCATTGGGCACCATCACAAATTATAATTACAAACAAAGTAGAGTACCTACCTAGACATGAGTTTTCTATTCTTAACAGCTAGTCAGCTAGTCAAAATAAAAATGTTTCTTCTTCTTCTTTCTTCTAGTAGTTAGGTCTTTTATATATAAATTTAAATAGCTTTCAGTAGTAGTAGTAGGTGGTAAAGCTTATCAGATCTGACATAAACAGAAGAATCGTTGGTCTGGCAACGAAACAGACAAAGCGGGGGGTCCATCAGCCACTTTGTCAGTCACTTCAGAGGTACCGTTGATGTTCTCTCGCCTAATTACCTTGCACGTACTAAAAAAATGCGAAATAAAATATTGTATTCCTACTCTATGCCTCTACACTGAATGACACAGTAGCTAAACTTCATTATTTAGTATCAGATTAACTCCTAAAGCCGCGCTGCCCAGTACCTCGATGTAAGTTAACATTATAATTATTTTTGTGCTAAAGCTGATGGAAAATATCGCGAGAACCCAAACAATATGCTCTAGAATTTATTATAAGGTGTGTCTGAACCACTAAGATGTCGGCAGTATATATAAGGTATTCGACTCATGTGTGTTTGTCAGCGATTTTCTCAAAATCTTCTGAACCAATTTTAATATTTATTTCAATAAGGGTTTAATGTATAAAACATTCGGTAATTAACGTTATTAACGAAATAACATGCAGGTGCGGTCACAGCCAACGATTTTGGGGGTGGGTCCTAGTTGACGGGCCCGTTGGTCTAGTGCCCTGGCAGCTAGCCAAAGGTCGTGGGTTGCAGTTTGGGGGGGGGGGGGGGGAATCTCAAACTCATTTACGTCAAATTGACATTCTTGTTTTATAAGAACTAAATAATTTTATCCAAAATAGGTTACGCACTTGAAACACTCAGACGCAAGGTGGGAATCGAACCCGCGACCTATTGGCTAGCGGCCAGGGCACTAGACCAACGGGCCCGTCAACTCATGACAACTCAAGGTCACGACCCCTACGACCCCCTCTTGGACCGCCACTGATAACATGTCACAATGTCCACAATAGTCCACATTGTATTTTAGGTAAGTAGGTAATTTTGCTAATTCCTTATGCCTGACTGTCCCAAAAGTATGACTTAGTTTTTCCTGGCGGTGTTCCTCCAAAAAACTAGTCAATGAAATAGGTAGAGTATAGCGGTAAACTTCCACCTTATAGAAAATCGCACCTAAATTATATACCACATGAGTGGTTTGCTTGGATATGCAGATCCACAGACTAATCAGTAATCTGTGTGTGGATACCAGATATTCCCGATGTTGCTAACATCAATAGGTTGAAAGACGTCCAGTACTGAACAAAGCCCCCCCCCCCCCTTTAGAAGGGTGGGGTGGCCATAATCGCCACGCTTGGCAGGCGTCTCAGAGATCGCGGTATAGGTGGAAGGTCGTTCCATCCATCCAATAGGAAGACGCCGCTGCCCGTCTTCTTGGTATCCCGTAGTCGCCTCTTACGGTCACCCAACAGGAGGTGATGGGAGGGCAGCACAGCCCTCCCTAGGCTATGTCAAAAGTTTGGATAGCCGGCTGCTGAGTTAGCAGCAAAAATGATAGACCTTGAGCTCCCAGCATCCTTGATCTGCCAGCATAGTATCCTTATAGAGCATAGTATCCTTATAGTATCCTTACCTTAAAGGAGTTTAAAGTCATAATACCCTTGAAGACGCTTACAACCATTTGCAATCACTGTTCCGTAAACGTTTGGGCAAGCAGCTTTAGGCAAGGTCGGTCAATAGATGGGTGACTGTTTAGTGCCATTTGAACTGAACAGCTTGAAGGAAGGGAAGGAAAGCACAAAAAAACCGGTTTCGGTTGTTACTGTCTAGACAGCCAAGTCAGAAGCCTAAGGTCAGCTTAGCCTAAGACGTAGACTGAGTCTACTATCAGTGATCTGGGAGTAGCCGATGATTATGTATAGCTCTTAGCTGGCGCAATTGTGGGGACTTAAGGAACTCTTTGATAAGTCAGAAAGAGAGTAAGGGCGAGGCGTGCACATTTGATCCTGCTGGGCAGTGCTGGATCGAAGTGCTTTCCGGGCAGAATAAATAGCCACAAACAATAGAATACAATAGAAGATCAGCTTGAACGACTTCAGCAATAGGTTTTCCACAAACCATACGATGTAATACCAAAAGTAGAACTCTGAGGCTTAGAGTTCATTCTAGCCCTAATGTCCCAGTCCCCGGCCCCCTCCTGTCCACATTATATCCTACTACAACAGCAGCCAATCTTCACTAAGATTAGCCAGCTACGCAGGAGATATTATAAGGCAAATGCTTTTGTTTATACTTCCAAGAAGGTGGCAAGCAAGCATGCGGCCCGCCTGATAGTAAGCAGTCACTACAGCCTATGGACACTAGCAACACCAGAAAAATCACTAGCGCGTTGCTGACCCTTAAGACTTTAGATATTAAGTCAGTTGTGTCCGATAATTTCACCAGCTACAGTGCCCTTCACACCGGAACACAGCAATGTTTACACGCTGCTGCTTGGCGGCAGAATATCTCACACTTTGCAAGCATCACTATGTGGTAGGTTCCTTGTGCAAGAAACCGCCAAGTATGTATCACCGCAGACATCATGTAGGTACACTTTCTCTTCCGTTCCTCTAATAGACCTATGCGACCAAAGACCGCCACGAACCTGGAGAGATCAAACGCATTACTGGTTTATACGCATGATTGTTTATATGCCATCGGACGCAGGGATCATGTTATCAGTCAGGTGGTCAGCCTATTTTGCCATAAGCAGTAACAAACTACACAGAACTATTGCTGCTTCCGGCAGGAATTGAACCAGTGGCCTTGCAGTGACCGGCAGTATTTGAGAAGTAAACAGCTTGCATTGCGCCACGAAGGCTGTTTTAAGACTATACAGTTAACGTGATATTAAAAACCACTCTACTACTCAAACATTAGCATATAAAAACATTGTTTTATATATATGTACATCTCACAGTTAGGTAGAACTACATAACGGTTATATACCATATAAGTAGAGGATGCCGGATCAATACCAGATAGTGGCTCTCTTTCTAAAGGTCCCTTTCTAGCACAGCCTCCTAGGGGGAGGCTGTTTAAACGGTTTTGCTGAAAGCACTTAGGCTGGCTATACACAATCCGAATTTGAATTCATAATCTGAATTTTTGTGGATTGCACCACACATAAATCTTAACAATTCAGCTTGATCAATAGAGCTTGAGTAGTCTCGTGTTTCATGGCACATGCAAACGTCTATATATGGAAGAGGAATCAACACTCTCAATTGAAATAATTCATAATCTGATTTCAGTATGTGTGTGCCACTCTATTCAAATGTCTGGAATTACCCACGTTATGAATAAAAAAAAACAGAATGTGTGCGGTACATAATGTTATTGTATAAAATTCCGGGCTTTCTAAATTAATAATATGATTTATTTTCTGAATATGAATTAATATGAATTCATTCCGGCTGTGTGTGGCCGGCCTTATAGTCGAGTTTTTACAAGTCCATATGCAATTATAGAACAATAAAATTCTCCTTGCTGTCATTAAATTTCTCCGACATCCACTGCAAGGCTCTACGATTATCTTCCCGTAGGTTATCTGGGTAAAAAAAACACCCTTCCGCTAGGTGTCGTAAGAGGTGACAAGTGAAAACAAGAAGACGGGCAGCAGCGTCTTTCTATTGAATTACTTATGGTGATAAGTCATAGATAGACAGCTGCCAAGCGTGGGGATTATGGCAACCCCTCCCTTCTAAGGGGGAGGCCTTTGTTGAGTATGGGACGTCTTTCAATTAATGATGATGTCTTTTATCTTCAGGGACGCTCTGATTGGTGTGACCTCAGTGCAGGTATCGTACAGGGTAGTGTGTTTTCTCCTTTGCTTTTCTGTTGACAGTACAGTTTTTTCATTTTGCAGATGATTTGAAACTTTACTGTCATTTCTCTAAAGACAACTTTGTACAAGCTATCTTCGAAAGTAACTGTGATTTGGAGAGTAAGTGTTAGTAGCTGGGCTAAAGCGTTTGGTCTCAACATCGACCCTAGCAAAAGGGTTTACTTTATCAGCCCTTCCTTTTTCATAGTTGATGGTTATATTTGATTCTTATCTTTCTTGGTGCTCTAGTGTATCTAAAGTTGGTAAAAATTTTAAGTTTTACCTTTCACAACATACACAAAGTATCAAAGAACATATTTTCAAAATATTTTGGTCTTTAAATACAATAATTACCCTTTGCTTTATAGAGCTTACCTTATTCACCCCACTGTAAGCTCTAACAAGCTTATGCGTATGCAAAATCTGTGTAGATAAGTTTCATATTCGATCTCAAAAATGTTGATCATCTCTCAATTTCAAAGAGCTCGAGTGGTTTACAATTGTTTTCTTATCTTATTTTATTGGCATGTAGGTAACATACTTATTATATCTAAGTACTATGATCATAAGTTTTTTTTAAATTATTTTTATACGAGTATTACATGGCCTCCGTTATTGTGAGATTTTCTAAATATGCTAAGTACTGTGCCTAAATTGTATCATATTTTAAACAATGCTCGTACTGTGTCCTCTCTTCACTAAAATCTTCACTTTTTGGTGGATAAAGAAATAAATCTGATTTAAGTATTTACTTGCCGACAAAGACAAAACCACAGAAGAATAATCTAGAAATCGATTATCTATTCTGTTCCACAAGACCATAAACTTTAATATCTCTACTTGATCTCTACCAACTTATAATAATTTTACAGATGCTGCAATCCACCCTCGTCGTGGGCGTTGCCCTTTTAGGGGTTGTTTTAACCGACCAATCGAGGTATACGAACCCCAGAGCCCATCCAATCTCAGACGACGACGGCGGAGAGAGACAGCTACAGGTCCCAGAAGTGGTGTTACAGTTGAAATACGATAATGGGGAACTGAATAGGATATATTTGACGCAGTTTCGAAAGGATACTAAGGAGTGGGTGCCGACAGTAGCGGCGAGGAGCAATTTGTGTTCGGACCTCTGTCACGCAGGTTAGGCTGTACGTGTTGTTGCCTGTGCCTCCGAAATTGTGATTTCGCGCTCGCGGCCATTTTGTTTCTAAGTTTTATTTAATGTTGCTTTTGTTTATTTTTGTGTGTGTTAAAGATGTGAAGTGAAATTAGGAAAGAAATAGTTGAATTACGTATATTATTTTGGTAAGTGGAATTAAAATGATAAATTTAAAAACCTTTTTTAAAAAGTTCAGTTTTTTTTTGCTGTTGGTATAAGTTTTATAAGCTTTTTATAGTTTTGTGCGTGTCTTGTGCAATAAAATTACTTAATAGTATTTGTGTGCTTATTTGCATTTTTTAGTTTAGTAAGATAGAAAATTACTTACATATAAAATTAAATTATTTACTTAACTATTTTCAATTAGGTTTATAATTTGTGTATGTATTCAATTGATGTTTTTATAACCGACTTCAAAAAAGGAGGAGGATCTCAATTCGTCTGTATATATATCTTTTTTTTTATGTATGTTCGCGCATAACTCTGGCAATTATGAACCGATTTGAAAAATCTTTCTTCTATCCATTTTTTAATCCGTTGATTGGGTCCCATAAAAAAATATTGTCCCATAAATAAAAGCGCGGGAGGCCCGGGCTCCAAAGGGTTAAGAATAAGTAGTTCCTGAAAAAACAAGAATGGAGACCGCGCAGGAAAAATGCAGGAAAGCCTATAAGATGACGTTTTTGTCGCTTTTTAAGGACAAAAATGGTCATAACTCTGGCAAATATTTATCAATTGTAATGATTCTTTTTTTTATTCGAAAGAAAGAACCACTGTAATGAATCTGTATGCATTTTATCACAACCGGATAAGAACTACCTGGAGGAATATGAACGATGTGGGGGAATTTATCTGGTAAAAACGATAAAACTGATGTTCGCCATTACATTACTCTGACAAATATTAACCAATTTCGATGATTATTTTTTTTATTCGAGAGAGTAAACTACTATGATGATTCCATGCAAATTTCATTACGACTGGATAAATACTTTCTGAAGAAACATGAATTATGTAAAACTATGTAGTTGTCGTCTACGCTATACGAAGTCTGCAGTCTATGAACATGTTCAGGATCGCACCCGCCATTATATTAAATTTGACAAACCACAAATCCTCGCAAAAAACAGCGCTTCCTGCCAAGGATGATTCGTAAGGCTATTGAAATTAAAAAGCATCCAAATTTGAATAGAGAAGATGGCTGGGTGCTACCACCAGCTTGGGATCCCGTGATAAATATAGTCAAATCCAAAGACAAGCATTCCACTGCAAGACCTCAAGATACTGTAAGCTCTTTCTGCGTAGATCGGACTGACAATAATAATTAGAAGACCTGAGGGTACCCTAAGACAACTATAACATATGGACAGCTACCACCTCAGTCCGCCCGTGACCATGAATGCTGTAAAGTATTCGAAACGTCGGGTAATTAAAATCAAAAATAAACCGCGATATATTCCGTAAAATGAGTTCAATGTGTAATATTCGCGTAAATATCAGAAATGATTGTGCTAAAAGAAACCCAAATTTTTAGTAGTTACTTAGGGGAAATGTTATTTTAATTAGATTTACTTCTAAGGTATTTTTCGTCATCGTATTATATCTATCTAAACTTATATTTTTACCCGTGTGAAGCCGGGGAGGGCCGCTAGTTATGAATAATTTGATAATAAGTAATAAATATTTGTTAGAATTAAAAATTACTGTCAAAAATACATTAGAAAACACAACGTACATAGTAATTAGGTATACCTATTTAATTAATCCCAAGCCTCCTGCCAAGCGTGGGGATTATGGCAACCCCTCCCTTCTAAGGGGGAGGCCTTTGTTCAGCAGTGGACGTCTACCGGCTGTTAATGATGATTTAATTAAGTCAGTTATTTGTGTTTAAGCTTTTGGTCACTTCATATAATATGTACTCCTCCGTGGCGCAGCGAGGAACCTCTTGCTTTTCATACCAAAGGTGACGGGTTCAAATCCCGCGCGGAGCATCAACTTTATTTAGTTGTTCCATGCTAGCTAAGATAATGCTGGCCAATAACCTTATTGTGCTGAAAGTAATATTATCCAGCCCTCAGCTCCATGAAGTTTTAAAAAAGTCAGTCCTGCGCCTAACCTCCGGTCGTATCGGTCTTCGGTCCCATCGCATTTTGAGAGTAGGTAAAGGAAGAAAGAGTGCACTTGACGTGTCTACGCAAGCAAGCACTTGTGCACTATAATATCTCCCACGTAGATGGCTGATCGTGTTTTAAAAAAAAGACTGGCCGCCGTGCCCGAATACGGCCTGGAGAACATTATTTCTGATATTTACACATTGAACTTAGTACACATCGAATATTACAATTTACACATCGAATATTACACATTGAAATGAAATTAATTTTACAATCCGATATAATCCCTAAAATTAGTTTCATTTCAAAATTATTATTAGAAAACAAAAATATTTCAGTATAATCCGTAAAGTGTGTGTAATGAAACTAATTTTACGGATTATATTGGATTGTAAAATCAGTTTCATTTCAACATTACCTATTATTAGAAAACAAAAATATGTATATCAAGTTCTTACTTATTATTATCAACTAGCTTATTATTACTAGGTAGTGTAGATATAGTGTAGATACTTAAACTAATGTATATATATATATATATATACAACAAAGAGCGACGAAGTGTGCTTATCGTGCAATGAAGTCGGACAAAGGATATTCTGCCACCAAGCAGCATTGTGTAAACATTGCTGTGTTTCCGTGTGAAGCGCACTGTAGCTGGTGATAGGTATTACCGGACTTAAGAGACTTGATAGCTAATGTCTCGTGTGACGAGCGGCAGGGCAATGCAGCTGTCTATAGGCAGGTGTGTCGCGCGACCATCAGGCGATCATCTTGCTTTTCTCATCACTAGCATTAAAAAAGTCATTCCCGCTGCGCCCTACCGCTCTAAAAAACTTCAAAAGACTCTTCTGCTAGGTCTGGGTGGCGAGGTCTGCGGGTCAGCGTGTCCTCAATTGATTCCCGTGGGTCTGGAGATTGCATTGCGGGATGCCAACAAGACTGACGTGGTCTTCGGACAGCCACGGTACAGCGTTTGTCCGGCATTATGCGAAAACCACTTAGGTAAGTAAGACCATATAAACTATTTGAGAACAAGTAGGTATACCTAAATTGTAAACAAATAAAAATCTCGACTGCGAACAAACAAAATGGTTAGGACCATTTTGTTTGTTCGCAGTCGGGATTTTGGAATTATATTATACATACATAATACGTATAAGTACATATGTATGTATATTTCAACTCGTCTCGTTAACACCCTTCATTTAATACCCATATTTCGGTTTTTGGAAAGAAAATAAATACAAAATGAGCGCTGGCGGCCGCCATATTATTTTTTTGGAAAAATACATAGCCTATATCACTCACAAAACTAAGACAAATCTAACGACATATTTTAAGTGAATGTCCATCACTCCGTTTAGGCTGTAGGCCGTGCCAAAGAAATAGACATAAGTACATACATACTCTCTAAAACATACCCCTCCGCCTGGGGCCATCGGGCAAAAATAATGAACATCATAAGTAATAAAATAAATTATTTATATGTAGAAAAAATAAAAACTGACTTCAATGGAAATGATCTAAGTACACATTTTGTGGTTGTTCCTTACTGGCCGATCACCTAATTGTCACCAGAGTGAGATCATTTATGCGTCGGATGGGCATGTAAAAGTCGGTCGTGCGTCGGTCGTGTAGGTCTTCCGACCAAATTGTGAGGGTAAAGGAAGAGAGAGTGCACTTGTGTGTACGCAAGCACTTGTGCACTATAATATCTCCCGCGTTGTTGGCTGATCTTGTGACAGATTGGTCGCTGTGATCTGGGCTGGAGAATATTAAATGAATGGCGTCAAAGTTCCACCTCAAAATAAAATTGTCATTACTAGAAAGTTGATTTAAAACGAGAGTTTAGAATAAAACATGGTCTAATACGAATGTATGTAATTATAATTATTGACAACAGGGGAACCTCTATGCAACTGCGGGCAAATCGAAGTGGAAACGGCTTCTGATATCGATGTGAACTGGACTGCGGTTTGCACCGCGTTCTGCCGCGATGGCTACCTGCCCAGTGGTGAGTTAAGGGTTCTGGGGTAATATAGTTCTATGTTTCGTTTTAACAAACTATTTTTAAATTCGACATTATCATTATCGTCCCTGTTCCCCGTAGGATGCCGGGTTAGAATTGCATCCCCCCATCTCCTCTCGTTGGGAGAGGCGACTAAGCGAGAACAAGAAGACGGGCAACAGCGTCTTTCTTTTCTATTTATCTTCCACCTATACTGCGATCCCCAAGCCGCCTGCCAAGCGTGGAGATTATGGCAACCCCTGCTTCCTTTGCTCAGCAGTGGACGTCCTTCTGCTGGCGATGTTGATGATGATTTTTATCGACACACACCAAGTTATTGAGAGAATTCAGAGTTAACTTGTGCGAATCCGTAATGAAAAAATTCGCGCATTGACCGGGCTCAAGAGGCTAATATCTCGGGTGACAAATGACAGTACACTGCCGCTGCATTTGGGTAGGCGCGTCGCTTACCATCAGGCAATAGTCCTTCTATCTATATCTAAATTACTAAAAAAAATATGGGTATAAACGTAATTGACCTGTTGTCAACAGGTTGCCCTATCTGTAACTCATCATCGGCTACTGAGGCCGTCACAGCGCAAGTCTCCCGCATTCTCACCACGTACGAGGGCTGGACAGCATGGTGCAATGTGCAATGCAGGCAAGGACAGGGCGGTGCCGCTTGCAACTGTGACCGAACACCGTTCCAGTAAACCATTGTAAACCTAACTTACCTGCGATATAAATCTATGTTACATTTATAAACCTGTTTTACTATGATTCATTACTTCAATGGTTTAGACGACTGGTATCTGGATTACAGAGTGCCTGCCATAACTGGGGTGCGCCGTGTGTTTCGCAAAAGGAAATATTTTCTAATGTACCATAATGATTTCTGATATTTACGCAAATACTACACATTGAAATGAAACTAATTTTACGGATTATATCGCGGTGTAACCATGTTTTTATTTTGTTTTTTATTTATGTTTTTTTTTTGGGTTTATATGCATTCATGGTCTGCCCGTGACCATGAATGCTGTAAAGTATTCGAAACGTCGGGTAATTAAAATCATAAATAAACCACGATATAATCCGTAAAATTAGTTTCATTTCAATAATGTACCATAAAATAGGTTTATAAATGTAAATAAATGTAAAGTAGATTGATTTTACCTCCATCATTTTAGAATTCCAATTATATCACCTGTTAAACTTACCTAGTGATTTATTAATTTCGATATATTTCATATGACAATGTTATTGGTGAAGAGTTTTTTTTTAAATGTCTATACAATAATAATCTTTTAATTCTTAAGTACTAGTAGTATATTGTAATATAGATATTGCGTATCTTAAACAATTATATGCAATTTATAAATATACCGCCTAAAATAATTACATTTAAAATGGTTTATTGCGATAAAAATGTAGTCACTTAAGTACATGGCTTACAATTAAGTAAGTATAATATATAATATTAGATTTTAGCTAAAGTTTGTGTCGTAAAGTTAATGCAATTGTAACCAATATTCTAATCTTTCATTGTATAATATAAATAAGAATAAGTCTGTGCATAAGACAATATCAATTAGCACATTTAAAATGTAAACTAACATTTATTTCATTTATTATGATTTACATTTCATTTATTAAAGTTTAGTTTTCATTTAATTTCCGTTTTTATTTTAATTCCGTCACCTTTTATTTAAACCTACCAGTCAATTATTAATTTCGACTCCCTAAATTTTTCAATTTTAATAATTCGTGTTATCAAATATAAAATGTATGTACCTAGATGTGTGTAGTGCTAGTTATATACAAGCTATGGTTTTACAGAAAACATTTTAAAACTATTTTTAAAAAACCTGTAAAGCCTCTGAGGTGGATCCAATGGTTAAAAAATCCTTTACACCATCATAATCACTTTATCACTGATAATTTGTTATCTAACAATATAAAATACAAAGCACACGACATTTCGTTAAAACATGAACCACACTCTGCGAAACATCTATTTATAAACTGTTGTCAATCAGAATTGGTTTCAATTAAAGCAATTTGCGGTGACGACATTCAGTATAAAGCTTGAAATAAACTATCGGACTAGACTTACATGTCAGACTGCTATTACTTATAGGAAGTCACAAGCTATAAGCAAATTATCGGATGCTTACAGTCCAGACAGAGTAGTGACTGACGTCGTATACACTTATATTACACCTGCAGGTTTAATACGAATTTTACGGAGTTAATATAATTTGGTTAACAAAATGAAATGATATTTCTAAAGTTCTAATTGTAATTTCAAGCAAGTCACACAGCCTGCTAGCTAACTCTGCAAACTATCAGTTGTAACCTCACCTCGCTGGGTGTTGACTGACATTGCACACAGTGTCAGTCGGGACTGCTGTGTTCGCGTCTGACAATTTATAGATAGATAGATAACTCTTTAATGTACAATCAACATAAAACATAACAAAACAAGAAAATTACAGTAATACTGCAAATCTACGATGGGCGGCCTTATCACTAGAAGTGATCTCATCCAGGCAACCTAAAGATGAAGAAGAAAGATAAAGAAAGAATGAAAAGAAAAGATTAAGGATAGTCTTGGATAGATAGATAAACATATCTATACTACTGAAGAATACTTTATTCTAAAGATATATAAATGCTTTTGATGTCCCAATATTATACCTAACTTCATGTCTAATTTAATTCTTAAAATAATTACAAACTCTATAAGCTCTAGTGCTCAAAGTAAGTACCTACTCGGTTTATCATAGAATACTTAGGTGATAGATGGGCGCGCGGTTAGTAGTAGAATAGAGTTGTATTTTACCTACATACAATGCTATATTTAAACGATTAAAAGGAAGTAGAATGATCGTATCGTACCTACGCATCGGAGTCACAAATTACTAGAAACTTAGACTACACGGCCAAGGCCTACAGGCTATATGATTATCGGAACAGCATCTGCGCTGAGGATACCAATCCTATGTTAGAAGGGACGTCTTGTTTTATTGTTGATATGCTACTAGTCCACTTCCATCTACGAGTGCTGATCACTACGTTAGGATCAAATGGAATCAAGGTCAAGCTGAAGCTTAATTGTAAAAAACAAAAGTATATAATATTGCCGATGAAAACTACTTAAACCCTTAGTTGAATATTGTACAATATGTTTATTCGTATAATTATTTAAGTATTAAGATAATAATGCATTGTATTACAGCGTTGCATGCACGCATATATGTAAAATAATTGCATATTGTAGTCGTTCACTAGCGGCGTGTGTAGGTACATAGGAACTACCAAAAAGCGTTTATGTATACCGATATATTGTAAAATACCTTACCTAGTCCTAAAGAGACAAATGACAAGGATGATAAATATTTTTTTTATGGGAATACATAATTAATTTCGGCTTAAAATAATCAACCTTACAGTTTTATTATTTTACCTACGTTTATTCTTTGTCCATCTATTCCAAATATATAATCTCTGTTAATTTACTTTTTTTCCGTGTTAACATAATAAACCATAAATGGTCATCAAACATAACACTAATATGCGTGCATGCATGTAAAGATAATTATTTTTTAAAATAGAAACATAAAGTAAATATGCATGGGAAACTAAGTATATGCATGGGAAACTAAGTATGTCTGAAAGAGTGGAAAATATGAATGCAGTGTATGCTTGGAAAAAGCCTGCTAGTGAAGACGTATGTGCGAGTGTGTGTATGTATTTAGTATAAACAACCAAGAATTATCACTTACAACAATATCACGCAAGTCTTCCATTAGATAAGAGTTGAATAGTTGTATTTAGATTTTTAAGATTAATTAATGTTTTAAAACATGTTGGAATTTGTTGCGTCAAAATATTTAGTATCTAGGTAAGTAAGTATATGTTTTAAAATTTATTCGTCCTAATAATATAAGTACTTACTTACTTGAAAAAAAGTCTGCATATGATATGGTACCTACCTAATGGAAGGGCGTTTTTTTTTTTTTTTTGTCACTTAAGAATATGCGCTGTAACCTACTTTGATGTTACTACTAATCACTAATCAAATAATTTAAGGCGCTCGCTGTAACCTACTTTGATTTTACTACTTATCTAATCACTAATCAAATAAATTAAAAAATTACAAAATTGTAATTATTTAGTTAAGTTGTATATTCAAGAAGCAGTGACAGCTCAGTGGGTGACCGCTTGCCTTGGAAAACAAAGAGCGCAGGTTCGAACCCCGGCTCGCACCTCCGATTTCTTTAAGTAATCATGTGCGAATCGTCTTTGTGTGATTGTTACTAGCTTTGGGAGAAGGAAAACATCGTCAGGAAACCTGCATGTCTGAGAAATTCGGACTAGCTTTCGATGACGTGTGAAGTCCGCCAACTCGCAGTTGGCCAGCGGGGTAGACTATGACCTCCCAAGCCCATTCATATAGAGGAGGGGACGCCCGTGCCCAACAATGGGACAAAACAAGGGCTGATAAAATAAAAAAATTAAATAAGTAGGTACTTATATATATTCTGTGTTTTAATCTGAAAAACCGAAAAACCATTTTCAGACTACAGTGTTGAGAAAAAAATACATAGGTAAATGTCAGTGAGATAAACTACTTAGTTTGGTAAAATTTTAATATGCAAATAGAATATAGAATTAAAAGCGCGCTTTATGTACATAATATTTGAAATGTAACGCACAATAAGTTACATAGGTTAACATTCCTAGGTTACATGTAAAAAAACATCCAAAGGAAAAACAGAAATAAATCACTATTGCAATATGCACAACATTTTAGGGCCAATCCCATTTATTACACACATACACGTGTGTACACACATACACTTCACCAACTACTGTGACTGCTGTCAGCCAGGATCTTAGACTATCGTGATAAAGTTAGTAAATACAAGCACGGAAAACTATAGAATCCTTGCATCAAAAATACGTGCGCGATAATAAAAATCAATTAATGCATGTGTATAAAAGGTTTAGTAAAATTTCATATTTTTTTATTTTCTCAAGGGGTCTTAACGTGTCTAGAGGTCTTTCAGTCATAAAGATCCGGAATTTGTACACGCGGTGACCTCAACATCTCAACCTAGACTGTTTGGATTTTGAACAAATATAAGTTGAACGCGAGAGTTGAACGCGAACGAACGTTGATTCATGCGAGCGATATGTGGTTGTTATATTGTCCCGCTCGGCGCGTGCGGCCAAATATCCCGTTCCTTTCAAACAATTCTCTGTGCTAGCGTAGTTACGGTTATATTATAGGGCTCCCGAACTTGATGTGTAGCCGTGTGTACTTAATAACTTATATACTTACCATTATTTTATTATAGTATATTTCACTTTATATTTTATTGTATTCTTTTTGTATTTGATATTTCGAACCACTGTCATTTTGTACATAAGGTAAGGTGGGGTAAGACTAACATACTTTACTGTCGGACGGACAAACTGTATTTTTGTGACATACTTTTATGCCCTACCTTTAAGACAGTAATGCCACTGGTACATTAACACTATAAGCTTACATAAAACAATGAATACATTATCGTAATTGCATCTGGAGCAGAAATATTGAAGAAATTGTGAAATAGGTAAAACTGGTAATCTTATCCCACCACACGGGGTAAGACTGTCAGTGACATATTTTATCAAAAATCGTTCACCAAATAGTTTTTGAAAATATATCATGTTTATAACAAGGAAATCAAGTAAAAGATTACTCTATTGCAACGTTACAGCGTTTATTTTTGCGGCAATTCGTGTAAATAGTTATCCGGGGTAAGTCTGACATACAATCGAAAACAGGGGTGTAAAACCTTTGACTTGTTTTTTTTTTATCGACATCAAAACCTCATTGTCACTATGAAATAGTTCAGCGATTAAAGTATAAAGACGGAGCAAACACAAACACTCACAAAATTTCCTTTAAACAATAGGGTAAATCTCGGATAGTTGCCACACTTTTTAAAATTACTTTATATCTCACAGTAAAAAAGCAAAATACTTTATTTGTAATACGGGTAGGTAATTTGGTTTATTATCTTCAAATTTATGAAAGGAAAAACCATTATCTTAGATATTTCCAGAGTATAGGCGATTTTTGCGGACCTCTACATTTTGGGGCATCTATCCCATATAGGGGATAGTTGCCTAATCCATGTAAATTACTTTTAGGATAGATGCCCCGCTGAGAAAGAGGACATTTATGTCGCAAAAACTTTGATCGCACCTTGCCTTTCCATGCAATTGCACTGAGACATTCTTCCGCTTCCGATTCTTCCGCCAAACCAGAGAAATTACAATCGAGGCAACTATACCCCTGGGGTAACTAACTATCCTGGTTTTACCCTATAGGAAGCTTTCGAAAGAATGCATATGCGCATTTATAAATGCATATGTATCTCTGTCTGTCTATTGTCGTCAATTTTCTTAATTGTATACGTGAGTAAAAGCGCGGGACGTCGCTAGTAGGGTTATTACAATTAGTTTTTCTAGGTAGCAACTAATAATTATTTTTAGCATCTAGTTAAAGCAGATACCCGCTTTGAAAATGTTTACAATATCTGACTTGGGGCAAGACTAACATACGTTTGTCTTGCCCCTGGTAAACTGATAGTCTTCCCCCACTTTGACATTTTTATGTTATGGTTTTATTTTGTTAAATATTAAGGAAACTTATTTGTTTTATGTGGTAATAACAAGATAATTTTAAACTCGATGTTGGTATGATGCTACTTACAGCAAAGATATCTCAATTTAACTTTTAATATCACAAATTTTTTAATGTTTTTTTCAGATCCACCAACTAGCCATTTTTATTTCTTACAGCTGACATTTTAATTGTGTGGTATTGACCAAATAGTTCAGCAGAAGTGACAACTGTGTTTTGAGCCGAGAACCATTTCATGATAACTGTTCTATTGACAATTTAAATTGGATAAAAACGCAGGACTTTTCGAGTTATTTGAAAGTGACAGTCTTACCCCACCTTACCTTATATACTTATGTATGTACTATGTATGTATAAATTCAATTTTACACTGGAAATGCTCTACTTATATAATATATCCATCAGTTTTTTTAGAATTAACTGTAAATAAATCTTATCACATTCATATCCGTAAAATAAGTTAGTAATTAAATACTTCGGTAAGAGTTATTTAGTAAATAAGTCGTAGACATTTTGCAGACAGTGTTACTCAATCTATTGAATATATATTGTTTTCTTTTCTATTCTAATATTTAAGCGCCCGTTTGTTATAGCGTTTTAGGTTTTTTAGGAGTAAGTAATTGTATGTATTAGGGAATAAACTTATACTTGCTTATAACGCTACTTACATACCTACTTGTTTAAATGTAGTTGGTCATTTTATTATAAATAAATTACTTACTTACTTACGTATATTGTGAAGTGATTAATAATTATACGCACCTGGTAAACAACAGCCAAAAACACTATCAATTAATGACAAAAGTCACAAAATGTATACTCTTATATAAATAATTAGGACTACAAAAATAATCAAATATAAAAAAGCTACGCAATCGTCTAGACGTAGTATAAATAATTTTCAAATAAACAAAACATTATATGATGTGGATAAGTACATATGTGATGTGCGAAATAGTTATAGCATTTAGGATTCCGTAGAATCGAAATTGATTTTCAAATTATAAAAACAAAATCAGATTGAATACTTATCAATACCTACCAACTAAACAAACGCCATAGTTACAAAAAAAAAAGAGCGAAAGAAAGACTAAACGACCACAATATTCTTATAGGTACAGTGTAGTAGTCTAGGTGTCCTGTTGTTTTAATTGAAATAAACAATTTTTTTGAGACTAGTCCGCTCCGCTATCCGGTACTTGAAATTGGACCTAACAAACGTATCCGATCGAGAAACGACACCGATAGTCGAAACAATGTCTCAAAAAAAATTAACGCTAATTACCGTTTCTGAGTGCGGCAGGTAATACCTACGGTTTCACATGAAGAGTGGAAGTGTAAATTAACAATCCACGGGCAAACGTGTCGCTTACCATCAGAGTGAACGTCTCGCTCTACTGGTCACAGTTAATTTGCATTAAAAATTCTATACAGAACCCTAATAATAGTTTGTTTACGGTTGACAATTAACATTTCGACCCCAGATTAGACGAATAACTTTATTAGTAAAGTCACGCCATAGTGGTCCGAGGAAATGTTAATTAATATTATCAGTTGCCAAATAAGAGATACTGACGCTAGCTAATAGCTAATAGACATTATTATCATCATCAACTGGAAGCCTGCTGAACGTAGGCCTCCCCCTTGGAACGCATCCACCGGTTGACTGCGACGCGCACAATGTCAGTTCACCTAGTGGGAGGCCTGCCTACGCGGCGTCTTCCGGCTTGTGGTCCCCATTCGATAACCTTTCTACCCCATCGATTATCGGTTATTCGAGAGATGTGGCCTGCCCATTGTCATTTCAACTTGCAGATTTTAAGAGCTATGTAACTTTGGTTCTTCGACGAAATGCCTCAATCCGGATTTTGTCGTGCAAAGAAACTCCGCTGGCTCTCTCTATGGACCATGTCTCAGTACTATGTCGTCACTGGTTAAAAACGATCAGACACTGCGGTATTTTGGATAAGAAGATATCACGTAATTTCCCGAACGCTGCCCATCCGAGACTCTTCGGGCGACCTCTTTCTCGAAGTTGTACCTACCGTTTAGTAGACAGTTTAGTTTGTCCAAAGTATACATAATGGTCAATAACAACGAGTGAATCGTTCCGAATAACTACCGGTACCGGTGGGAGGACCAGTCCGGATTTTTCTAATGGCTGGGGGAAGCATACCACAACGTGCTCAGGCGAGCAAGTGGCGGCTGAAGACACTGTTGCGAGGCAAGGACGAAGAGCCCAGCGTTGATGAAGACGGGGAGGCTTTAGTGGGTAAAAAACCTACATAACCTGACCTCCGCCCCCATGGAGACCAGCAGGGCTATTGCGTATCTTGAGCCACCCAAGTGACTATCGAGCTTCAGTTGTCCACCGAACTTTGATGTCAACTGAAAGTGATTTGTGATATTTACGCGAATACCTTTATTGTATACATGAAAGCAATAAATACTTTGATACTTTGATACACATTGAAATGAAACTAATTTTACGGATTATATCGCGGTTTATTACTGGGCTACTGGCTGGGCTGGGTGGCTGGGTGCTACCACCAGCTTGGGATCCCGTCATAAATATAATCAAATCCAAAGACAAGCATTCCACTCAAGACCTCAAGATACTGAAGCGCTTTCTGCGTAGATCGGACTAACAATAATAATTAGAAGACCTGAGGGTACCCGAAGACAACTATGACGTATGGACAGCTACCACCTCATTCCGCCAGTGACCATGAATGCTGTAAAGTATTCGAAACGTCGGGTAATTAAAATCATAAATAAACCGCGATATAATCCGTAAAATTAGTTTCATTTCAACTGAAAGTGTTTTAGTATTGGCATTTCTTGGTCACTCAAGTTAAGCAATACCGAATGAATCCTTTGACAGTTAATTGTTGGTCACTTGCTATAGTGATCATCATGTTAGTTGTCACACGAGGTACGCAGTTTAGGAGATACTTCCCCAATTAGGTTACTTCAGTTTCCCGCAGTAAGAAGTGAAGTAGGGTCTCATAAGTTCGATCGATTCATACAAGGCATGGCGATTTATACAATATTCTATTATTATTGTCTACGACAATCTTCTATACTATAATAAAACTCAAAGAGCACTTTTTCTGTACATTGAATATTTTTCCAAAATTTCTATTTGGGGATACTATACTATCGACATAGAGGCCAAAACAATTTTTTTTGGAATTATTGTCTGTCTGTCTGTCTGTCTGTCTGTCTGTCTGTCTGTCTGTCTGTCGTTCTGTTTGTCCAGGTATCATTTGAAAACCCGTGGATGGATTTTGATAGGACTTTCACTGATGTGTTGTGTAGAAGTCTAGGTATAAATTGGTATATAAAACATCACGCTATGTTTCATAGGGGCTAAGCAGTGAAACTCCTTTGTAGTAATTTCCTTTGTATGTGAATAGGGTAATTATAGACTGATCAGTTAATCATTAAGATATGTATTATTACGCTATATACAATAGGGACTGAGCAGACATTTAGTTTGCATAAGATATAGCAGTGGCGAAGGGTCAATTTTTGTAAGGGGTAAGCCGGTCCGGTACACCCAGGAAATTTTCATTAGATTTCTGTATTATAATAATAAAAAAAGAAACGCAAATATTACACTCATGGAATTCGAAATTTTACCAAGAGAAAGTTTTGATATCGTCTTAAAGAAACTTCACAATTGGAAAGCTCCAGGGTCTGATAATATCCACAACTTCTGGTATAAGAAATTTACACACTTACACCCATATCTTCTCAATCATATTAATGATTTTATTCAGAACCCACACATTATACCCGATTATATCATGACAGGTATTACTTACATGATACCGAAAGATCCATCAGACCCTGGAAATCCTGCTAAATACAGACCTATTACTTGTCTTCAAACAATTTATAAAATAATCAACGCTTGTATCACAGAAGTGATTTATTCACATATAAGCAAAAATAAAATACTAGCAGAGCAACAAAACGGCTGCAGAAGGGCTAACCAAGGTTGCAAAGAACTATTAACTATTGATTCAGTTATCTTAAATCATGTAAAAAGAACAAAAGGTGAACTACATACTATGTATATTGATTACAGAAAAGCATACGATTCTGTCCCTCACTCTTGGTTATTAAAAGTACTGGAAATATATAAAATTCATCCTCTTTTAATACGCTTCCTACAGACCATAATGCAGAAATGGACAACGAGACTACGACTCACATGTAATCTGGATACATTAGAAACAGACCCTATAAAAATAAAATGTGGCATCTTTCAAGGAGATTCTTTGAGCCCCCTTTGGTTCTGTCTAGCCCTGAACCCCTTGTCGAACATCCTTAATGAAACCAATAACGGCTACTTACTTAAATATCAAGACATTGAATCTGACAGACTGACAACATACCGTCTTAATCATCTAATGTATATGGATGATATAAAATTGTATGCCCCTTCTCAAAACATACTGTTCAAATTGGCTAAATTTACTGAAGACTTTTCTCGAGACATTCGTATGCAGTTTGGGATTGATAAATGTAAAATCAATTCCGTTAAAGCAGGCCAAACCCAAGAACTCGGTTATACATTAGAATCAGGCGAGCTTATTTCTTCCTTAGACCACAGCGAGGTTTATAAATACTTAGGATATAATCAAAATCACCAAATCAAACACAAAGAAATCAAACACAAACTACTCCAACAATTTAAACATAGATTAAATACCCTACTTCGATCACAACTATATTCACGCAACCTTACTAAAGCCATCAACACTTACGCTATACCTATATTAACATACTCTTTTGGTATTATTAAATGGACGAAAACAGAACTTAAAAATATACAAAGGATTATAAACACATCAATGACTAAACATAGGAAGCATCACCCGCGAGCCTGTACACAACGACAGACCTTACCTCGAGAAGAAGGAGGGAGGGGTTTAATAGACATACTCAATCTGCATAATAAACAGATATCAGCTCTTAGGACCTACTTCCATCAAAAGGCTAAAGACAATCCACTCCATAAAACAATAGAATATAATGATAAAAAACTGACTCCACTAAACTTACAAGATAGATCACAACAAAAAAACGAATCCCAAACATCTATACAGTCCAAATTAAATGAGTGGTCCAGTAAATCGTTGCACGGAAGACATCCCCACGATCTTAGTCAACCTAATGTCGATAAGCTTTCGTCGAACGCCTGGCTGAGAAGTGGAGAACTCTTCCCGGAAACAGAGGGCTTTATGATAGCCATACAGGATCAAACGATAGAGACCCGTAACTACCAAAAATATATAATTAAGACCCCAAACCTACCAACAGATATTTGTAGAAAATGTAGTAGCTGCCCAGAAACTATACAACATATAACAGGAGCATGTAAATCAATTGTACAGACTGACTACAAACATAGACACGACCAAGTTGCAAATATCATTCACCAAAAATTAGCCCTGAAACTTAAACTGATCACAAATAAGCCTGTACCCTACTATAAATATACCCCTGAGGCAGTGCTAGAGAATGCTCAATACCGACTTTACTTTGACCGTGCTATATTAACAGATCGAACCACACATTTTAACAGACCAGACATAACCATACATGATAAGAAGAACCGCATAGCATTTATAATTGATATAGCAGTACCAAACACACATAACCTACAGACCACGATAAGCGAGAAACTTTCTAAATATACGGATCTTAAATCTGAAATTAAGAGTATGTGGCAACTAAACAGCGTCACAATAGTTCCCGTAGTTCTTTCGACTACAGGTGTTATCCCCGTACAACTTCACCAATCATTAAAAACTCTTAATTTATCACCCTACACTTACATGACTTTACAGAAAGCGGTTATATTGAACACATGCACAATAGTTCGTAAATTTCTAACGAATGATAAAGAAACACAACTCGATACACAACACGTCATACCATCTTTAACAACACAACCTCAAACAGACCTAATACAACAACAACCACAAACGACAACTATCTATTCACATACAAATGCGCCCAACTAATACTTGGCTTAGGCCCGTATTAGTCTGACAAACCGGCAAAAGCCGAGGAAAAAAAAGAAAAAGAAAATAACAATAATAATAATATCTTGGGACAATCCACACACGGTTATCCGATCCCAAACTAGGCAGAGCCTGTACTATGGAAACCAGACAACTGATACTAATACTTATATACTTTTTTTTTTTTGTAAATACATACTTAAATAGATAAACAACACCCAGACACTTGGCGGGAATCGAACCCACGACCCATCGGTTAGCAGGCAGGGTGTCTGCTTAGGTGGAGTAAGGGGGAGTGAGAAGGAGCAAGTTCATAGAAGAGAGAGGGGGAGAGGGTTCAGAGAGGGGACAACAGGGAGAGGAAGAGGGGGAGTGTGACGGAAACCGAAGCGGGAGGGGAAAGAGAGAGGAGAGAAAGAGCATATAAGAGAGAGAGATGGAGAGAGATAAATCTAGGGAGGAGGGAGAAAAGGGGAGCAAAATGTAATAAAAGCGCGGGAGAAAAGGGGAGCAAAATGTAAGCTACGCGGGTCAGCTAGTTAAATAATAATATCTATTATTCATAAAGAATGGATAATCTCTAAAAGTATATCCACCAGGCGTTCACCTGTAATTATTAAGTCTCTTGTGTCCGGTAATTCGGTACACCAGCTACAGTGCCCTTCACACCGGAACACAGCAATGTTTACACACTGCTGTTTGGCAGTAGAATGTCTAACACTGCGGTGGTATCCCTCGGCCCCTTGCACAAGGGATCTACAAAGTAAAACTTAAATACGTTTTGTAGATACGTTCAAATAGACCTTAGTGTATTAGATTACAATATAGATAATATTGTAAAAAAATATAGGGTATATAGGGTAGGGGTATCTGTTGTGAAGACAATAAGCAAATACTTCTTAATTTACTACGTAAGTAGGTACCTACTCGTATAGGTAATAAGGACCACTTTAAGTTACACGGAAATGTGTATATAATATGTGTATATAGTATGTCTGTTAATCATTGAGAAGTTACCTAGTCAGTCAGGACCCAACTCTGCGTCCCCTAGTCAGTCAGGAACCAACTCTGCGTTCCCTAGTCAGTCAGGAACCAACTCTGCGTTCCCTAGTCAGTCAGGAACCAACTCTGAGTGCAGTTACCAATGTCATAATAAAAATTAATAAAGGCTATCATAACAACCTCATCATGAGCCGGAAGACGGCTACTGCTGAAAATAAGCCCTACTCTTGAGGGGGGGACAAGTTTGTCTTGTGTTTGGGTGTTATTTATCTATGGTTACAAAAAATAATATCTAAGTATCAGTTGTTTGGTATTCATAGTACAGGCTCTGCTTCGTTAGATGACCGTGTGTGGATAGTCCCAAGATATTTCTTTTAAAGCCCGATGCAAAAATAGGAGTCGTTACAAATAATGACGTAGCGTACCTACGCTTTTTGTGGAACGTAGCTCCCAAACGAATTAACGGATTAGAATGAGATTTGTTTTTTTCTGAAAGTTAATTTTATTCGGATGATCCTGTGTGCGGGTTGTTTTTAATTTGTACTTAAACTCATGGTTTTAACTTAAGTCGCAGGAAAACGACAATAGGCGTGTCGCATACCTTTAAAAAATGTACACAAATAAAATAAAATGTAATGTTTGTTTAGTAATAAGTGAAACTCTCTCCTGTTATATGTATAGATGCATTAAATGTATTGTAATTAAATTCTTTGCAGTTTTATTAAGAACTAGCTGACCCGTGCAGCTCCGCCCGCGCTTTTATTACATTTTGCTCCCCTTTTCTCCCTCCTCCCTAGATTTATATCTCTCCATATCTCTCTCTCTTATAAAAAAAAATCTAATTATATGCTCTTTCTCTCCTCTCTCTTTCCCCCTCCCGCTTCGGTTTCCGTCACACTCCCCCTCTTCCTACCCTGTTATCCCCTCTCTGAACCCTCTCCCCCTCTCTCTTCTACGAACTTGCTCCTTCTCACTCCCCCCTTACTCCACCTAACTTCCCCGATCCCTCACCCCATCGCCCCGTTCTCGAATCCCCTCTCCCTCTTTCTCCTCTCGTGCACCCTCCTCTCGTTCTATATATCCTCGTCAATCATGGTATCAGCGGCATTAAATATACTTTATGACCTATTCTCAGACCTCCCCGATATGCACACATAATTTCATACATATCGGTTCACCCATCTATTTAATGACCTTGCCTTATGTAGCTTAACCTTAACCTAGCGGCATTAAATATACTTTATGACCTATTCTCAGACCTCCCCGATATGCACACATAATTTCATACATATCGGTTCACCCATCTATTTAATGACCTTACCTAACGTTGCTTAACCTTAACCTACCGGGATAAAAAGTATCCTATGTCCGTTTACTGGTTCTAAGCTACCTCCCCACCAATTTTCAGCCGAATCGGTTAGGCCGTTCTTGAGTTATAAATAGTGTAACTAACACGACTTTCTTTGATATAATATATAGATTAAAGTTCTATAGTTATTGTATGCTCAATTTCACCGATAGATGGCGCTGTTCATAATGTAAATCACGCTAACATCGTAAATTACTGTCTAATGATATTCTATAATGAAAGTTTTAAGCAGTTTTAAGTTTTCCGCATCTTTTATTGTTGCGACTGTAATACATACATAATCTAGTTTGGATCCGCTCGGGATTTACAGATTTTAACTTTTCAAAGATATAATGTCATATTGCTATCAGCAAAGTACTTAGAACAATACAGAAATCTAATGAAAATGTCCTGGGTGTACCGGACCGGCTTACCCCTTACAAAAATTGACCCTTCGCCAATGCCACATCTTATGCAAACTAAATGTCTGCTCAGTCCCTATTGTATAGAGCGTAATAATACATATCTTAATGATTAACTGATCAGTCTATAATTAACCTATTCACATACAAAGGAAATTATGTGGTAATATGTGCAAGTAATGTTTCACTGCTTAGCCCCTATTAAACATAGCGTGATGTTTTATATACCAACTTACACCTTGACTTCTACATAACACATCAGTGAAAGTCCTATCAAAATCCATCCACGGGTTTTCAAATGATACCTGGACGAACAGAACGACAGACAGACAGACAGACAATAATTCCAAAAAAATTGTTTTGGCCTCTATGTCGATAGTATAGTATAGTATGAATATTTTTCCAAAATTTCTATGTGGGGGACATAGAAATTTTGGAAAAATATTCAATGTACAGAAAAAGTGCTCTTTGAGTTTTATTATAGTATAGAAGATAGACTAGCTGACCCACCAGCTCCGCCCGCGCTGTGTTTACGTTAATTAAACTTTCAATAATATACTTACATTCGCATAGAATACTAAACCTCTTTTTTTAAAGTCGGTTAAAAACTTGGACGCACTTTGTACTTGCTCTCCGAAATGGCGTTAAACGGTCACCCATCTATTGTATGACCTTACCTAACGTTGCTTAACCTGATCGATTTCCAAACATTGTTAACAACTGTCTATGAGTGTTCCCATACAAATATTTATTCTAGTGAAAAATTTTTAAAATCGGAGCAACCGTATAACCAAGTACACATTTTGACTTTAGTCCCCTCTCTCAAGGGAACCGTGCTGAATGTCGGGATAAAAAGTATCCTATGTCCTACCTCGGAGTATTAACTCAAATCATGCCAAGTTTCGTTTAAATCCATCCAGTAGTTTCGGCGTGATGCTCAGCCGAGATACAGACAGACAAAAATAATAAAAAATACATTTTTGGCTTTAGTATCGGATAAAGAATAGCCCTCCAAACATAATTTTCAAAATATCTTCAATGTACAGAATTGGACCTGTTACAGTTTTATTATAAGTAGGTATAGATAGATAGATATTACCATTACCTAAGACGTGCCTGTTGGTCTAGTGCTGGTTAGACACACTGACTGCTGCCAATAGGTCCTGGGTTCGATTCCCACCAATGTCTGGGTGTTATCTAAATAAGTACATATTATCTTTATCATCAGTAGCAGCTGAGCGACGTCCACTACTGAATAAAGGCCTTCCCCTTAGAACGGTGGGAATTATCGTAACCCCACCAGGATTACGATAATTCCCACGTTAGGCAGTCTTGAGGACCGCAGTATACCTATGTGGTAGGTAATTCAATAGAAAGGTGCTGCTGCCCGTCTTCTTGGTTTCCCTAAGTCGCAGCTTTCCTTACACACCCAACGGAAGGAGACCGATGGGTGCTATTTTTACCCGGAAACCCCAAAAACAACAAATATAATAATACTTACTACTGTTAGACAGGAAAATCGAAATCAACAATATCAATATGGTTGGGGCACTCACTAGCCCAACGATTGACGTGTCCCCGCACTAGTAGACACGCTAGTGACACTTCTCGTTTTCGCGCCTTGTGTATTGTGCTAATAAATAATTATAGTGATTAATTCAGTGTTTCTCTTATTTCTGCCTTACACTACCTACTATATGTATTTGTATCAGTTGTCTGGTTACCATAGTACAGGCTCTGTCTAGATTGGGATCAGATGACTGTGTGTGGATTATGCCAGGATATTATTATTAACTTTTTGCTTTTCATCATGTACGTATAGTGGATTAGTAGATACATTCAATAAAGGCAGCTGCTTGACGGCTTAGTCCACCTTATGGTAAGTAGTGATGTTGGATGTGAGTGGGGGCGCGCTAACTTATTAACAGCTTTAGGAAGAGCAAAGAAATTAATATACAGGGTGTAAGGGACTACGTTCCGAAAACTTTTTTATAAGATTTCTCATATCATCCGTTACAATATTACAGAAACCAATTACTTATAATGAAAATGACAAATGACTAACTTATTAATTTTTGAGCATTTAATGAATACGTGCGGAATAATAAAGGAGAGACCTTTGTTCAGCAGTGGACTTTTCGGCTGCTGATGATTGCTAATTTTACACAAATAAGTAATTTATTGTTTTTAAACTGAAATTAGGCTTTATTATTTTACCAATAATTATGTTATCCGAATTTTATTAATTATAGCGGCTTTTTTTTTTTAATTCATGAAAAAGTCGAAGAAAAATTTCAACAATAGAATGTTCAAAATCATGTACTGAATCCCTGGTATCGGTTTTCGGTACTATGTCCCTTACACCCTGTATTATGCAGGCTTAGCGAGGCTTTTGGGAACGTTGTTTACAAAAAACTGTTTCTCGAGTCCTAAATCAGCCACCAAGTGATGAATAGCAGACCAAACATAAACTGATCTTGAAAGTAATATTACAATAATACTGCTATTAGAGGTGGCTCCAATTTTGCACAAATAAGTTCTCTGTTCACGCTGTGCTTGCGTACTGTTTTAGGGTTCCATACTTAAAAGGTAAAAACGGAACCCTCTGTCTGACTTTGTCAATCTGTCTGTCACTCCTATATATTTCAGGAACCACTGATGCTATCGATTTGAAACTTGGAATAATTTTAGATCTTACTTACCCGACCCCATCGCAAATGAAAACAATATACTTATTTTTATTTACTTTTTTTATATGAGGGTTCGAAATGGGTCATCAAAATTTCAAAGTAGACTACTATATCGAGTGGGGTATCAAAGGGCTTCATTTGGACATTTCAAAACAGATTTTTATTTGGGTTTATGACAGGCAGTTTTTGGCTGATAATCAAAAATGACAAAAAAATACCATTCCCCCTTATCTCCAAAGTTTGTGGAGGGAAAAATCCGAAATAATTATGGGTAAGTAAGTATATAATCAATCGAAGAACTATGTCCGATACTCACAAAGGTTTTTAATGAGATTCTATATACCGGCAGCATCCCAAGCCAATGGGCAGAATCACATAAGAAAGGTTCAAAAGACGATATAGGAAATTATAGGCTCATATCACTTATTTCAAATGTATATAAAGTTTTTGCCAAAGTCATTCTAGACAGAATATCAATAAGGCTCGATGAAAATCAACCTGTGGAACAGGCAGGGTTCAGGAAAGGCTTCAGTACAATTGATCATATACATACAATTAAACAGCTTATACAAAAATACAATGAATACAACAAGACCTTTTACTTAGCATTTATAGATTACTCCAAGGCTTTTGATAGCCTCAAACATGAATTTGTATGGCAAAGCCTAAAACAGCAAGGGATCCAAAACGCTTACGTAAACATCATCAAAAATATTTACAGCGAAAGTAAAGCTAGTATCAGGCAGGAATCTATGGGAGATGTTTTCCCAATCGATAGGGGCGTCAGGCAAGGTGACCCACTCTCACCGAAGCTGTTTACAGCAGTACTAGAACAAATGTTCAGAAAGTTCGAATGGGAGAATCTAGGGCTAAACATAAATGGATCGCGATTGAACCATTTAAGATTCGCAGACGACTTAGTTCTATTAGAAGAGGACCCACTACTACTGGAATGCATGATACAGACCCTAGCAGACAGAAGTAGAGAAGTAGGTCTTTTAATTAACTCGAGCAAGACTAAAATGATGACAAACTCAATACCCACAGACATAACCATCGACGGACAGAAACTCGAATATGTAGAGGAATATGTATATCTAGGTCAGATAATATCACCCAATGACCAAATGACCAAAGAAATAGACAAAAGAATTGCGACTGGGTGGAAAAAATATTGGGCCTTGAAAGAAATCATGAAAAGCAAGGAACTGGGCATTACAATCAAGAAGAAGACTTTTGATACTTGCATCCTACCCTGCATCACATATGGCTGTGAAACCTGGGCTTTGACGAAACGGCATAGGGACAAACTAGCAAGATGTCAGAGAGCTATGGAAAGGAGCATGCTAGGTTTGAAACTAATGGACAAAGTAAGAAGCATAGACATCAGGTGCAAAACGAAATTAACAGACATCCTGTCACGTATTGATCAACTTAAATGGAGGTGGACTGGACATATCATCCGCTGCAAAAAGGAGAAATGGAGTAAACAGGTGACAGTTTGGTACCCAAGAGATGGTGCTAGGAGCCGAGGTCGCAAAGCAAGAAGGTGGGAAGACGAACTGAAAATGACCGCGGGACCCATGAAGCTAGTACGGGACCCCTTTGGATAAGAGTAGCGGCAGACAGAAAGCAGTGGAAAGAATTGGAGGAGGCCTTTGCCGTAAGGCACACCGAAAAAAAATATATTTTGTCGCGATTCTAAGTTTTGTAGTATAAGTTTCGATTTTACATTTACTGTACCCATAATTTACTGTACATAAATACTATACTGTTATTATTTGTTAAAATGTTCGGGAAATAAAGGCTTTATTATTATTATAAGTATATAATACATTTCTATCTATATTTTACAGGAAAAATAAAATGATCTTTCTAAGTAGTAATCCTAAAAAAACCTCCACAAACAAACTCAATTTTGCGGTTTGGTTTTTTTGTTGCTGAGGTGTAAGGCGAATAGTAAAATAACTTTAATACGTCTAAAGATGGTATGGAACCCTGGGTAGGCGAGTCCGACTAGCACTTGACCGATATTTTTTCCTTAAAAAATTGTATTATCTCGGAGACTATCGATGATGTGGAGTACACAATGAGATTATAAATAGTTTAGCCTTTTCGAAACATTGTCATGCAGAAAATGTCGTCTGGCTTTCTAGAGCTGCCACCTAGTGATGAGTAGACTAAACTCGTACTGAGGGCAATTAAATTCTTATACATACACATATGTACTAGCCAAACGAAAGCAGTTATATTTCTTTTAATAATATTTTCCGAAACGATATTGTACTTTGTACTAATCCACATCGCAAAAATAAAGTCACAGATAAATATTATCACAATTTATTATAACAAGGTAGATATTATGTACTAACGGCTACAACATTTATCACTAAATATTTCATAAATTAACCATACTCTCAATTATGTAAATAACAGGAATAGGGCTAGGTAACAAGTAAAAATACAATCCTAATGCCTTAAGATTTTTAGTATGTGTTTTACAAGATATTTATTATATTACATAGTATTTGTACCAGTGGCGAAAAAAAACTAACATAACCACAATGGATATATGTATACTTACATAAATATATATTTATATAATACATGGATTTAAAGACTAAACAAAACATTATTTCTTTAAAAAATACAATTCAAAAATGTTCAATAATTATTATTTTCATTGCATTTTTCTTTATTTTCATTCTCACTTTTAAGCTTTGGTCTACCTGGTCTTCTCCGCTGCATCATAGCCCGTTTCCAATCTTCCATTTTATCCATTTCTGGATAATTTATAACTTCACCAGTCTTGGGATCAATCGGATACAATCCATTAGGAGTATGTTTCTTCTTAGCCATGTCCATGCCGTGTTTCCGTTTCATATGTTTATTGTAATTCGGCCAATTAGTAAATTCCCGTTGGCATATACTACAAGAATACGGCTTGACACCGGTGTGCTGACGAATATGTTGGTTCAATATTGTTTTGAAGCGAAAACTTTTTTTACAGTATGAACATACATAGGGCAGAGAGTCCGTATGTATTATGCTGTGGGAAGCAAGTTGTTTCTGTAACCGAAAACACTTTCCACATTGATCACAAGCGAAAGGTTTATCCCCAATGTGAACTCCAACATGTTTACGTAGCTGTGACGCTGTTTTAAATGACTGTTTACATATCTGGCACTTGTGAGGCCTTGCATCACTGTGTTGGAGTATATGACACTCCAGATTTTGCTTATGCAGAAAACACTTGCCGCATACTTCACATATATGATCACGAGGCCTTTCAGTGTGTGTCAACAAATGTTTATTCACACTATTCTTATTTTTAAAAGATTTCTGGCATATTGAACATGTTAAGCTCGTATTAGACCGCTGTATCGGTAATTGTCTGACTCTCTTATCATTATAAAGCTCAGTTGTGTGTCTGCTTAGTTCGTCAATATCTAAAAAGCTTGCGTTACAACCTTTACATACAAACTCCGAAGTTGTATGAATTTTTCTATGTAGATTAGTCTCATGGGGTGTTAGGAACCGCTCGCAACATATATGACAGCACAGCTTAAGGTGTTTTTTATGCCTTCTCACGTGAATAAGAAAGCTATCTAGACAGAACTTTCTTAGTTTGCAGTCTGTGCATCTATATGCATTGCAACAGTTATGATATTGTATTGAATGTGCTTTTAATTCCTCAATATGAGGAAATTGTGTCCCACAGTACGAGCACTCCCAGTTATAGTCCTTCCACGTCAATTTTAACTCAGCGAGGGGTATTGCATCAAGACTATTCGATACACTCTTATTTTTCCTACTTTTACTTAAGTTTTTTGATCTATTATTACCCTTTCTTAATGGTTCAGGGCATTCAGCAGTCTCTTCACATTCTGTTTTAACATTAACGTCGATAGCATCCTCGTATTTAACGTCGGAAGAATCATGCGTGAAGTATTCACTGCCAGAATGATCATCTTCCTTTTTCACGTGTAGCTCTAAAATTACCTTATTTAAAGTTAATTGAGCCTGTTTCACGGTTGACACGAACTCGTATACGCGTTCTAACGTACTTAGACATACGAAACAAACTGTTTTAGGTAACATATTTGATTTGAAATCGATCTCGGCGTTCACGCAACTGAGTTTAGTGATCATTTCTGTGCAGTTTTCGTCGTCTGTAGCAAATTCTGATAGTTTATTGTAGGGTTTTAGGCTGGCGCAAAGACGACAGTAAGCCGTTTGTAGAAAACTCATTTTAGAATTCATTTTAATTGGGTAAATAAAACTAAATAACAATAATGTTTGCTAAACTTTAGT
Source organism: Furcula furcula (assembly GCA_911728495.1). Classification (NCBI taxonomy): domain Eukaryota; kingdom Metazoa; phylum Arthropoda; class Insecta; order Lepidoptera; family Notodontidae; genus Furcula; species Furcula furcula. The sequence goes on along the minus strand of OU452269.1, from coordinate 12,947,395 downwards.
AAATAACTTTGTTTGACTGACGTTGACTGACAGTTGACGCATTTTTGACAGCTTGAAATAAAGTAGTGTCTCTCTCTTGAAACTTATTATTCGACTAAGAAAGTGAGAAGTTGACTAATTGACTAACCAAGGACTAACCTTTTCCATTGTTTCCATTACATGCGTAGACAGAATCTTCCTCTAAGATTACATGAGACATAGAATTCTACATTATGTTTGGGATAAAAAAATATACTGTTGAATTGAGAACCTCCTCCTTTATTAAAGTCGGTTAAAAATAGAGCGACACGACCAGGGAGAGGTCAGGCGCAGGACCGCCTGTTTTTACATGCCAGTCCGACGCACGAACGATCATCTTACTTTCTAGACATACAGGTAATCGACCTAGACAGTAAGGAACAACTAACACAAAGTAGGTAGTTGCCCCCCGAGGATTTGATTCCGTGACCACTAATATATAATTTAGTAAGGTTAGCTTACCTAGTTAGGAATAGGAATATTACATTTCTTCGGAGTCGCTGGACGTTCAGGGTGTGGGCCTTAGGACGTCCATTGAGTACGGCGGCGACTCCGAGGAGGACGGTGGCGGGGTTGCGATCCCGTTCCCCGTAAGCGCAGTGTCTGTCTGCTACCCGAGGGGCTACAATGCACTCAAAGGATACGGTCAGTATGCAACCGAGCGGCTTTTGCCCGCTCGGTCGACTCTACCCCTATGATCTGCTGGCGGAGTAAACTGTCGCTTAGAAATAAATTGACACTTTACAAAACCTGCATCCGTCCCATCCTAGCTTACGCCACAATAATAGCCTCCAGCCAGGTTATTCAAACAAAACCAATTCCTTCGACATGCCGTCGGTGCCCCGTGGTACATGCCACGGTGCTGAGTTCATGGTGGTTTAACGATGCGTCGGCAGCGGTGTTAAAGGGAGGATCCTCCTCATTCTCCGGGTTGGAGAAACTTCGCTTACACGATTCAGAAATCGGTAGCGCCATCTGTCTTGTTGTATGTACTTCACTTCATCGCATCGCAACGCTACCACATGTGGCGTCATCTGGCTGTGTCGAGGCTATTTAAGTATGTATTTACAACAAAAAAAAAAGTATGTAAGTTGTGTGTGTATCAGTTGTCTGGTTTACATAGTACAGGCTCTGCCTAGTTTGGGATCAGATGACCGTGTGTGGATTGTCCCGATATATAAAAAAAAAAGCGTGCGTCCACCCAAACCCGCTAATCGGCGCCGCAGCTGACTATATCCCCGACCCCGACCCTGGTCCCTCAGATCGTCGAACTGCCGTACATCGCCGCCGTCCGCGGCATGTACTGCTCGACCCACCCGACCCGATGTCCTCTTGGACCATGACACAACACCGACAACGACGTCACGAGTTGTAAACACATCAACACACAGACACCGGTCTCGCCGGCGAGGCTGAAGGGGCGTACGCATGCGACCTCGACATGCATCCCCTCGCTGAGTTTCTTGCCGGTTCTTCTCAGGTGGTAAACTCTCTAAGTGGCATCCCAAGCCGAGGCCGTGCTTCCCTGAGGTGCCCTTGTGCTAGTCGATACCCAAGCCCTTCTGGCTTGAGCCCTTTAAGCGCTCGCCCTCTTGTCCGGTGAAGCTATCATGGCCATCTGCGGCCAACAGTAGTACTCCTACAAAAAAAAGGCAAGGCGCTCAAAGGCAAGGCACTGAGGGGCAAGTGCCCCTGCACCAAGTGGTGCAGACCCCACCGGAAAGCCCGGGTAGCCCAACGCGACAGCCGCGGGGGTTTTAGTAGGTAAAAATCCCACATACCTGTTGACCCCCACAGGTCCCGATGACTTAATAGTTTTATCCCGCGAAAATAAAAAAGGTAATATTACATTAATATAAAATACTATTATTATTATTTAAGTTTTCTATTTTATATGCTGTACATTCCACCCACTTTCACATACTAAAAATATAATATTTCTTTCACGCTAGAATTTCGAAGCATTTGTGTGCTAAATCATGTTACAATAAAATTATTTTAGTGCTATTATACAAATAGTTATTAACTTAATAATACTAACAACAATTTCTGGATAATAATAAAATAACTTATTTACAGTAGAAAATAAAATAATAATACTTTAATAAAAACAACTCTGGGATTATTAGAACGATGACGGTTTCAAAAGAAAAATCCATATTCACAAATGCCATGCCAGTCACAATTTCGGCTATGGTCCAGGGGGGTGTGATGTAATAGAGGTTTGGACCCCTGGTCAATGGTCAGGCGTATTAGCTTACCGTTAGGGAAATATCCTTTCAAATCGTGAATACATTGCAAAAAATATATACTAGTGCAGTTTCTGGAGGGCAAAACATTAAAAAAAATACAAAGGATTAAGGCTTTAGCTAGATCACCTACATTTATTGTAATTTTGATTGAAAACTGGTACACCGTTCATGTCCGCGATAGTACCTCATATCTCACCAGAGTTGCCATAAATAAATTAAATATCCTCCTGTTTTATCACTTTCTTCTTTCCTCTCTTACCAGGCACCATAATTCTAGACTTCCACTCCTCAGTCCCGACCGGATCCTCGACTTGTATAATCTGTCCAGTCTCGGGATTAACCGGAAACACACCTTCCGGTGTAATTTTCTTTTTCGAAGTGTCCGTACCGTGCCTCCGTTTCATATGTTTATTATAATTCGACCAGTTAGTGAATTCCATGCCACAATTCTGACAAGAATACGGCTTGGCTCCGGTGTGCTGTCGTTCATGGTTCTTCAGAATCTGTTTGAAACGGAATGCCTTATTGCAGTACGAGCAGACGTAAGGCATGGAGTCCGTATGGACAATCTTGTGAGCGTTCAACTGGTACTGGAGTCTGAAACACCGTCCGCACTGCTCACAGGAGAATGGTTTAACCCCAGAATGCATTTCTACATGTCGTCTCAACATGTTAGGATATAGGAATGATTTGTTGCAGATCCTGCAGACATGTGGACGGACCTTGTCGTGGGACATTATGTGGGAAGTTAGGGTGCCCTTGTTGTAGAACATCTTGCCGCATCGGTCGCACGTGTAGTTCCGCTTCCGGTCTATCGTGTGCAGCTTCATGTGGTCGCGGAGGCTGTTCGGGTTTTTGTACACTTTCTTGCATAACGGACATGTTAGATCTTCTATTGTGATTGGTGTACCTTTAAGGAGAATTGATGTCAACATTATTAGTTAGTAGGTACAGGTAGCTGCCACAACAGTGTTAAATATTCTGTCGCCAAGCAGCGACGTGTAAACACTGCCGTGCTGCGGTGTAAAGGGAACTGTAGCTGGTCAAATTACTGGGCTCTGAGAGTTCATAGAAAACTATTGTCTCTGGTGACATGCGGATTACAATTCAGCTGTTCGATTCAATTACGATTAAGTATTTATTGTAATAATGGCAAAAGAAACAGACCACAAAGAAACTGACAGATGTCTTGACCATAATTTATTACTGAAAAAGATTGCCTATAACGGTATTCGAGGTGACCTGTTTCGATGGTTCGGTTCCTATGTAACTAACAGAATACAGAAAGTGGTAGTAAATGGTTTTGAGTCAGACACAACTTCTGTAACATCCGGTGTTCCGCAGGGATCAATATTAGGCCCTTTGCTTTTCGTGTTATTCATTAATGATATAGGTAAGTGTTTTATGAATTCCCATTATTTACTATACGCAGATGATCTCAAAAATTTTCGTAATATTAATTCCATTTCTGATTGTGAGAAACTTCAACAAGATCTAAACCGTTTTTTCGAATATTGTAGAGTAAATAAGCTTCATTTAAATAATTCCAAATGCAATTCAATCTCCTTTACTAAAAATATCAATAATATAAATTTCACATATTTTCTAGGGGATTCACCTCTAGGTAAAACCCCACTCATTCAGGACCTTGGTGTGCTGCTTGACTCCAAGCTTCATTTTGACTTGCACGTAAATAAAATTGTAAATAAATCCATTAAACTCTGTGGTTTTGTCATGCGGTCTTTGAAACCTTTCAGGAACTGGCATACCTATTTATTACTTTTTAATAGCCTTGTCAGAGCTCAGTTGGAGTATGCGGTTCCTGTGTGGAATCCTCACTATCATAAGTATAGTGATCAGATAGAGAGAGTGCAACGTAAATATCTCAAAAGTGTCAGCTATAAATGTTTTCGTGCAAAAGCTGCTTACGAATCTCTGCTAAGTAAATTTAAAATAACTTCGTTAAAACATAGACGTGTACTTCACGATCAGTTATTTGTACATAAAGTATGCCATAATAAATTTGACTGTATTAAACTCATGAATTTGATATATATACAGTTACCTAGTAGTTCTCAACGTATCCGCAGTAACTATAATCAGAAACTGTTCGCCCCTAAACTGTGCAGAACGGTTGCAGGTGAGAGAGCGCCTCTAAGACGCATGATGAAAATGTATAACGACAACTTTACTGAATTAGATTTATTTGCTAGTTCGGCTGTACAATTTAAACGTAATGTTATAACCAAACTCATGGAGCAAGTCTAAATTTTTTCTTTTTACTCTAAGCTAAAGTAATCTAATCTAATCATTGTAACTTAAATCTAGTTAGTCCTCCATAATAAACACTGTATATCATCCAAGTTAAACCTTATTGTCATTGTATACTTATATTAATCGTAAAACGTAAATCTGTTTAAGTAAGTATTTAAAAACTCTGTGCTGTAATTTAAGTTTAATCTGTGGTCAACGGTGCAGGTTGCATAATTACCTATTTTTAGTATCCATATTTGTTATTTTACCTTATTATGTAATCGTTTGTTGTCCCAAATAAAATAAAATAAAATAAAATGTCAAATGTTATCTATTAAATCTGCCCTACATTAATTTGAATAAGAAAAATATATATTTTTTGTACTAGTGGTTGATCCCACCAGTTGGTATTTCATGATGCAGCAATGGTGCAAGCCCACTAGCTCAATCACACGAGGACAACAAATGGGTGGCAGAGGTATTGGCATGCCAATGGCCCGCCTCTACTACGCCACCTACACATAGACGGATCATGAAACGCTGGCAACCTCCACAAGAACTCAACGGCACTCAGAGCTTACTTCGCTGCTATCTCCTGGAATTTGGAGGCAGTTCCTCAGTGTAAAAAAATCGGCCGCAAAGCAACAGCACAGTAAATGTTGCTGTAGTCTGAATTGAGGTGTTACTTAACAAGTTGTCTCACCAGACAAACAGAAGCTGACTGACCATGGGCATATAGCAAGTACTCTTGTCAAGATGCATAAAAAGATTTAAAGAAGCCAAGCGTACCAGGTTTTCTTCTAGGTTTTCTTTTCTGTTTAGCAGAATTATAATCCCGTAGATGTGTCTTCAGAGAGTCCTCATTTTTCAATATTTCTCCACACAGGGGGCACGGTATTTGTGCCTTCTGGAAATGTTCCTTTACATGTGAACTTAGGTTGTCTGATTTGCTGAGCGAAAGACCGCAGTAGTAACAATGATGCCTGGAAGTCCAATAAGATATATGGTAGAATTTTGGCTGCTTTTAGTCTGGGTGATTTCTATTTATCTAACATAGTATTGCGTTGCCTATCTATAGAGAGTTTCATTGCATTAAGACATTAGTTATTCGGTAGCCTCTGTGGTGCAGTGATAAACTGCTTGCTTTGCAAACTGGAGGTTGCAGGTATGACTAATAATTAATTTCACCATCTACAGTGCCCTTCACACTGGAACACAACATTTACACACTGCTGCTTGGCGGCAGAAAGTCTGACACTGCGGTGGTACCTAGTACTGGTACCTGGACATTCTCTTGCACATGAGACATACCAACTAGTAAAATATAATCAGATATTATAAGAAAAATATAGGCACAATCAATTGCTAACTCTAATGTATAAATCAACTGTACAACATTATATTGTAGACTGACCTTAAACATTTCCTATGTTTTCTCACATGTTTGATGAATGAATGAAAATCATCCTTCCTTCCTACTTTACAATCGATACAAGTGAACGCAGAACACTTCCCGTGGACCACTTTGCAGTGAGATCTTAACGTATCCATATTAAGAAACTCAATATTACAGTACGCACAAACCCACGGGTAATCCTTCCACGTTCTAACATCTTTTTTACTCAGATCTGATAGTTCCTTCGCATATATCGTTACGTTGGACGTGTATGGTACGTTGCACATTGCTGCATCTAAAATATCTTGGACATTTATAGTGTCATCATATTGAGACTCATCTAAATCCGGTTCTTCCTTGAGCTCCCGCTTCACTTCTATGCTAACATCCATCTCTTCGGAATACTTATCGCGCTGTTCCTCTTCATACTTGAAGGCTGGGTCGTCCGGAGACGGTAAGTCGTCGAAAACTTCGATCCTCTCATCGTCAGACAAATCGCTTTTCCTCTCGTCATTAGCACTGAATATGTGCGTTAATACGTCTTGTGCGCGTTTCACGTTATCCAGGAACTCGTATGCTTTATTCAGGCTGTCGTAGCACACGAAACAAATAGTTTTCGGCAGGATATCTCCGTTTGAAACGTTGATGTACACTGCATTGAGGAATGCCAGTTTTACTATTATTTCGTCGTGTTTTTTAACGTCGTCGTGTAGGTTCAGAAGTTTGTCTGAGCTTTTAGCTTCCGCACAGAACCGGCAGTATGAATTTTCCATCGTTTAGATGTTGTTATCTCATACCTAGTTCATTATTTATTACATTCTAAAAAAAATATAAAAATAAAAACACTTGGTACTCAATTAACATTAACTGTCAACAAATACTGTGTATTTTATTAGCCGAGTCTATTTTAATGATTGAACCATAGAGTAAAGCAAGGTGTTGCAATCATTTGAAAAATTTCCTCTTAATCTCGTCAAAACACCAAATATAAAATGTTAAGTGTCTATTTGAAATAAAAAAAATTTTGAATTTTGAAATTTTAATGTGGGCTCTTAGGCATCTCAGAGTAATTAGAATGGAGCTAGTATCGCGTCGATTGCCCGAACAAATTTTTCGTGGCACTTTTGCGGGGTGCGGGAGGCGAAGTAAACACACGCAGATACAATTTCACGCATACCCACACTATAATAAACTCGCAACACATTCAAAAAGATACGCACACAAATAAAGAATGACCTGAACATATGAAAAAAAATTGGCAGAGGGGTTAGCCATTCTAATTACTCTGAGGTAAGCGCATCATGATCTCTCCAGAGGTATCTCCTATAAGTTAGGCATACATAACATTTTCGTTAGAGTAATTTTAATACTTGGCAAGATTTGAACAGAGCATATTTTGAAGTTTATTTAATACTTGCAGGGCGGCTGGAGGGGCTGCGACGACCGCTAGTAATGCAAAGCAACGTAACTAATGCAGCTCTAGGTTCCAGCTATATATTTGCGCCCTGTGCGGTCCATGGCACACCATGGGGCCTTGTTCTCATGAGACGCACGGTTTGGTGAAAGAAATTTCATCCTTACTTATCGAAGTCTCAGAAGACCGTCGGGCTGGTAGCGTTTTCTGCCAACGTATAAGCTTGGCTATACAAGAGGTAATGCCGCCAGTCTTTTAGATACCCTTCCCTCCCAGTGCGGCGACAACTTGGAAAGTTTTACTAGTTTAAGTATACATATTTGTAAATAAAATGTAAATAAGATAGATAGATATACTCTTTATTGTACACAAACTCACCTACACATAAAATAAAACACATAAAAACACTTAAAAACTGAAATATGTACAAAGGGCGGCCTTATCGCTATTCGCAATTTCTTCCAGGCAACCTTGGGATGGAAAAAAGAGAGAATGAAACATAAAAGTGGGGTAGTTAGCTAGTGCAACAATTATGATATTTAGAAAACAAAAATAAAAAAGAAAGAAAGTAAAGAGAAGTAAGTATTTAGTTTTAATAAATTATATCAACATACCTCACTTAAGTTAGTTTACTATAAAAAAGGCATATTCAAAAAAGGCATCAGCCCATGGCTTTTGCGACCAATCAAATATAACTGGATATCACAGACGTATAAATGAAACTTCCATTATTTTTTTATTTATTTGTGCTGGATATCTTTTTTTTTTCAGTTAATTTAATTTTTTTATTTATTCACAACAACCCTTATAATACCCGTATTATAATATACTCCTAACTTAGGAGTTAGCTTTACTTATGAGTCCTAACCAAAGATATTATATATAGAAGATCGACATAGTCCGTTATAAAATGAAACCAAAAAAGAATAACCTATGTGGGAGTGAATTATTTATGTGTAACGGAAAAAAAAGTGTTGTTAAAAAGTACTACGTACGTAATCGATATCGATGATATTTTGTGTGAAGCAGTGGCGTGCAGTCCATATAGGCAAAAAGTGTTTGCCTACCCTGTGATTTTCCCAATCAGACATATCAATAAAAAGTGTGCATAGTAATATTTCGTTTTCAATTATTTCACCATTGTAAATAAAGAAAAGCACGCAAAATATTTGAAATCAATCACCTATGCGCGACGAACTTAACATAAATGCACTGTACTATACCTATCTACTCATAAATGTAAAGATAGATTTTGCGCGCGGGCCACGCAAAGACACGATACGGCGTTGCCTCAATATGCACACATTCAAACAGATTTCTTGCACACAGACTCACACCGATACACGCACCCATAAATAATCTGACATGTATAATAGAAGAAATATCACGCACACAGACAAAGGACAGAGACACAGAGAGACACTGCCTACCAAAAGTGACATTTCAATATAGTTTAGTCCCAATAGATATTTATGTTACGACATGAATGCTAATTTGACGCGCATAGATATTGCAGCGGCAGATCATTTTGTTAGGCGTTCGGAAGCGAATCACGAGACGCGAGTTCGTATCCTCTTAGAATCGAAGTTTCTTTTTGTAATGTTTTTAAATTATTTAATAGAATATAAAGCGGTGCAGGTATATAATAAGTAACGAAAAAGAAAAGAGGACGTGTGAGCACGTAGGTCGTACTTTGCGAAAGATAATAATTTAGCTATTATATTTTTCGATAGTAGGTATGTTTATTTTTTTAACATGGTCTGCGGCATATTAAAGTAAAATCCATGGCTGCATGGATTTTAATTTAATATACTTAGGTACTTCCTACATAATCGTAAGATTCGTTTTAGTTATGGGAGTGAAATAGAATATATTTAGGAATATTTGAGCAAAAATGCAATAATGAGTCAACAAAAATATAAATAATTCTGTGTTAACGCCATCTATCTCTTGTTATAGGCCCAGGCGACGTTTAAAAAAATGCCCATGTCAGTAATTCAGCTCAGTAAGTTAGTAAAGCTCCATCTAACAAAAAAGAATCTTAATGCAGTTTGTCGCCTAGGCCTATAACAAGAGATAGATGGCGTTAACACAGAATTATTTATATTTTTGTTGACTCATTATTGCATAGCAGTGCTCATTTATTCAAAAAAAACATCAGTAAGTACAAATAAATAGACTTACTTATGTTACAGTGTCAATACGTACAATCAAAAAGACTGTTACCCTACGATTCTAGAGATCTAAGAAATTAGCTTTTTTGCCTACCCTAATCAAAAAGTCAGTGCACGCCACTGTGTGAATGTATACACAATTATCTGTATAATTGAAAATTGATGTTGATTTAAAACAAGTTATTAATAACCTTTAGTATTGCAAATCTCATAATGAAATTGTCAAAAGTGGTAAAACAGTCATTCTAAACAAAAATTGTAGTTTCTTTTTGCTGTAAACATCGTAAATCGGATCATGAAAATAAGTTATCGTTCCGCATGTTAAAATTAGTCAAATCAGCATGCATTATAAATAATAATTATTAAAGTTCAGTTTAGGTGAAGGAGCTTCCCCTATGAGATTCTTGAGAAGTATGCAATATTTCTAAATAGTATAAAACCAAAACATTAGGCGGGCGTGTTGGGCTAACAGTTCAAAATCCGGGCTGGCTACCCAATAGGTCATTGGTTCGATTTCCACCAAGTCTCTGGGTTTTATTTATCTATTAAGTATGTATTTACAAGTAAAAGTATATGAGTATGTATAAGTAAAAGTTGTCTGGTTTCCATAGTAGAGGCTCTGCCTTGTTTGGGATCAGATCACCATGTGTGGAGATCAAAGTGGAATAGACCTTCGTCCCAGGTTATTATCATAAAGACAAACAATATACTTATATTGCAAAATACATACTTATTTCAGCATTCATAAAAATATATACTTCAGCTTCTTAGTGACGACAGTAGGTATATAGAGCACGTTTTGTCTGGTAACATCTTAATGTTATTTAAACCAGATGAACACGAAATATATAATTTGTTGTGAAGGATCGAATAAGCAATGTTATCACCAGAGAATCAAATTTGCCGACGTAGCTTAACGAATTACCAGACTGGAGTGGCTGCTCATATTTGCTGTAAAACCGATGATCATTGGGAAACAGTGGTTTTGGAGTGGTCATCGGTACGAAATAATGATTTTTGTTTACATGTTAACAATAAAGATGTAACGGCGGATTTAGATGTAGCGACAGAGTTTGAAAGGTTTTTTAGTGATGTTCCTATTAATATAACGAAAACTCTGAATTCCTCGTCCACTTCCGCTGAAATAATATTAAATGAAAATGTACCACAATGTGACACAGCTATTAAATACTCTTTTGTGACTGCTAAAGACATCATAAAAACTTTTAAACAACTTAACCAGAAAAAGACGGCTGATGTATGGGGGCTTTCTGTGCAATTAATAGCATATATAATTGACGTTATTGCTCCTCAATTAGCAGTTATATTTAATAGCTGTGTCAAGAATGGAGAGTTTCCTGACCTCATGAAGCACAGTAAAATAATACCTTTATTCAAGTCTGGTAGTACCACTGAACCTACGAATTTCAGACCAATTTCGGTGTTGCCAGCCTTGAGTAAAATTTTTGAAAAGCTTCTTTTGGATCAAATGTTAGATCATTTCAATAAATATAACTTGTTTCATGATAAACAGTTCGGCTTTAGAAAAAATCGGTCCACCACTGACGCGGGAGTCGAATTATTAAAATATGTATATGAGGCTTGGGAGGAATCACAGAACGCCCTTGGTGTATTCTGTGATTTATCCAAGGCTTTTGATTGTGTAGATCATGATACGATGGTCAGGAAATTACGCCACTATGGTATAAGGGACAGAGCTCTTGACCTTCTAACTTCATATTTGAATAATAGAATTCAGAAGGTTGACATTAACGGTAAGAGATCTCCTGGTTCTGTGGTCTCCATGGGCGTCCCTCAAGGTTCAATATTAGGCCCATTTCTGTTTTTAATATATATTAATGACTTACCCTACTTCGTAGGGGACAAACTAAATGTTGTATTGTTCGCTGATGATACCTCTCTTTTATTTAAAGTCAGGCGTAAACTCTATGATTATGACGAAGTGAACAATGTACTTTCTAAAGTTGTCCATTGGTTCAATGTTAATAATTTGAAACTTAATGAGAGCAAAAACAAATGTGTGAAATTTGTAACACCAAATGTAAGACAGGTGGCAACCAATGTGGAAATTAATGGAGCGACGTTGGACCTTGAGGAGTCGACTGTGTTCTTAGGTATAACAATTGACGCTACACTACAATGGGGCCCACACATTAAGAAATTGTCAGGTAGACTGAGTTCCGCGGCTTATGCAGTTAAAAAAATAAGACGTTTAACTGATATCGAAACCGCTAGAATTGTTTATTTCAGCTATTTCCACAGTATTATGTCTTATGGTATATTACTGTGGGGATCTTCTGCAGAACTTAATACCATTTTTATTCTGCAGAAAAGAGCTGTGAGAGCCATTTACAATCTGGCTCCTACTGATTCACTGAGGGAAAAATTCAAAGAAATAGATATTCTAACGGTTGTTTCGCAATTCATATTTGAAAATTTAGTTTATATTCAGAAAAATATTGGATCTTTTAAAAAGTACAGTGCGATTCATAGTGTTAATACCCGGAACAAACACAATCTTGTATTACATTCCACACGTCTCCACAGAACAAGCAAATCGTTTATGGGCCAAAGTATACGCTTCTATAACAAACTGCCGCAGGATATCCGAGATCTTCCACTGAATAAATTTAAACCTTTGATAAGAAGCCGGTTGTCGAAAAAGGCTTATTATAAAATCTCGGATTACCTAGAGGATAAAGCTGCGTGGGCTTGAACTGCTCAACTCTTGCAAGCTTAGAATTGTAGGCTTACAGTTTGTAACACCTCTTAATCTGGTGGATTACTGATGGCTGTTTCACAAGACAAATAATTGATGATATAAATACTATGTGAAAGTGTTTTGTGTCTTGCCTGACGAGGTACTGCTTAGCAGCAGAAGTTAAATGTGAGCCACGGGTGATTTTGGTTCGGTCATGCTCGCCATCGAAAAGTCTTTGCTTGTGGCGGCTTCGTGTGGCGGGTCACCCCCTTCCCTCTGATATGGTTGAGGGGAGTGATGGCTGCTGCTCGAGTCAACTCGTGCGCGGGTGCTGCTTGGGGGGACTGGTCCGACTACTATCCCTTTGGCCTTTTAGATTGTTGAAATTTTTGTCGTAATTTATTGTTTTCTTCTTTTCTCCCTTGCTTTATGTTTCGAACGGCAAGACACAATATCGCTAATGTCGATTAATTTGTAACAAAACAATGTTTAAAAAAAAAGTGAAAAAATGACAAGCCCGCTGAGTTTCTTGCCGGATCTTCTCAGTTGAGGCCGCGTTGTGATCCGGTGGTAGCTTTTAAAAAATTACCATTCAAAAGTGCTAGCGTTAAGCCTATTTGAAATAAAGATTTTTGAGTTTGAGTTTGAGGAGTAGACACCACTAACCGGAAAACGCAGTGTAGGAGGTTCTGTGTTTCTAGGTTCTGATTTTATTTTCTGACTAACGACTTGACATAAATACCTGGTGGCGTATGGGTAAATTAAAGTAAGTAAAGTTTAATTATAATAATAGGTTCACAGGGTACCTGTCGATAGCGGTAAAATAACTATTTATGTAAGAACAAGATCATCTGTTTTTCAATTGGAACTGCTAACAAACATAATTTATTTAGTGTTATCGTTTCCTAAAGGAACTGGTACTGACTTATATTTTTTTCAGTGTCATACATAAGTACAAGTAAATTAAATAAGGTACAGCCTCTTATTAGGCAACGTTGATGTTGTGACACACTTTGTATAAAACATTTTGCCTCAAAATGTATATCGCAGACAGAAATCAAAATCTTTATCACAGACACTGGAATATTGTAGGGATTCCATCCATCCTAGTCTTTAATTTTATAAAAGCAATTTTATAATTTGATAAGACAAAAATAGATGCGGCTATTTTTGTCTTATCAAAGAATTATTTTGATAATCTGAAAGAATACATTTAAATTATTATTATTATCATATCAATTTACATAAAGAATATAGAGACTGCAAAATATTTTTTGACCGTATAAATATAAACTCCTTGAACCCCTGGAGGACTGGCATTTTTACGCATTTTCGATGTAAGCGCTCAATGCTTATCGCGCGGCGGGATATCATGTTACGGGCCACTTACGAGCGTTATCTAAAAATAAATACTTAACCGATTTGGGTTCTGTAAACTGAGTTCTATTTATAAAAGTATTAGCTATGATATATACCCTTTTTTAAAATTAGAAATATCGATTTTTTAAAGAAAAAGGTCAAAATAGATGAATTTTTGGCAATGTTGATTTTACCTATTTTTGATCTCGATTTTGAGGATAGAATATTGACCCAGGCACTCATAAAGATCCATTCTTTGCATCTAAACTCCTTTTCATACATGTTTAAACATAAAACTATAAAAAAAATCGAAATGAAATCAAAACTTTTTTCAACTGACGTCATCGCGCGCTATGACGTCATGGTATGCAAAATTTTCGATAGTTATATTGGATTTTATGCCTTTATCTTCGAATTATTATCGTTATCATGTAATTACGATGTATTTACAACAATTACATTACAAAAAATATCGAAAATTTATCAAAAGTAAACAAACAAACAATGAATCACCCGGGTCAGATTTCAGTTCGAAAATATCCAATTTTTTGATAAAATACGGTCTAAATAACGTGTACACTGCATTATTAATACGTCATAACACTAAACACAACTAAATAATATCATTCACCTGAAAATAAGACACTATTTACATTAAATAAATAAACATTCATTGACCACTATGTGCCGCCATTATGACTACTACCGCCGACTTTTTTCTTTTTTTTTGCCACTTGAAGTTTGAATTAAAAAGTCAAAATGACAAGTGACTGATGGTCCAATAAAGGCGGAAATACACTCGGCTAACCATAGACAAAATACTGTAGAACAAAATTTACCGGTAAAACGCAATAAAAACGGTATAACGGTCGTGGTGAAATATGCACCATCGGTCTCTGAGTGTTTTCCATTTATAGACGTCATGGTGAAATATGCACCATCGGTTCCTGAGTGGTGAAACTAAAACAAAAAGACGTAGAATTTATATTTGTGCCACTATTAAAAACTATTTGCTTAAATATCGATATCGATACTCATGACGTCAGGACTTTTTCAAGCACTATTGTACACAAATCGTTTTACATTTTACACAAAAAAAACCCGCTATTTTTCATATAAATGTAATAAATTATGATCAGTTTGAAGAAAAACATGTATTCTACGATATTATTAGGATTTTCAACCAAAACCATAAAAATATAGCAAGCAAAAATGCAGTCAGGAATAGTAATCAATTACCTGTGAAATGTTTACTTATTCGTTGTATTACGATTTGTAACATCACATGCACTTATTGCACAAGCCACCATAATGGAACAATAATATTTTATATTATAAATTTGAGATCGTGCTAAATTATTAAGATTTACTTTGACAGTAAACAGACCGCGAGGCAGCGTAGCAGTGGCTAATGTCAAAAGTGATGCGGAATAAAAAAAAAGAATTTTATCTCTGCCTCTGTTGCACTCGTGCAGTTTGTATTTGATTAGAACTTCTCCTTCCCACGCTATGTTCATCTTTTTGAACGTAGTGAAAAATTCTATATCTATGGTCCTAACCGCTTCACACGATTTTCTCCTAATTCTAGTTGAAAACCCTGATTCAAGTTCATCCTGGAAATAGACGATAGTTACCATAGTTACGGGGACGCGGAGGGACAGACACGGTACTTGGACGCGATGGATACTTTGATAATCCAAAGGATGGATGATATGTAGGTCTAACCCAATCCATCCAACCTCAGGGTCCAACCAAGGCCAATCCTTTACGACCGGGCGGCCCGGCGACGACTTTGCGATTGTTCTCAGTCGTCACCACTGGCTACGTTCCCACTGCTCAGAGTAAATAGTCCCACTGGTGACTAACGGGAAAATAAATCCGATTTGTCGCCAGTGGTGACGAATGAATCATTAAAATCCCAGTTGTTACCAGTGGCGAGAGTTGGGACTTATAATTCCCTATTATCGCTACTACAATAAAAAAAAACATCATCATCCGCCGGAAGACGTCCACTGCTGAACATAGGTCTTCGAACAATTGGCTATTTGCGTCCACCGGTAACCTGCGACGCCTACAATGTCGTCAGTCCATCTAGTGAGAAGCCTACCTACGCTGCGTCTTTCGGTTCGTGGTCGCCTCTGAAGAACCTTTCTTCCCCATCAATTATCGATTCTCCGAGCAATGTGGCCTGCTGCCCATTGCCACTTCAACTTGCAGATTCTGATAAAAATGATGACAAATTAGGTACAACAATGTATAGATACAAGACAACTGTGTAAAATTTATAAAACTAATGTTCATATAGTACATGATGTAGTGGATTATAAGTTAAATTAGGTAGCATTAATTAGCATTATGCATAGCAGTTTCATTCTTTGCGATTTGTTTACATATTGTAGGAGCGCCACCTAGCGTCAGCCCTGCACGGATTTTTAGAGGGTAGATTTCTTTTTTTTTTTTTTTTTTTTTTTATATACCCTCGTCTCTTACTACTTTCCTTCCTGAACGGCCCGGTTGGCATCTTTAAATCATTCTGCGTTTCCGTGCTCAAGCCTTCGCACGTCTCCTGAACAATTTAAAATTATTACTTAATAATAGTTAATTTTAATAACAATTCTTTATGAAAATAAAAATTCTATAATAAATAATCTAGATAATAGTAAATTGAAGACCAAGCTCTAAAGATGGGACGGAAGAGAAAACGGAGGAAGAAATACGTCAGACTTCACGAGGATCGAGATATGCTACCTAGTTTTTGGTCATTATTTGATGCGAGGATACCATACCTGGGTTACCTCTTTCAAATGCTGTGATGCGTACTGCTATAACCTGGGCTGTTACTGTCACAAGCTTGATCAAAAATTACGACATATGCTACCTAGTTTTTGGTCATTATTTGATGCGAGGATACCATACCTGGGTTACCTCTTTCAAATGCTGTGATGCGTACTGCTATAACCTGGGCTGTTACTGTCACAAGCTTGATCAAAAATTACGTACTAGTTGCAAATGATTGCAAATCTGGCAGCCTTTGCTGCACAATTTAATTATTATGATGCGAGTTTACCACACCTGGGTATCTGTCAATGTTAAAGTGAGGCGTACCGCCTTATTTCAGGGACCCCTGCCGTCACATAAATAATATGATGTGAGTTTACCACACCTGGGTATCCTCTGTCAATGTTAAAGTGAGGCGTACCGCCTTATTTCAGGGACCCCTACCGTCACATAAATAATATGATGCGAGTTTATCACACCTGGGTATCCTCTGTCAATGTTGAAGTGATGCGTACTGCCGTTTAATGCTCTTAAGGTAAGGTAAATAAGGCAGTTATTTCAAGGACTCCTATCGTCACATAATTATCATGATGCGAGTTTACCATACTTGGGTATCCTCTGTCAATATTAATGTGATGCTTTACTGCATTATTTCATGGACTCCTACCATCATTTATTATAATGCGAGAGGTCTACCTCTTGAGGGCCTGCTTTTAATAAAAGTGAGGCATACTGCTTTATTACATGGACCGGTACCGTCAAAAAAAAAAAAAAAAAAGTCACAGATACCCCAATACTGTGATAATGGTGGTAGTTCAATATCCAAGTACAAGATTACATTCATGTCGGACCTGCAAATATCTCAGCTGTATCCACCCTTACTGCAAATAGGACTATAATTGCCGGCCTTACCGCAGACCGAGCCTCAGCCCGCGCCGCAGCCAACCCTGTAATTACCGCGGCAACCAGCGATGGTTGAAGACAATTTAGGGAAGCAGTTGGAACTTAACGATAACCTTCTTCAGTTGTTTGGCGATGTCCCCTAAGGCACTGACTGCTTTTGAGCCGTCTATACATAGATACATTGCTCGTTAATGGCAAGATGTTCTTCTGAAATGCCTTCCAAAGGAGTTGAAAGGTAACTTAACGAAGGATTATTCATTCCGCGTAACTGCGATTATGTGCAGGCTTCCGATCTCAATTTACGTACAGTAAGTACCTAACAGAAATTGTTATATCAAAGGAAACATCGAAGCAAAAGTTATGAAGCCATTGAGTGGGGCCTGCCGTATACTTTGTAAAAGTCACTATTCTTTATCTAGAAATCGCAGTTTTGTCATATTTTCTATAAATTCAATACTAAAACAGACTCTCATCGAGTCCAGTAGAGACAATCTTCTGTTTGGAGAAATCTTATCTAAAAGTTGCCTAAACAAATCAACAATCAGCGACTAGCCAACCACTTTCAGGGGCAGGCGCAAAACAACGTTTTTCGACCCCCAACGATCGCAACCGGCCGTCTACCGTTACCAGGTACGAAATCGGCCGGTCCCGGTAGGCTAGAGTATTTTCTAGGAAATTGATCAAAATATTACTGATGACAAAATATGTCTTTTGGCTTGGATATAAGGCATATCTAGTATATCTGTCTCATTTTAATATATCCCGTATCGGACTGATATTCCAAATGTTTATTCTAAGCTAAACAAGCGCAAATTCATTTGGTAAATATTACGTAAATATTGTTAAGGACATCTTAAGACCTAAAATATGCTTATTTTAGGGTACTTGTCCACAAAGGTGTGTAAAATACCTATGATATAAAATAATCTTTATCAATTTAACTGTGTACCTAATTATTTTTGTATACAATAAACTTATGTTTGCGACCAGAATTTTAAAACCAGTTATGGAAGACCAGTTATGACAGGTTTATCAATCTATTTCAGTAATTTACCTCATTGATCTATTTTGTATTACAAGATCATTGTCAGAATGTGAAGGATATATTATTTCATACTAAGGGATAGAATAGAACACTCTTTATTTGCAGTTGCACACCAAATTAAAATCATATAGAAAACTTAGAAGAGGAATGAATTAGTATATTAGTATCAGTTATCTGATTTCTAATAGTTTCCATAGTACTCTGCCTAGTTTGGGATCAGATGACCGTGTGTGGAATGACCAAGAATACTTATTATTACTAAAAATTTGAAATTCATTACTAACTTTACTATAAGTAGCTGTGTACCTACTTAAAGAGCGATGTACTATCGCGGACACGAACGCTTACCAGTTTTCAATCAAAATCGTTTGAACGACACGTTCCGTGCGCTTATCCCGCCCGCATGCATTTTGGGCCGGCTCATGCAAGCGTGGTACACCATTCGTGACCGCGAGAGTACATAGGTTTTTATTTTATGTTTCGTCGATGATAAAAATAATAATAATTAGTTTACAACAAGTTAAACAAACTGGTACCACTTTTAAGCTATTCCGCTTATCCCGCAGTCCAATAAGTACATTATAGGTACTTTAAACAGATAATTCTAGTTACCAAAGAACCAAATTGTATAAATCACATCAACAAATTTGTTTTATTTTTGGAAATATACTTATACCTATTCGCTGGAGCTCTAAGTATTTGATGGATGGATGGATATTGTAATAAAATAATAATAATAATAAAAACCGGTCTGCATAAATTTATTGGCATAAATAAAAAATAATATGAAGGACAAAAAAAAAAAAAAAAAAATTATAAAAAATTAATTGTAATAAAACTGCTATCCACTGCGGTATAGAATATTTAGTTAGTAAGAACTATGCTTACTATGATGATGAAATAATAATTTGATTTAATATCTGGCAATGGTGCGAAATGCGTGGAATAACTAATAGTTATTATTATTATTTTTGTATTCTACGTAGACATTAATTAAAGCCTATCATTTATCACTCAAAAGTGTCCAGGATACAGATTGGACACTGCCCAAAGTGAAATCACTACTTAGTCACTTTTTGGACTTTCCGATATTCATTGATTTGCGAGCAGATACAATTAAAGATTTGTTCTATATGTGACTAAATGCTACATACTCGGCAGAAGACTACAACTTCTTGCAAAGATAGATTATTTAACGTATTTCCACCATTCGCCTTATAGCAAAGGTTATTCAAAAATCCATTAATGAGAAATCCAAAGGTGTTGTGTTACCTTACTGGCCTTTCAACCTGGGGTTTCAACCTTGTTACATTTTTAATATTATAAAAAAAAAAAAAAAAACCTTTGCGCCAGATCTATTACATCTGTTGAACCTGATACTTACAATTTCTTCTTACAGACACAACCTTGACAAAACTTTAACGTTAGTTGCCGCGCAGCTTTCAGGCAAATTCTAATAAAAATATGCTATCGTCTATCATAGTGGAGATTTGGTTAATGTATCTTGGGTACGACACTTGTAAGTAAAGGTGAAGAGTGTATGGATCAATAAGAATTATAATTACAGGACTGATTCAGACCGTGGTCTCTCTCTATCTCTGAGATATTTGATACAAGTTCCAGGTATAGTAACATGAAATCTTATCTATTAATTCTGGACTGGACTCGGAAGCTCTCTCAAAAAACACTGCAACTTTGTTGACTTCAGAAACTGCACATCATATACAAACTTTCATCAATATTTAATCAAATTAAAAGATGTTAGAATTGAATGCACCCAAGATATGGCTGATTATGAATAATCAGGATTTAAAAACCTAACTCTGTCCAGCAAGTTCTGAGGTTTCCTTTATTTGAGACCTGCTCTGAAATAGGTCCAAGATGTCTGGAAACATACATACTTAATTAAAACACAAGTTTTTAGGTAAAGGGTATTATATATTCAGAATCAAAGTTTCATCGCAAACAATTGGTAAATGGAAAAAATTAATAGGTATTCCTTATACGGGTATGTAAGTTACGGGGTTACTTCTATTTTTAGTGCACCTAACTCTGTCTAAATATCTTTTATGTATAGCCCCACGGAGGCACTTGCAGTATGTCGAGTGATATGTGTATCATCTACTTCCAAATTTCCAATAGACTTGGAGACAACATTCATATCAAGGAATACCAGAAATAAAATACTATAAATATTATATCGATGACCGGGATAATCCAATGCCTCTTCAGTACTAAATACTACATTACTAAGTTTTGCAATATACCTATTATTGATATTAATCCTAATGATTTTGGTTATGCAGTTCTCCTTATGTAACCTGCAACAAGCAAATGGTTTTCGTACTGATGCAAAAAACAAATGATGTATTTAGTCATTTATGTTTACTAGTAATTAATGTTAATACTTACCAGTATTTTTTCTATTGCAAAAAGATTTTATAAAATTCGCATTTTATTTTGTGGGTACTCTAAACATCTACAATATGTAAACAAATCGCAAAGAATGAAACTGCTATGCATAATTGAAAATCAAACGAACTCACCTGAGTGAAGTTCGATGATAATTATGCAAGCAGTTTCATTCGAAGCGATTTATACAAACCCACCCTTTAAAAATATTTCATTCTCACCCTACCCTATGCTACAATAAAATGCGAAATTTAATGCAGTTATGCAGGTATAGCTCTAAACATAATGATTTAAAGATGCCAACCGGGCCGTTCAGGAAGGAAAGTAGTAAGAGACGAGGGTATATAAAAAAAAAAAAAAAAAAAAAGAAATCTACCCTCTAAAAATCCGTGCAGGGCTGACGCTAGGTGGCGCTCCTACAATATGTAAACAAATCGCTTCGAATGAAACTGCTTGCATAATTATCATCGAACTTCACTCAGGTGAGTTCGTTTGATTTTCAATTATTATCATGAAAAGTATGAGAAAATATTCGTAACAAGGTACTTACCATTGTGGTCAGTGTGCATTGTCTAAGGAGTGCATTTGTTGATTTCGTAAGCCAAAAATAACGTAGTATAGGCTTCAACACGAAGACGAGGCCTCACTGGTATGAGGCAATGAACTTTTCGGTGAAGAATATCCTTTCACAGTTCATGTTTATATGTTACAGTACTGCATAGTACAATCTTGGGGAAAAACATTAAATTGATTGCCGTCCTTACTCCTACAAGCACAATTCACGACGACACAGTTCTTTTAAACGTAATGCAAGTTGTAATCAAGATTTTACACAATCATTAAGTACAAAATTGAAAAAAATTACAATGAACAACGAACTTGGTAAAATCACAATGGCGTCCACATTTTCAGTTGATTTTCAGTATATAATAATGTACTCTGTGGTCCACATAGCTTTCTGTCTGGTTTTCTGTCTTAATAAAATAAAATATGGCGTCTATATTACAGACGACAAAGGAATGAAGTATGAAGGAGGGAGGAGGGAAACTGTCAAAATGGATAGTTACAATATGGTTACTATTGCGAGGAATGGAAATGGAAGTACCGAGATTTATAGCCGTGGAGTATATTAAATCGTTCCCAACGTGCAACATGCATTATACATGATCTTCGTCTTGTCCATGTTTATTTTAAGACCTACCTGTTGGGAAACGCTGTTAAACGTTTTCCTTAGTACGATTGCCCGCTTCGGCCGTCTAGAGAACCGGAGTTTCGGAACTGGTTCCGATCGAGGCTTTTTATTTCCTTGTATGGAACTGGTTCCGATCGAGGCTTTTTATTTACTTGTATGGAACTGGTTCCGATCGAGGCTTTTTATTTACTTGTATGGAACTGGTTCCGATCGAGGCTTTTTATTACTTTTACGTAACCAGTGGACCTAGTTCACCCAAAAATGGATATTTTTTGTTAATTAGCAAAATTTGAAACTTAAGATTAATTTGTTTCTTTTCACCTTTTTTTTAATGTGGTACTAGGTAATTGCTAATTGGAAGTATCCCTATATAGGTATACTAACTGACACGCGCAGCTTCACCCGCATTTTTTTTACCTGCATTACAATTTTCAATTTCTGGTATTTTTTTATATATTCTTCTCCCCCCTTTTCTCTCTCTCTATTCCTGTCCCCATCTATGCTCGTAACTTTGATAAAGACTTCCGTTGTTTTTGATGATGCGTGCAAATAGTGTAATATTTTTTTCCATACAAACTTGACTAACCTCTAGCGCAACCGCGCGCGGGATATCTTTCTTTATTTTGTTCGGAAAATATTTTCAGTGAGCTTCGAGTCAATCGACTCGTAAAGTTTCGAATACGATGACAGCCTATTTAACCCACTTAAGGATTAAATTTCCAAAAATCACGTCATTCATGGTATCATCCTATTTAAATATAAGATATAGATTAGAAGGTTTGATTTCCTGGTTAATAACTTGGTAAGACCAAATGTTAAAACAGAAATAAATGTTCATGTTTACTTTATAGTTGTATGATTATTTCTAATATACAATGGGGTTAAGTACCTACCTTTATTAGTTAAATGTTAATGTTAATGGTTATTAGTTAAATCCGTTTTATAGTTTTTCCGCGAAACAAGCATAAACAACCATCTATCCAAACTTTAACGTTTATTATATTAGTAGGAGTAGGATTATACCTTCTGTTATAGACCTGTCTGTGTCTCTACTTCAGTTATGATCACGGCTGGCGGAATACGATAATTACTTGATCGGAACCAGTTCCATACAAGTAAATAAAAAGCCTCGATCGGAACCAGTTCCATACAAGGAAATAAAAAGCCTCGATCGGAACCAGTTCCGAAACTCTGGTTCTGTAGACGGCCGAAGCGCGATTGCCTATAATGCCGTAAATTGTCTAAAAACTACAGATATTTCACCCATTACAATATTGGATGAATTTGTCAGTTAGAATGAACTTCTTCAGTTAATGAACTTCGTTTCGAATGAACTTCATCCTTAGCATCGATATATTATGTTATCGATGCAAGGGGGTGGGTTACCCAGATATACTATTCTTATATATGGAGTTACCCACCACAAGCAAAAAAGTCTGCTTGCATCGATAACATAATATATCGATGCTAAGGTGAGTTATAGCTGCCTGGTGCCTGCCGCTCGAGTCATACTCGTGCGCGGGTGTTGCGCGTGGGGGACTAGTCCAACTACAATCCCTTTGGCCTTTTGGTTTCATGTATTTTCCTCGTCTTTTTTATCTGGTTTTATCTTCGAACGGCAGGACACAGTCGCTGATTCTAATTTGTAACAAGAAAAAACACTTTAATGAAGTCGGTTAAAAATAACCCCTTTATTCTTTAATTTTTGATCAGTCCATGTTAAGTAGTCAATTCAACTCATCCTGAGAGTAAACATCTTTTTAAATTTCTAAGAGCTTATCCCTCCACTTTCGTCTAGCTACACCTAAACCCTGTACAACTTGGCTGTGGGGGTTGGGGCTTGATGCCCTCAGAGTAATTAGAATGGAGCTAGTATCGCGTCGATTCCCCGAACAAATATTTCGTGGCACTTTTGCGGGGTGCGGGAGGCGAAGTAAACACACACAGATACAATTTTACGCATACCCACACTATAATAAACTCGCAACACATTCAAAAAGATACGCACACCAATGAAGAATGACCTGAACATATGAACAAAATTTGGCAGAGGGGTTAGCGCATCATGATCTCTCCAGTGGTATCTCCTGTAAGGGGGAGAAGGAAGAACAATTATTACCACGACAATATAATGTATAATTAATTTAATTTGTTAGCTAACAAAGCTAAACATCTGGGCGACGTTTTTTCATTTAATATCTTCTTAAATCTACAATTATCCACGCCATTTTCTTTGATAAAAACTAATCTGTCGTACAATACGAAATTTTCTATCACTGGTTGCAAAAACAATTGTAATCGAATAAATATTCTCGATTTTTTAATTGTCAGAGCACCTAGTGCGTTCCAAAGAGACGTAAGTTCTTCTAAATCAAAATCACAAATTTCAACTTTATCTTCTACAATAGAAGACCCATTTTTTAATAAAGTGAACCCTCTTGTGGCATCTTGAATGTATGTGGTAAAATTGTTTTCCATTGTTTTCGTGTTCACGGCTTTCCTTTTGTTTCTTTTTAGTTTGCAGTTATCTGTAAAAATATATACTTATCGGAAAAACGTACTTATTACTTAGGTACCTATTTAGATGATAATATAAAGTAGATAGGTTTCGTTTTAGAAAATTCGCCGAAGAACTAGTCACCGACATCGCTCTCAAAATCTGCAAGTTGAAGTGGCAATGGGCAGCCCACATCGCTCAAAGAACCGGTAACCGATGGTGAAGATGATCTTTTCGTCAAAAATACCGCAGTGCTTGAAGACGAAGGTTTTTAGTTAGTGTTTGTTGCCAGTGACGACATTAGTACCTACTGAGACGTGGTCCTTAACTGCTGGCCTTTTAGAGAAGCTCAGAGTCACAAAACGAGTCACATATCCATACCGCGAGCTAAGCGGAGTTTCTTTGCGCGATTAAATCCAGATTAAGTAAATTCACCGAAGAACCAAAGTTACCGACATAGCACTTAAGTAGAATCTGCAAGTTGAAGTGAAATGTTGAGTAGTCTGTAGGTAGAAAGGTTCTAGACTGTTGACCACGAATCGCAAGTCGCAGCGTAGGCAGGACTCCCACTAGGTGGACCGACGAGATAGTTAGAATTGCAGGCAACCGGTGAATGCAAACGTGGCGTTCCAAGGCCTATGTGCCGGTGTAATGGAGACTAGGTGGTATAATTTCCGGGCTCAATATACATTATCATTAATACGAGTACCTTGGAAGACGACAAGTGACGAGCGGCAGTACCACGCAGCTTTGTCATTTACCATCAGGCGAACTTTCTACTGTTCGTTTCATAACACAACTTGGATACTAAAATTGGTATATTTCTAGTTCTACTGTAATTACCTATTCGGTAGTTCGTTATGCAGGCTGTAAAGGCACCTACGAGTAACAGCTTGCTAAACCACAGAATACATGCTAAACGCTAAACGCGCACTTGTTACACGCGCACGTTCAGTGCGTGGGCGCAGGTGGACGAGTCGTTACAATTGTTTAGATTCGTTCACCGTAGCTTTAATCTATAGCCTCAGTCTGTATGTTATATTTCTGAAATCCTTCGGTTGTAGATACACCTGGATACTTAAGTACCTAGGTACTTACGTTTTGCAGCATATACTTGTAAAACAGCTCTCGATAATAAGTTGAAAACTAAATTATTTAGACCATCTTCTATAGTCGGCGGTTGTGCGGCCAGTCTCAAAAATGGTACTATCAAGTAATCAATGGCTTTATACTTTTCAAAAATATTCTTTAAACATTTACTTAACGGAAAATTCTTAAAATAACCGTTGTCTTTAACCATTTTGTGGTAACAACAAGGCATTAGCACCAAAGCCTTCGCATCCTCCATTTTTAAAAACAATTTGATCGCGTCTATAGTTAGATCTGCACATGCATGTAGTCCTGTTAAACAGAATTGTTCATTTTCAGGATACTTATCGTGTAAATAAATATTAATATTTTCATCGGAGTTCTCATTTACTGTATGTTTTATAAATTTCACGTTGTCTATGGAATGTTGATGGAATTTCCGCTGTCGTTTTTTGGCGCCAACGTAATGACTGTCATTACATTCTAAACCCAAAACTTTGTAACCCGTGTTTTCGAAGATCAGTTGATCTAAATAACCCTGTAAAAGATTTAAAGATATTAAAGGACCGTGTCGTGACGAGGGGGTTGTTTTAATGAAATCATTTATCACCATGTAGAGGGGACAACCAGGTGTTTTGATGAAGAACTGCGTTTACATAAGTGGCTTCTGCGTAGTAAGAGCACAGAGTTAAGTCAATGAAATTATAAGTTAAAGAATTAACTAGAAACCAAGAGCCAATACGCTAAACGCCACCGATTATAGTCTGCAAGTACTAATGTGATTATTGATATCCACTTTCATCTACTTTGTTGTCACCTTTTACCCAATATAAGGTAGTGTTTATGTGGTGGTGTGTTTAACACAAACAGATATGTTTATGCACACAAATATTTGTCTCGGGTAGGAATCGAATTTACGGCCAGAGTTTACTCACTGCACCAACGGGCTAATCGGGCTAGTCATGTCAGAATTAGCAGGAGCTTCGAAGGCAGGTGCTTTGTCCGTAGATAATATAAATTAGATGCATAAAAAATATTATTTGACTTACCAATCCAGATCCTAAATCTACTACAACATCACAATTCACTTCTCCACACATCTTCTCAATTTCCTTAGTTAAATATATGATTTCATGTTTTTTCTTAGGGCTCAGTGGCGCTTTCACATCGCATTCAATATTTTCAACAAAATCCTCATAACAAACTTGTATTCTCTTAATTTTTTCGAAAAAGACTTTTAAATAAACATTCTGGGTGTTAATATCTGCGTTTTCTATGTCAATATAGTCGTCCTCTTTAATAAGGATTTTGTCTAATATATTGTGTATCAGGATATCTGTGTTGGGATATTTATATAAATATTGATATTCTCGAAAGAATTTTAGACATTCTTCGAAATATTCCTTGGGATTATCAAAGTGCCTTGGTAGTGACATGGTTTATCTGGAAATTGTAATTTCGATAGACTTGCATTTATAGTTTGTAAAAAAATTGTTTGATGTACCTATAACACTTTCGTGGGCCGCGGGACCTTGAGGTGGTCAACGTTTCCACGTCACGAGTATCGCCAGGGGGAACGCGCATTTTCGATACCCCCTGGGCGTGCTCTAACGGGCGTCCGAACTGAAGAGACTCTTCAATGAAGCCCTCCGGGAAGATTTTGGTGGCTAAATATACTACCTAACCTGGCCTCTACGGAGACCGGGTTTGAAGGTTCTCCAACAAAAATGTTCTAAATATACCTACAAACAAAAACACGAAGACGGGCAGCAGCGTCTTTTTATTGGATTACTTACCACCTATACTGCGATCCCCAAGAAACCCGTCAAGCGCGGGGATTATGGCAATCTCTCTTCTAGGGGCGAGATCTGTGTTCAAGCAGCCGAAAGTCGTGTACAGCTGATGATGATACGCATAGGTACTTATAGGCAATATTTAGGTCAATTAAAAAGACCGACGGAAGACGAATTCATAATTACTTAATGACTGAATTCAAATTGCATCGGAGATCAATTCTGAATAAGGAGATTTTTTTCTTCACGAAATGGAATCATAATACTAATTTTAGTAAATAGAAGTACAATACTAGCAGGAATACGCGCTCAAAAGATTTGAACAGCTAACTAGGGTAGTAGGTACATCCACTTTGCCACCGACTACAGACGATAATGAATCAAATCCTGATTAAACTAGAATTAAAAAACCTATGCGGCTACACACAGACATAGGCGATAGACGACAAACTTTTATAACACAACATTTTATTTTTCAGGGTTTACTATACACCTAGCTAGCAAAAGAATTAAACAGTGTATACAATTGAAAAATAATATTTATTTAATTAATAACAGTCTCAACATTACATATCCATACAGAAATAGTTATTCCGGTCTATGAAAACACATTATAAACATCGCAATTATAAACAATTTGATTGCCGATGCTTCCAACGGTGTCTAAGAGATAGATAAAACTAGCCATAGCAGAAAAGAATATCTGAAGCTACTACGTCTTTTTAATTTCATAGAATATCCTTTCATTACAACCAGTTGTCTTTTACGAAGACGTATGTTTTTTGACTAGTTGCGCATACGTTCATGAAGACCATTCTCTGGTCTTACACCATTTTGGAACTCAAAATAAACCAGTAATCGAATATATGAACGGCACTGTAGCTGGGGTGATTAGACTCAGGCGACGAGCGGCAGTGCAACTATGTGTGGGCAGGCATGTTGCTTACGATCAGACAAACTTCTTGCAATTTTATCGCTAAATTACCTAAAAGTCAGTCTTTTTATTAATGACCAAGGGTAATTTGTAGATTGGTGGATCTGAAGTTATGGTCACATAAAGCCAAACCCATGCGATAATTAATTTTTTCATTCTCATGCCGTGTTTCATTATTAGCATATTGATTTAACAGTTGGTTGCTTTTGAGTCCTAAAGTAATTGTGGAATCCAAACTAAAGCATTAATTTATTTATTGCTGAGGTCCACAAACAGTTGTCCAGGTTTCGCTCCCTTCCTTAAGATCCTTGGACCCTTCTCCAATCACGCATTTGCCAGCCCACTTCCCATTGGGCAAGTATTTTCGGCATACTTCAATGAGATCTTCTCTTTTCACTGCCAACACTCTTTCCCGCTGTGTTTTCCAAATGTCGTATGACAATCCGTAGAGGAATAAGTCGATTCCTTTCATGTACTCAGCTACGGGCTGGTCCATTTGCTGCAAGATCGACAATTTAGCCTCGAACAGGTTTTGGTCGTCAACTAGTTTCGTGTTGTGCTCCATCCAATCGGCCGTTTCATCGAAAACATTGAGTGTGACTCTAGAATTAGGGTCCCTGTACGAATAGAAGTTGAAAATGCCGTCTAGAGTCAACACAGCGCCGCCTCCGTAGGCCCCATTCTGTTCTCTGACGACCGGGTGCAAATATTTCGAAGTCAGAAACCGAGAGAGCACGCGGAGTTTAGCGTAATCTGGATCGGTGTAAGCCACGGTCGGAATGCTTTTGGCGCAGAAATTAACGGGAATGTTCATCAGAAGGTGTAGCGCGCGACTATCTTCTGGCATTTTCTTGCAATCCGTCCAGTTTATACGATTCATTTCTTTGAGCTCATCGTCTTTGCAAAATTCACTACAGAACTCGTCGATAGAAACGTGCACATCTTTATTGGTATTGCAGTAATGGAAAGCAGCTCTAAGATTGTTTCCTCTTAACGTCTGCTGAGCTATCGCATCTACAGTGCTCTGCACATCCTCAATATCAAAGTTCTTTTGAATATCTTGCATAATCATAACATGATGTAAACCTAGCAGATTCTCTTTGCATTCATCTACAGATGACACCAGGGATCTAGCGGCTTGCATAGCGTACGTATGACCGCTATCAATAACCCCATTGGTCAATGATGAACAATAGTTTGTAAGCAACATTTTCATTCTGTCAGTATTCGCGAAATTTGGTTTGCTGAAAATCTCTGACCAAATATGCAGCATTTTTGGCAGGTTTTCGTCCAAACAATGACTTGCCATCAACACTCCTTGCTCATATTGTCCATGGAGATCGATATGTTCAGTTATATGGGTGACAAAACTCAAACCAGATGTAGATTTGCTGATATACTTGTCGAAATCTCGGTAATTGTAAGACCTCGTATCGAATTTGTCGAGAACATAATTGAAGAATGGTATCATCTGTCGCTCACTGGGATTCAAAGATTCTGTACCAAGCACTCCTTTGAAATACGTCACACCATTGGTGTTGGCTTCACAGAGCTGCAGAGGTATTGTCTGTGAGAGAGTGTGTTTCAAAGGTGGCGCAGTTTTGTTTAGTATAACCTCTTCTAATTTAAGACAAGGCAGTATATCCAAGTTTTGTTCTTCTTTCTGCACCTTAGACAATTCTAAACCATCTTGGTATATATCCTCTCTTTGCTTGGGAGTCAAAGCTTTAACTTTAGACTTCAGCAATTTAGCTTCAGCAGCATTAAATTCTTCATCAAAATTCGAATCTGGTTTAACAGTCATAACTAATTTATGATTGTTTTGAATGAAGTACTTTTCAATAACTTCCTTTACGTAGCTTGGTTTCATTAGATTAGATTTCAATTGATCAAGTAAGTTGTTGACTTTTAAAGCATTTAAAATTGGTCCATTATGACTCCATAGGGGCATGAGATTAAATAGCAAATTGAGGCCAAATTTCGGTGACTGATGTTTAATAGACAACTCAAAACCATGCAGAACACTTTCTATATGGTCCTTTTCAAAACCTTTATCAAATATATCCTGAATTGTCTGATTGGTGATATCCTCTACTGTTTGGAACTTGGACTCTTCAATATCTCTTAACCCTACAACAAATAAAGTGTCTCTAATTTGGTTATCATACCCTGTCAAGGAATTATAACCCCCAGATATGTTTTTCTCAATTAAACTTTTGTAAAATGCAGAGTTGGGACCAATGATCATTAGCTCCGCTAGAGCCATTATCATAAATGTCTCATATATGTCTGTTATATCAGACATAACATACCCTATTGCAATTTGATTTTGTTTTTCAATAGGCACACCATATTGATCTACTCTGCATGTGATTTCAGACCGTTTTGGTGCCTGCCATCTATCTTGAGGATGGACTATGGTATCTTTTGGGTCTAAATACTGATATTTACTCAAATACTCTTCATTAACAAACTTTAAGTTGGCATCAAGAGGAAAGTTGCCATAAGAATAAATTCTAGAATTGCTTGGATGGTAATAATTAGCATGGAATTTTTGTAAATGCTCATGTGTTAGTTGTGGAATGCATAACGGATCACCACCAGATACATAACCATATGTTCCTTGAGGTAGAATGGTGTTGATAAACTTTTGGCCAAAAAGCGAACTGGTTTCGGAGAACGCTCCCTTCATTTCATTGTAAACAACTCCTTTGAACATCAATTCAGATTTCTTGTCCTCAATATTTTTATGTTCTAATCTCCATCCCTCTTGTAAGAAGTCTAATCTAGAGAGATTGGGTTTAAATACAGCATCTAGGTATACTTTCTGTAGATTTCTATAATCAACTTCATTTTGTGATGAAAATGGGTAGAATGTGTAATCAGGGCCTGTCAGAGCATTCATGAAAGTAGCTAAGGAACGGTTCAGCATTTTGAAGAACGGATCTCTGACGGGATATTTCTCAGAGCCACATAATACTGTGTGTTCTAGAATGTGTGGAGTACCCATGGAGTCCATGGGAGTGGTACGGAATCCTACAGAGAAAACATTATTGGAATCATCTCTATCTAAATGCAAGTACTCTGTCTTGGTTTTCTCATGGGTGAGAAAGTAAGCAGTCATATTATACTCCTTTATATGTTCGACTTCTGAGCAAACAAAACCATGTAGTGTTTTCCCGGGCTGTACATTCCTTGCCAAGGATTCTTTCTTTTTTAAAATACTGTTGCTGTACTTGCGGTGGCTCGTTGACGTCAGACGGTGGTTTAGCCCAGTCCACATAGAGCTGTGAAGTCTTGAATACATTTTTCAGTGACTTTTCAAAACTTTTTTTGTAGCAATCTTTATCCTGAAATTTACACACACCACTCACTATCTTCATAAATATTGAACGTAACTTTACGATAAATGAAATGTCGTAAAAGGTATTTTAAAGTCAATATAGTAAGTCAAGGGTTAAAGTTAAACGGACGCAAAAATTAGCAGGTTTTGTGAAGTAAAAATTTAGGTTCTCCGGCGAAAAAACAAATGAAAAATGATGCAATATTATACTCACAATAACTGGCTCGTTTGCACGCAATTATTTTAGTTTATAGAGTCCCAGCTCTTAAATCTTTTTTCTATTGTCAATCTAACAGTTTCAGTGGATCAAAATTTGTTATTTCCAAAAAAAAGATTTGCTAACCTCGACGGCCATTCATTCGCCATCGGCAAAATTGACAATTTTGACAATTTTTGCTACTTTGACATTGAAATTTAATGTTACCACTTACCACAATGTGTTAAGTTTTATTCGACCCACATTCGACCTAAATAATCATATGTATAATTCCGTTTTTTACAGACTAAACTTCTTGATCACATATAAACAAGTTGATTAAATTGATGGTAATTTGCAGTAATGATACACGAAAAGAACATGGATGAAACTATATGAATATATTAGAAACTAAAAACAAAAAAATACTTTTGCTTTATGGGAAACAATGAACTTTATTATGGCATCATTGTGAGAGCCTGCGTTTAGTTAGATAAAGCTCGAAGAGTCACTCGTTCAATTTATTCGTATTTCATCGAAAAAATAATCTGATGATATTATATTTGTAATTGAATTAATAAAAAATCTTTGCAAAAGGGGATCCAATAATAATAAAAAATATTTTATGAGTGAAAGTACAAAAAAATTGCCAACGAACAAGACGCACACCAATTGACATGATATTTGTTTGACATTGACATTTCATTCTTTTTAAAAACACGTGTTTACGTGATGAGCTCGCAGAGCTCTTTTTATTTTAAATAAATAAGTAAAATAAGCCAAAATGAGTTTGTACAACTTTAAAAAAATCGCCGTGGTCCCCACAGCAAAGGTAATTGTAAAAATATACACATAACAGTAATGTTGCGTTAATGTAAATATGAAATCTTTGCTGTAACCTCGAATGATTACAATATTTTTTATCTTTCCAGGACTTTATAGACATTATATTGTCCAAAACCCAGCGGAAGACACCCACTGTGGTGCACAAGCATTATAAAATATCAAGGATACGCTCGTTTTATATGAGAAAAGTGAAATATACGCAACAAAACTTTCATGACCGTCTTTCTAGGATAATTCAGGTAATAGTCAAATATAATAATACTTTTATATAAACAATATAACCTATTAATAGTAATAATATTCTGGGAAAATCCACACATGGTCATCTGATCCCAAACTAGGCAGAGCCTGTACTATGGAAACCAGACAACTGACACCAATATGCTTTTTTGTAAATACAACACCCAAACACTTGGTGGGAATCGAACCCACGATCTACTGGGCAGCAGCCAGGGTGTCTAACCACACGGTGGTAGTACTGTTTTTTGTGTAAGTGCCTCTTATTGCACTTACACAAAATTGTCTGACTAGACCCACAGGCCCGTCCAACCATCCTATTCAAAAGGTCAATGCTTTATCTAAGTTTAAATTAAGTTATCACATTAAAAGTTTGTTTCAAGCCATTGCAATGTAGATTTTTATTTTTTGCTGAATCTTGCAATCAGTTTAAAAACTATGAGCAGATTTGTTGTGAGGGGTTTAGACAGGTGGAGCTGTTCCCATTGGAAACACCTCCTGTGTAGTACTGTAGCTAGTTTAAGCTATCCAGTTGTAAGATGTTGCGTCATTTTAATCTCTTCACACAGTCTGGTATGCTAAGTTGCACGGCCAGTTGGTTGGAATGCCTTTTCAGTCTGGTTTGATACTTTTTTGCACATGCTCTAATTTCTTCCCTAACTGTGCTCATGTTCAGATGTTCGTGGACTTCAGTATTTTTAATGAACCATGGTGCGTTTGATATTTGTTTCAAAATATTGTTTTGTGTGTGTTGTATTTTCATGATGTTTGAGTCATTGTTTAAGATTTAAGTAACTAGTCTGCACAAAAGATTTTTTAATTACATTGAAAAGTTTTGCTATATTGACAGTATAATGAAATTCCACCATAGCATTAACATCCGAAAGATATCCACTGCTGAACAAAGGCCTCCCCCTTAGAAGGGAGGAGCTGCCATAATCCCCACGCTTGGCAGGCGTCTTGGGGATTGCAGTATAGATGGAAGGTAATCCAATAGAGTTGCGGCTGCTTTCATGTTTTCACTTAGTCGCCTCTTACGGACATCCAATGGGTGGAGTTTACCCAGGTACCCCACGGGTAGCAAACATTTACAATAGAAATTGGGTCTAATTTAATTATTTTTTGCAGGAATTCCCAAAACTAGATGATGTTCATCCGTTCTATGCGGACCTCATGAATGTACTGTACGATAAGGACCATTACAAACTTGGTCTGGGGCAGCTCAACACTGCCAGACATCTTATTGATAAGTATGTATATACTACGCAAGAGATCTAAGGCATAGTGGGGTTGCCAGTTTAAAAAAAAGAATAAAGTTAAATTATTTAGTGAATGTAGGCTGATCATCATCTGGAAAGTAAGACAATCCATGCATTGGATACGCATGTAAAAAGTTGGTCCTTCGCCTTGACTTCTCCCTGGTTGTGTCCGTTTTCTGTCCCATCGGATTGTGAGAGTTAAGTAAGAGAGAGTGCACAAGTGTCTATGCTAGAACCTGTGCACTAGAACATGTCTTTTTTTTATATTTAAAAGAATACAGTGTATATCCATTTTATCCATTAATGTACCCGAGCCTGTTCGTTATAGGCATGGTAGGGTATAGTCGTCTGTCTGTGCGGCGGGACGTAGAGCTTATCCGATATGTATGGCGCGTGCTGCGCGGGTAGGGGGGGACCTACACCACCCTGAGGTGTTGGCAGAGCTGCGGCTGTGTGCGCCCACAGGCTATGTGGGTGTGCGCCGTCGCTCAGATACACTCAGTGTTCCCGTAGCTAGAACTAATTTACTGAAGTATGCCCCCTTGACACAAGCTATTCGTCTGATTAATAAAATTTCATGCAGGATCGATATATTTAGTTGTACTTTGTCTAAATTCACAGAAGTAGCAATAAGATGTGTAGAAAGTGAGTTAACTTAGTTGTTATTAATTAATGGTGCTATAAATGTGTATAAATAAATAAATCTTGTGTAAATGACTAGTCATACCGGCCAGTAGAATATATGTATAGTAATATCCTAAAATATTCTGGAATAATCCACACACAAACTAGGCAGAGCCTATACTATCACTAGGTGGTTGGTTCCTTGTGCAAGGAACCATTAAAAAAATCCTGTTGGATTTGCAAAGAAATTATTTACTTTGTTGTAGTGTGCAAAATTTTCTGCAACATTACTTAGTATCAATATTAGTGTGTCTTAAGTAAAATAATTTTGTTGTCAACAGCGTAGCAAAAGACTATGTCCGCTTGTTAAAATACGGAGACTCTCTGTACCGATGCAAGCAGCTAAAGAGAGCCGCTCTCGGCCGCATGGCCACCATCATGAAGAGGCAGGGTGCCAACCTCACATACCTCGAGCAGGTACGCCTACGCGACTAACTGGTTGATGTATTATCAACAACCAGTTAACTAATCCCACCACGGTTGCTCCTGTAAGCCAGGATCTACAGTGGTCACCGCTGAAGACAATGAGGTTTGACCCTTGGTGACTCCTGGGGAATGGTAAATTGTCTTGGAGCCGCAATAAATTTAATTAAAAAGGTAGATAGGAAGAGTTGGAGATACATAAATTCCACATCCCTCCTTTGCAAAGCGGGAGGCAAGCAACGAATTAACACAGGGTCAAAAAGGACTCAAAGAGTCTTACAGACGGACCAATGAACAATGAATAAGTAGAGTAGTAGTGTTGTAATGTATAATTATGTTACTAGCTCATCCGCGCAGCTTCGCCCCTGCTTTTTTCGGCACTTTCAACTATTATCGTATTTCGATCGATTTACATGAAACCATTAAAAATTATATATTTGAACATTCCTAATGACACACTCTATCTATTGGTGAAAAGCGCATGAATATCCGTTCCGTAGTTTTTGAGTTTATCGCGAACAGACAGACATATTATGCGGTGGAGGACTTTGTTTTATAATATGTAGTCAAGGTTGGTTGATTCAGAAATCGCAATTATATCCCCATTGTGAGGTCGCGGGATGGTTTCCCGCGGCGAGCAATAATAATAATAATAATATCCTGGGACAATCCACACACGGTCATATGTCCCTATACTATGGTAACCGGACAACTGATTCAAATACTTGTGCTTTTTTTGTAAATACACCCAGACAGGGGTGGGAATTGAACCCACGCGCTATTAAGTAGCAGCCAGCGTGTCTAGTGTAGTTGTTTCTTGATAAAGACTCTTATCTATTGAATCTCCTGATTGTCTGAAAAGATTATTCAAGCATTGGGCGTCGAGTCGCTTTTCCATTCCCTTGGGATGCGGTACTATGTGCTGGTCTTCTGTCCCATCTACACTTCTACACTGATATTATAAAGAGCAAAGAAGATATTTGGATATTCTTGACTGATTTCAAAAATTCTTTCACCATTAGAATGCTACATTATCCCTGGGTAACATAGGCTGTACCATGTTTATCTTAACAAGATCAAAAATTTAACAATAAATGTATGAAAGCAGGCGTGTTGGCTGACTGGTGGCCAGCCAAATAGGGCCAGTGGGGTCAAATATTTACATACATACATAAAATCACGCCTTTTTCCCGTAGGGGTAGGCAGAGCCCAAGAGCCGCTTTTCGCCTCCGTGAGAAACGAGACGTGATGGGTGGCGAACCACATCGCCGCCATTTTGGTTAATTTACATATTGACCATGGCGATCTTTTTTTTTTTTTTTTTTTATTTATTTGGTTCACAACTCGAAATATACACTTGATTATCTCTTATGGCTAGCTAAAACAAGAACTTTCACGGTGTAATTTCTAATATCAGTGAACACATCATGCAATGTTCTCACGAATAAGGAGGGAAAGGGAAGGATAGGTGTTGTGAAAAGGAAGATTGGCAAGTTAGAGTGGGAAATAGGAAAAGTAGGATATTACCGCCCAGGAGGGCAAGGGATGGGACAGCAACAGCTAGGGAAGCCGGGGTCGCATACCTGTATACTATACCACAACTACCGGACAGGTAAGTTGGGATGTGTGTCCCATGACTATCAAATATGGTCAAATATTTTCTGTTCAATTTTTGATCTTGTTAAGAAAAATAGGGTATATATTTATTACTAGAAAAAAAAATGTCCACCCGTGCGACTCCAGAATAGGCCGCTAGTTTCATTATAAAAGTAAAAGTGCAGTTGTGTCTATACAAACACTAGCTGCTGGGCCGCAACAGACAGGAGTTTACTCTTATTATAATTAGTTAATCTGGAATGTCCGCAGGTCCGCCAGCACTTGTCTCGTCTACCTTCAATAGACCCGTACACGAGAACCATCATCATCTGTGGTTTCCCCAACGTCGGCAAATCCAGCTTCATAAACAAGGTATTTTTTTCTTGAACCATTACAGCGCGCTGGCCTCAGAGTCACACAAGCTTTGGAGAGAGCTGTGTTCGGAGTTTCCTCACTGCCCACTGCTGAACAAAGGCTTAGAAGGAAGTGGTTGCCATAATCCCCACGCTTGGCAGGCGTCTTGTGGATCGCAGTATAGGTGGTAGGTAATCCAATAGAAAGACTCTGGTGCCCGTTTTCTTGATTTCCGTTAGTCGCCTCTTACGGATCCAACGGGGAAATGGGAGGGTGCTATTCTTACCCTGACACCCCACGGAGTTTCTTAGCGCGATAAAATCCAAAACGGCTGATGATACCACTATATTAATATCAGGACATGGTCTACTCTACCAAAAATGGTATTTCCATACAATCTGTTGATGAGACGAGTAAGAAGCTCACTCGATGGTAAGTGCACCCCTACCCATGGGAATTTATAACGTCATAAATTAGTTTAATTGATGTTTATTTTACAGATAACTCGGGCTGATGTAGAAGTGCAGCCATATGCGTTCACCACGAAGAGTTTATACGTCGGACATACAGACTATAAGTATCTAAGATGGCAGGTAAGAATTGTGTACCTTATCAGTTATTTTGAACCTTAAACCTGAAAATATATTTGGTTTATACAAGATTGTCGCCTTTGCTTGTCTGTCTGTGGGAATAGACAAATGGGAATGCCTTCTTTTGATATAAGGGAGGTTCCTTGTACAAGGGACGGTTTGATTCAGGTAGGTAGCACCGCAGTGTCAGATATTCTATCGCCAAGCGGCAGTGTGTCAACGTTGCGGTGTTCGGGTGTGAAGGGCACTGTATCTGGTGTAATTACTGAACACAAAAACTTAATATCTAATGTGTTAAAAAAAAACAATTTTTTTTTATTTCAAATAGGCTTAACGTTTTAAAAATTTACCGTTCAAAAGTGCTAGCTTTTAAACTAAAAAGTAAAAAAAAAGTAAAGTAACTTTTTTAAAAGCCAACACCGGATCACAACGTGGCCTCAACTGAGAAGTTAAGGGTCGGCAACGCGCTAGTGATTCTTCTGGTGTTACTAGCGTCTATAGGCTGCGGTCACTGCTTACTATGAAACAGTCACCTTGGTGGTATAATAAATAGAATAGAATGTATGTTACAAGTGATGAGTAGCCTCAGCCTCAGATGAGTGGCGGGATCAAAAACTTTGTGTAGTTGTTCCTTACTGGCTAGGACAATGCAGGCCCATCACCTTTGTCTGTAAGTAAGATGATCCATGCGTTGGATGGGCATGTAGAAAGCTGGTCGTGCGCCGGTCGTGTCGGTCTTCCGATGGGACGGAAGAGAGAGTGCACTAGTGTCTACGCAAGCACTTGTGCACTATAATATATCCCGCTTAGATGGCTGATCTTGTGAAAAATTGGTTTCTGTTGTCGTATCGGCCATGTGTGTTACATGTGGGGAGTCCTGGTAAGAATAGCACCATCTCCTACCGTTGGGTGTCCGTAAGAGACGACTAAGGAAACCAAGAAGACGGGCAGCAGCACTTTTATATTGAGTTACTTGCAGTTTATGTGATACTGCAATCCCTAAGACGTCTGCCAAGCGTGGGGATTATGCCAACCCCTCCCTTCTAAGGGGGAGGCCTATGTTCAGCGGTGGACGTGATGATGTTGTTCCAGGTGATAGACACGCCTGGTATCCTGGACCACCCGCTGGAGGAACGCAACGTGATAGAAATGCAGGCGGTGACCGCACTCGCCCATCTCCGAGCCGCGGTGCTTTACTTCATCGACCCGTCCGAGCAATGCGGACACAGCATCGAGGAACAGGTGACTATACCACCAGACTAGAAGACACTAGTTTCAACCCCCCTACCCCCTTCTTTCATTTCAATGATGTACTACGAAAATTAAAATAACTAAGTTAACAAAGAAGTCCAAAGGGTTTCATACCGGAACTCTCGACGTGCGTATCCGACTCATACTTGACTGATTTAACTTTTTTTTGGACGTGGTGCTTCAAATGACTACTAACGTTAACGCAGACCCTTCCTCTATACGCCGATGCGACAGCCGCCCCAGGAGTGTTAGTGGATAAGAATCCCACTCACGCCTGTTGTCCCTCCGCAGACTCCCAGTGACCTATTATTATTATTATTATTATAGGATAATACACAAGCAGCTCTTTGAGCTGATGCGTGTATATCACTGCACTTGCGTTTTATTTGTTAAAAAATAATTATATTGAAGGATTCCGCCGCGTGAACACAAAATGAAAGCATTATGTGGTTCAATAACCACACTTATATATGAGTTTGTAATTAATTTGATATGGAGTATAGTATGACCTATGTAGTATCTGGGTAACGATAGCACCCTCCCATCTGCTCCCATTGGTTGTCCGTAAGAGGTGACTAAAGGAAAACAAGAAGACGGGCAGCAGTGTCTCTATTGGATTACCTACCACCTATACTGCGATCCACTAGACGCCTGCCAAGACGCATGGCAACCCCTCTCTTCTAAGGGGAGGGCTGCTGCTGAAGTGTAGTGTAAATATTTCAGATTTCATTGTTCGAGAGTATAAAGCCGTTGTTCAGCAACAAGCCACTGGTGGTGGTGCTCAACAAGATGGACGTGGCCAAGCCCGAGGACCTCGCGCCCGCCAAGAGGCAGCTCATCGAGGACCTGGAGCAGAACTGCTCCAAAGGAAATCTCGTCAAGTAAGCTGTTCTCCAGGGGTTTCTGGTATACCATCATTTACTTCATCAGCCAGAAGACGTCCACTGCAGGCATAGCACGATGTGCCAAATTTGACAGATAAGTGTGACTGTGACGTCACTGTGACAAATTATTTCACATTTTTGTATAGAGAATGATGTTTCGGTGTTGAAAACTACGTCATACTTCACACCGACTTGTCAAGACATGCTAGGCTTGCTGCTGTATATAGGATTCCCCTTGGCTAGACGTTCATCCAGTACGGCGGCGACTTCTAGGGTGGCGGCGGGGTTTCTACCCCCCGTCCCCGTGAGACTAGCGGGAACCTGTTCCCGGGGGGTTATAATATCCCTCCCGGCGGCGGGCTTATCGGCAAGAGGCCTGGGATAGATGACACCGGAGAACCCAGGTTCCCTCTCCCATGTGCCGATGCCACAGCCGTGGGGGATTGTGGGTAAGAATTCCACATACCCCTGTTGACGTCCAGAGAATTCCGATTAAAAGCCACCCCTTGGAATGCCTCATGAACGATTATTGGCTGTTAGCAACCACCGGTTGCCTGCAATTGTCCTGGCATAAATGTTCACACTAGTGCCCGAATATAAGCTAGCGGGATATCTAGATTAAAACAGCGGACTGTAAACACTGGTATATTAAATAATAAGCGACCGATACATATAAAAGGAATGTAGGTATGCGACGCGTAACAAAAGTAAATAGTCCCGAGCGCTAGCCACGATCCGTTCGTTCTGTCTCGTCCGGCTTGTCCCCTACCACGCGTTGATGACCGTCGCACCCCGTGCCCCTCTCTCCGGCTGAACTGTTATTGTCTTCACCATATGCTCCCGGCGTTGAAGATGCATCTTCAAGACTGGGTAGAATGGGAAGAGGGCATATTGTATTGAAAGCTCGACGAATAACTCCTCTTCTTGTCCTGATGTCCGCTACCCTGGCTATCCCATCTCGTCCAGGTAGCACTTGAACAATGCGTCCAAGGAGCCACATCAGAGGAGGTAGGTTCTTGTCTTTGACGATGACCATTGTCCCAGCCTTAAGTTGTCCTCTGGAACTACGCCATTTTGTTCTATGCTGTAGCCAGAGAATGTATTCGTTACAAAACCTTTTCCAAAAATGTTGCTTAAGGAATTCTATCCGTTGGAATCTCTGTAGGTTTGAGATCTTCTTCTCGGTGACCGGCGGATGTGGCACAAACATGAGGGATCTTCCAATTAGGAAATGGGCAGGAGTTAAATGAGTAAGATCGGAAGGGTCATCGGAAAGAGGAGTAAGTGGCCTTGAGTTTAAAATTGCCTCAATCTGAATGAGGCATGTTGCCATTTCTTCGAAGACTAGATGTGTAAGACCTAAGATTCGTCGTAAATGATACTTTACGGATTTAACTGCAGACTCCCACAAGCCGCCGAAGTGGGGAGTATATGCTGGTATAAACGAAAAATTAATGCCAGTGTCGGCCAGATCTGCAGTAAAATCTTGCTGTAAGAAAGTCGCGAGCTCGTTAGAGGTGCCAACAAAGGTTGTTCCATTATCAGAAAAGATGGTCCTTGGTTTCCCTCGGCGAGCTATAAACCGGTTAAGAGCTGCTATAAACGCTTCTTTGGTTAAATCTGAGACAAGCTCCAAATGAAGTGCTCTTGATGCTAAGCAAACAAAAATGCATATGTAGGATTTCACAAGCCTGCAACCTCTACCTTTGCGGTCAGCTAACAAAATAGGTCCTGCATAATCGGTACCTGTCTCAAGGAATGGATATTCAAGATGTAGTCTTTCTTTTGGTAAGTTACCCATTATGGGTTGTACAGTTTCTCCCTTAAGTCTACGACATTTAACGCAATGACGCACTGTTTGTTTGGCCAAGTTTCTACCCTTAAGGGGCCAATAATTTTGCCTGACGGTAGAGAGAAGCAATTGGGGCCCACTATGGAACGTGCGTAAATGAAACATCAAAAAAATAAGTTTAGTAATGTGATGCTTGCCACAAATGAGTATGGGATGCTTTATATTATAGTCGTAGAATGAATTAACAAGTCTGCCTCCAACTCTGATAAGACCATTGTCTAAAAAGGGTGACAGAGAGGAGAGCCGATTTTTATCTTGTAATTTTTTACCCATTTGTAGTAAAGCATATTCTCCGGGAAAAGAATCCTGTTGTGAAATGCGAACAAGTAAAGTAGAAGCAGAAGACAATTCAGATGTGGTTAGAGGACCTTTTAGTTTCATATTAGATATCTTACAATTATAAATAAATCTTTTAATGTAGGCTATGATGCGCTGTAATTTTGGAAAGCTGGAATGATTATTAATTAATGTTTGAATAGAATTAGATTCCTTATGACGTGATTCTTTGGAATTTAGTATTAATGACTTGTTACTTATAATTTCTGGTAAAGGCTGTTCAGAATTAGGAGCCGTCGGCCAACATGAAGGGTCGGATTTTAAAAATGAAGGTCCTGACCACCACAGAGAAGAGTTAATAGTAAGATCTGCACTTTGCCCACGAGATACAAGGTCAGCCGGGTTTTCTTTTGAAGGTACGTAACGCCATGAAGCATGACCAAAACTTTCTTGTATCTCGGATATACGATTTTTAACAAAAGGTCGTAGAAGTGACGGAGAAGATGATAGCCAGCCGATAACTATCATTGAGTCACACCAAAATACACAACGCTCTGGTTTTTGCGTAAGAGAATCAAGAATCTTTGTACACAACCTGGTCCCCAACAAGGCTCCACACAGTTCGAGCCTGGGGATAGTTGTGGCCTTAATGGGTGCAACTTTGCTTTTGGCAGCAAGAAGGTGGGTACACACAGAGCCATCCCCAGCCACGGAGCGGACGTATAGGCATGCTCCATATGCTCTTTCCGAGGCATCTGTAAAAACATTAAATTCGACATGTCGAGGCGAATCACATAATACCCACCTTGGAATATTTAAGCTATTAAGACTTGGGAGACCTTTGGCAAACTTATTCCACGCTATTAAAACATTCCCGGAAAGTGGTTCATCCCATGAACATTTAGTAATCCACAATTTTTGCATAAGAATTTTTGCCTCTACTATGCAAGGAGCGACTAAGCCTAGAGGATCAAAAACCTGCGCTATTACTGAAAGAATATAACGCTTAGTAAGTACAGAATAAGAAGGAATGTTAATTACAAACGTAAGTGTATCTTGAA
Source organism: Furcula furcula (assembly GCA_911728495.1). Classification (NCBI taxonomy): domain Eukaryota; kingdom Metazoa; phylum Arthropoda; class Insecta; order Lepidoptera; family Notodontidae; genus Furcula; species Furcula furcula. The sequence goes on along the minus strand of OU452269.1, from coordinate 12,904,312 downwards.
TACATTGCCAATGGAGACCCAGCGTTTTTGATAATTCGTTTTCACTCAGGTTTACAAAGTCATTATTAGATGGCTCATCACATATAGATTGTAGTATCTCTCTACTATTAGACTGCCACTTTCTTAATTTAAATTGTGCGGAACTGAGTATGCCTGCGACCGTTTGACACAATGTCATGGTGTCATTAATTGTATTAGATCCAGACAGAAAATCATCAACATAGAAATCCCTTGCAAGTGTTTCTCGAGTTTCTATGTCTTGAGAATCTTTTGCCAGTTGCAAGAGACAGCGCGTACTCAGAAAAGGTGCAGATGCAGTACCGTAAGTCACGGTATTAAGTGTGTATGTTTCAAGGGGTTTTGATGGATCTGGTCTCCACAGGATTTGTTGAAGAGGGCGTTGCTTATCATTTAATAGAATTTGACGGTACATTTTTTCAATGTCGGCTGACACTACGTACTTATGTTGCCGGAATCGCAATAAGATAGAGAGTAAGTCATCCTGTATCCTGGGTCCGACTAACTGTATGTCATTCAATGATTTGCCTGATGTTGTGGCAGCAGACGCGTCAAATACAACGCGAAGTTTTGTAGTGCTACTCGATTCGCGCATAACTCCGTGATGCGGTAAGTAGTATGATGGAAATGCCAATGATTCTTTGTTTTTAGTCATATGACCTAAAGATTCATACTCTGCCATGAACTGAACATAGCGTTCCTTGAGTACCGAATCTCTTTCTAACCTACGCTCTAATGATAAAAATCTACGCTTAGCCATTTCAAATGAACTCCCTAATACTTCGGGCGATTCCTTTAATGGCAAGGTAACAACGAAGCGTCCTAGGTCATTACGCTCCGTAGTATTGATGAAGTTTTGCTCACATGCATTTTCGTCTATGGTAAAATTATGTTTTGACGGAATGATGTCTAACTCCCAAAACCTCATTAGGTTTATATCTGTTTGCTGCTCGTTTAAAAATAAACAGGTTTCCTTAACTGGGCTTGGTTGATATATGACGCCTGATAAGAGCCAACCAAGTTTTGTTTCAAAAAGAATGGGTTTATGTTTACCTAACTCTATGCGACTAGTACCGATAACGCTCCAAAATACCTGTGCCCCAACTAAGACGTCGATTGACGAGGGTACAAAGTACGAGGGATCAGATAAACAAATTCCTGACGGAATCTGTAATTCATTTGTGTTTATTAATTCACTTGGTACAGTAGATGTAATTTTAGGTAGTACAAAACACTCGATGTCTATTGTAAAACCCCCATTGTAAGATTCTACATGAAGAGCGCAAGATTGTGTACTATTTGATTCTTGATCGTTTATTCCAGTAACCTTAGAACTTACATTGCGGGTAGAAAGCTGCAGCTTATTGCATAAGTCCTTGGTTATAAAATTCGCAGTACTCCCGTTGTCCAATAAGACCCTAGCATTGCGCAACTGTCCTTCGCTATCTCTTACCTTGACTATGGCTGTAGAAAGTAATACATGATGTGATAAGGCCTTTATTTGGTAACTATTAGCAGACAGTGCTACATGTTCTGGGCGTGCTTGAGGTTCGTTGTGTGTATGCAGCAAAGTGTTATGCTTGATTTTACAATATTTGCAATGGCTGAGTTTACATTTTGAATCGTTATGCCCAGGACGCAAGCAATTTAAGCAAATTTTAAGTTCTTTAGCTTTAAGTACACGTTGCTCTACAGGCAAGGCCCTAAAAACTTCACAACTAAATACGTAATGTGCCTTGCTACATAAAGGGCAAGAAATAGTATAAGTTTTAGCTTTATCAGTGGTGGATGAAGAAACAATAAAGCTTTTAGCTTTACCTAATGACGCCTCTATTTTAACCTTGTTGATCTTTGCCTCCTCTAATGTCTCCAAAAGATTACACCTATTACTTAAAAACGTCGTAAAAGTATCTAATGACGGAGGATCAGGTAACGAATTTCTATGTTCTTCCCAATGCCGGCTTGTAATAGAATCCAATTTAGAAGACATAATGTGAATAACCAAGGTATCCCAATAGGGCACTGGCTGATCAAGTGTTTCCAATGCTTTAAGGTTTTTTTTAGTGTTATCCACAATATGTCTTAGTCCCAGGCTGGATTCTTTATGAATAGGTTCAATATTAAAAAGAGCTTGGACGTGATTATTGACAAGCAATTGTTTGTTATCATATCTGTCGCATAAAAGTTTCCATGCAGCATTATAGTTTTCAGCTTTAAAATCCAAACTTCTAATAACTAAAGCGGCACTTCCATGAAGAGAGGCGCGCAAGTAATGGAATTTGTTGATGTTGTCAATATTTTGATCTGTATGGATCAGAGATTTATAAACGTCTTTAAACTCTAACCAGTTTTGGTAGCCTCCGCTGAAGTGAGGTAAGTTTATTTTTGGTAATCTTACATTACTTTGTCTATTTGAAACAGCTGTTTGGCACTCATTAGTGCCCGTCTCAGATTGAACCTCCTTTGCGCCTTTAGTACGGTGGCGCTCGAGCAGCTGCCGGGCGGCTGCGAGTTCCTTGTAGTAAGTACGCTCGAACTGCTCGCGCTCGGAATATAGCTCGCTGGAGTCATCTGCTAGCAGCTCCAATTCGCTCTGAAATCCGTCATAATCATCGTATAAGTTATCTAATTTACGAATGCGTATCTCTAGTTCCGTCAATTGAATGTCGCTTAATTGATCGCAACTTTTTGCTGTAGTTAAATAGGCACTAAATTGTGTAAGTTTGGCCTTACTGGTTCCACGTTTTTTGATTAATTCTTTGTATTTCGCATCACTAGACATTATGCAGTTATGAATGTAAAACGCTTTAATGTACTATAAACAAAGAGACTAAGATTACTTTATAACATTAAAAAAAAAATGCTATAAAATTTGTCCAGGCGTAAAATATGCGTTTTTGCTAATGAATTTTTGTAAGGCGTTTCAATTAATGACCTAAGTAAATACCCACTTGTTTTTATTTTTTATTTATTAAATGTTGTATTTGAAATTGGTTTAATTTATGCGATTAATGATTAATAAATGGCAACTTTGATCTATTTAAGTTAATTATGAGGGGAAATATGGTAATAACCATGTATGATTAACAATCTAATATAGATAATTTGAAGCATTGAAAAGTGTCAACAAACTGATTGATAATAAAATGTAATTTTATTCTATGGAGGGAACAAAAGGAAATTGGAAAGATCTCACAGTTATGCTATCCGTGGCCTTATGACGGCCGGAAGGTCGTGAGCTCCAATCTCGACGAATAAATATGACGAACGCTGAATTTTTGTGGTTCGCGTGATGATCGCCTGGTGCTTTGTGTTATGTAGTCGGTTGAATAGCCCGTTGTCCGTGGGGTAATACAAAGATGCTTGTAGCGAAGTCCACCACGGTGTAATGTCAACATAAGCAGCCAATCTCCAAATGCCGTAATGACCGGCAAAGAACACCTCTTGACACTGCACCAAGTGTAGTCCCGTTTCAAGACTACGATTTTCGGCTTTAGGATCGCGATCGCAATGTTTGTAATTTAGTCACTTATTTCGGTGATGAAGGATCATAAATGTTCACACTAGTGCCCGAATATAAGCTAGCGGGATATCTAGATTAAAACAGCGGACTGTAAACACTGGTATATTAAATAATAAGCGACCGATACATATAAAAGGAATGTAGGTATGCGACGCGTAACAAAAGTAAATAGTCCCGAGCGCTAGCCACGATCCGTTCGTTCTGTCTCGTCCGGCTTGTCCCCTACCACGCGTTGATGACCGTCGCACCCCGTGCCCCTCTCTCCGGCTGAACTGTTATTGTCTTCACCAGACATTATGTCTTCCTTCCCCCTCGGGAGGGAGGGGAAGTTATAACCCCCAGGCTTGGGCGTCTTGGGGATCGCAGTACAGGTGGTAGGTAATCCAATAGAAAGACACTGGTGCCCGTCTTCTTGTTTTCCTTTAGTCGCCTCTTACGGACACACAACGGGAGGAGATGGATCTCGTCATACCCGAACACCCCACGGAAATGTATCAATGGAATGGACGGTGGATAGTATCACATTTTTTTTGCTACATCGAGCAACGCCATAATTTTTCCGGCGTATATACTCAACTATGTGGTAATAGTATGTCAGATATTCTGCCGTCAAGCCGCAGTGTGTCAACATTGCTGTGTTCCGGTGTGAAGGGCACTGTAGCCAAGAGACTTAACAACTAATGTCTGATGACGAGCGGTAATAAGGTGCATCTGTTTTATGGGCCGACGTGCTGCTTACCATCAGGCGAACGCCTTGCTTGTCTTATCACTAAGTTAGTTAACAGCTATCGTAACATTTTGTTACCAGCGCGGACTCGAACTCTGAACTGTCCACTGTGCCAGTGATGCGAATGTCCACAATCACCGAGGAAGGCGTCCAGGAGGTCAAGATTGAAGCTTGCGAGCGTCTCCTGGGACATAGAGTCACTGAGAAAATGAGGACCAAGAAGGTAACCGCTACAGAACACTACAGTTCAATATGGTCCTTCGAGCCGTATCGGAGTGAACATTAAACATGTTCTTAATAATACCAGCCTTTGTTTATGTCCCACTGTTAGGTTACGGGCCTCCCCTCAAAAAGAGGGGGTTTAGGCCGTAGTCCACCACGCTGGCCAAGTACGAGTTGGTGGACTTCACACGTCATTCGAAAGCTAGTAGTAGGCTACGCCTAGTGGGGAGATTTATGGTAATCGTGTTGCTGCTTTGTTTGTACTTTTCTTGATAAAATAAAATTTATTCTTATTCTAGTTAGGCTTTCTCAGACATGCAGGTTTCCTCACGAGGCACATTTATTAAAGAAATCAGAGGTGCGAGCCGGGGTTCAAACCTGCGAACCTTGTTTCCAAGGCAAGCGCTCGCTCACAGCTGTTACCGCTTTGTTCTTATTTTTTTCTGGGCTGAACGCTCATTCATACGACTGTGACTCTAATTAGCCAATAGGTGGTCATCAGCGGTTATCGAGATTTGATGCCTAACGTGCCCCGAGGAACACTTTACTATCATGAAACTCGCAAAAAATTAATAAGTGTCTAAGTATGCATTGCTGTGCCCATTATGACAGGCACTGTAGCTGGAGAAGCCGGACTTCAGAGAATTAATAATGTTTCTGGTGACTAACGGCAGTGATGTAACAGATAATAATTCATTAGTCAAAACAATCTTATCTGGTAGCACAGCGAAAAAACTGTTATTCCTCAACCTCTTACTCAGCACCTTCCACCTAGGTATCGTACTATTGATATTCATAGGTGGCTTTATTGGCTACGGACGCTACGGTTCTACAGTTTCCTATCCTAGGTGGGCTGCTCCAGTCATTCAGATGACTGGCGCAGTCGTTTCAGACGGCGGTAATCTTGCCTTTACCAGGTGGATGGTATCCTCAATCGTCTGCACGTAGCCGTCCCCACCCCGAGGGACGGCAAGGCTCGTCCCCCCGTGATCCCACCGGCAGTGGCCCTCAAGAAGCAGCAGCAAGCGGACCGAGAGGCCAGGAAACGGAAGCTGGAGAGAGAGATCGAACTCGAGATGGGAGACGACTATGTACTTGGTAAGTACTACACCGACTGGTTTTATAGACACCCTGGCTTTATTTCAAATTGTAGTCTGCTTGTTTGGTGAGACTGAAAAGTTGAAGCCCAGGGTTCCAGTCTCGCGGGGAGTATCATCGTTGTTTAATTAATGTAAACTATTGTTCCGTCGCAGGGTTCTTAAAAATGCCGTTTGCTTTGTGAAGATGTTTTATTTTCATACACACTTCAGAGTACAGCAAGTTAACAGTCCAGATCGCAGATATATCACTCGGAGTCTGTTATCACAAGCTTTAGTCGTTCACCGTTATCGATATAATATATAAACTAGATTTGGTGTCACGGTTCAAAAAGTGGTAGCGTGAAATAGCGCCCTTGTGTCGCTATTTCGCTATTTCTTTACAAGCCACATCGGAGTGTCGCTACTGTGTATATGAAACTGTCAAACTACAAGTCATTATCATTATAAAACCGTTAGTTCACGTTTCCGCCACCAGCACAGATAAGTTTGCAACCTCCGCGACCACATTTTAGATGTCATTTTGTTCGTGAATGTTTATCTAGTTTATATATTACTAGCTGACCCGCGCAGCTCCGCCCACGCTTTTATTATATCTTGCTCCCCTTTTCTCGCTCCACCCTTGATTTATTTCACTCTCCATCTCTCCCTTATAAGAAAAATCTAATTCTATACTCTCTCTCTCCTCTCTCTTTCCCCCTCCCGCTTCGTTCCCCGTCACACTCCCCCTCTTACTCTCCCGCTGTCCCCTCTCTTAACCCCCTCCCCCTTTTTCTTCTCCCACCCTGCTCTGCCTCACTCCCCTTTCTCTTCTCTCATCTTGCTCCCCTCACTCCTCCCTTGCTCCCTCTTAATCCCCCTCTCTCTCACCCCATCACCCCCTCCTCGAAGCCCCTCTCCCTCTCTCTCCTCTCTTGCACCCTCCTCTCATTCTACATATCCTCGCCAATCATGGTATCTGGGATTCTTACCCACTTAAACCCCTGCGGCTGTCGCATCGTCACATAAGACGTCTGGAACCACCAGTGGGATCTGCACCATATACCCCTCAGTGCGCATTATAGCCCCCGGAAACCTGGCATCGTGATCACGGGGACGGGGGGCTCGCAACCCCGTCACCGTCCTAAATAAAAAATGTTTATTGTGGGTTATCCCTAGATATAAACATATAGGGCCTACCATCGCGGGCTTTTTTGTAGACCTTGTTAAGGCGTACAATACTGTAGTACATTATTTTGATCTATCTCGTAGGGTTCAGCCAGCGTTTGCAATTTAAGCGCAAAACAATGTGTTTATATAAGACATCACATTAGAAACCTCTAAAATGATCAGTATTTCTCTACTATATTATGTATGTATTATACATATAAACCTTCCTCTTGAATTAATCTATCTATTAAGAACAACCGCATTAAAATCCGTTGCATAGTTTTAAACATCTAAGCATACATAGGGACAGACAGACAGCGGGAGCGACTTTGTTTTATAATATGTATAGATATAGTAAACATAAATACATACTAATAAATATACTGATTACTATAGAATATACACTAATATACTATGGAAGATTAATACTATACTTACATTAACTTTATTTAAATATTTAAGTAAATACATAACAAAATGTCAAGAAGTGTTTATTGACATAAAAAATATTTTACTTACTATTCGTTCCTATCGTTCGTTCCTTATATTTTGGTTTCAATAATGCACTATCAACGTTTATAACTAAAAAAATACCTAAAATTTAACAAACTATCCGTGATACAATTCAATGGGGAACTTGCACAATTTTTCTTTTTTAGCGTATTATAAAGATATCGATGTTCACCGTTATCACTTCGCTGTATCGCGTTGAGATCTTTCCGGTATCGCAGCGTAGAACACACTGACTCTGGTCGGCTCGACGGCATCTTTTATACAGGACTATGATTTCTAGATCAATCGCAAGTTGTAAACAAAGTTGTAAATACCCTAATAAAAGAAACAATTAAACCATAGTGCACAAAAGAAACAATACCGAGGTTCACGGAACTGATAGCAAACATAAAAGAATAGGCCGACAATAGGTCTTATTATATAATTTTTATCAAACAAAAGACGTCTCGATATTTCGACGCTAGTCCAGAGCCGTAACACTATAATGTGGTTGTGTGCACAGATCTTCAGAAGAACTACTCGGATATTCCGGAGGAGGAGCGGCACGACCCGATCCCGGAGTTCTGGGAGGGACACAACATCGCGGACTACATCGACCCGGAGATATTCGACGTATGTATACTATTAAGTACTAACTGATGGTAGGCACACTAGCTGACCTGCACAAGCTATATAAAGAATCGGACAGTGGTATTGATGCGCCGACTGCATAAGAAGCGGATAATGGTTGACTAGGTTTTAGCATAACACCTTCTTTCTTTTTTCGTGGGGAAACCTGCAATATGTGGTATGCGGGATTCTTACGGCTACTAAATCCCTATCACTGTGGCATTGGCACATGAGAGGGAACACGTGATCTCCGGTGGGATCTATACCAGGAGCCTTAGTGCCTGCCTTCGAGCCCGGCGCCGGGGGACGTTTTATATATAGTTCCCCGGGAACCTCACACGGTGCTCACGGGAACAGGGTCGCAATAATGCCAACGTACTCAATGGATGTCCTAGGGCTCACAACCTGAACGTCCAGAGACTTTTTTTTAGATTACCAAGGTGGCAAGCAAGCGTGCGGCCCGTCTGATGGTAAGCAGTCACCGCAGCCTATAGACGCTAGCAACACCAGAAGAATCACTAGCACGTTGCCGACGCGACAAGACATTACATTTTAAGTCTTTTGTGTCCAGTAATATCACCAGCTACAGTGCCCTTCACACCGGAACACTGCTGCTTAACGGCAGAATACCTGACACTGCGGTGGTACCTACCTGGACGGTTCCTGGCATAGAGAACCTACCACCTAGTAAGAATCCGAAGAATCTTCTCAACCCAGCATTTCATACCACCTATTTTCATGTTCAGAAACTGGCGGAGTTGGAGAAGGAAGAGGAACTCCGCGACGCCGGCGGCATGTACGCGGTGCCCAAGATAGAGCTGGACGACACCATGAAGGAGATCCGGGAACTGGCCAAGCAGATACGGTGAGTGTGGGCTTGTGCTACCTGGTGGTGAGTGTTGGTGCAGCGTCAGATGGTGAAACATATACTTATTAATCACACAATGCTTTAGTGCCACCAGATGGAATGAAGCGATGGCCAGGAGACCATGAGAATAATAATCTCCTATTAGTCACTGTGGTCTCGGCTAGGAAGCTGTGAGCACAGTGATGGTTGGAAATGAAAGGAAAAAATACTTGTTATTTGTATAGCAACAAGAAGGCGATCCTGAAGGACGAGTCCCGCCTCGTGAAGCAGTCCACGAAGCCCGTGATGCCGAGGACCAGTCGCGCGCGCGCCCGGGACCGGTCTACTGGGAAACTGCGCGACGAAATGGAGAAACTCGGTATGGACTCTTGGATTTATACAATAAATAAGTTATCTACAGATGTAGCCTCCGTGGCGCAGTGGGAAACCGCTTGATGTGCAACCGGAGGTCGCGGGTTAGAATCCTGCGGAAGCAACAACTTTGTGTAGCTGTTCCCTACTGGCTAGAACAATGCAGGCCGATCACCTGATTGTCTGTAAAGTAAGATGATCCATGCGTCGGATGGGCATGTAAAAAGTCGGTCCTGCGCCTGACCTCTCCCCGGTCGTGTCGGTCTCCCGTCCCATCGGATTATGTGAAGTATAAAGGAAGAAAGAGTGCACTTTTGTCCACACAAGCACTTGTGCACTATAATATTTCCCGCATAGGTTGGTGATCTTGTGTATGAGTGGCCGCTGTGGTCGTATCTGCCGGGAGGGCATTATTTTTATTAGTATAGATTACGTCCTCATTTTTACTAGGTGGTAAATCTCTTGTGCAAGGATCTTCCAGGTAGGTACCACCGCAGTGTCAGATATTCTGCCGCCAAGCAGCAGTGTGTAAACATTACTGTGATCCGGTGTGAAGGGCACTGTAGCTGGTGATATTACCAGACACAAGAGACTTGATAACTAATGTCTCGTGTGACGAGCGGCAGTGCAATGCAGCTGTCTATAGGCAGGCGGGGCGCGCGACCTTCAGGCGAACGACTTGCTTGTATAGTTACTAAGTTGAATTTAAAAAAAACAACCCAAAAAACGCCTGATAATAAAGAATATGTCGAAAGAGGAAGAAGAAAGGTGGTCACAGTAATTATGCTCTATAAAACGTAGACTCACTGATTTTGAACTCGTTAGATGGGTTGCGACAAGCAGTTGGTAATCAAGGTCTGATAATGGAGCAGAATAGTCATTTCAAGTTAGTTTTTAAGAGAAATCGTTAGACAGAAGGTAATCAAGGTCTGATAATGGAGCAGAATAGTCATTTCAAGTTAGTTTTTAAGAGAAATCGTTAGACAGAAGGTAATCAAGGTCTGATAATGGAGCAGAATAGTCATTTCAAGTTAGTTTTTAAGAGAAATCATGGAAATGTTATGGCCTGATCGAAGCTGTACGAAGCGATGTGCATCGTGGCAGTCAATTCGAGGCCGACATTGAATAGAATATGTCATAAGGTCGCATGTTATGTTTGTACGTATACATGCATTACCCATGGCATATACATTTACTTGAAATAAATCAGTATTTTACTTAAAAGTGTGATATGTGTTGTCTACTATAGTTAATCCTGTATTTACTAATGTGGAGCCAATTTAATAGATCACGTTTGACATCTGTCTGTTTTTTGTCATTATTACAATAAATATGTAATCGTAATTCAAAAAAGTTAAGCAATTGTGCAGTTCTAACTTCGATATTTTATGGTCGCCGTTACAAGGTTACGCTGTTAAATTTTTATGAAGTGTCAAATGTGATCTATTGAATTGGCCCTACTTTAGATTGTTATTCCTTTGTGTAAATGAAGCTCTCTTGTCAGATATAGCAGCAGTATATTAAAAAAATGCTAGATTGTTAGGATTTTGTAAAGATTTTGGCGGTATGTTTTTTAGCTGTCTCTGAAGACAAATATCGTTTTCAATAATATCCAAATAATAAATATCGCCAAAAAAACCTCGACATATCGAAAAATTAAGTCGATACATCTATATATATTCAACAAGGCTATGTATCACCAGTATTGATGATACTCTCCCCCAGGCGTGGACATGTCGGACACGAAGGAAGCCCACTTCACCCGCACCAGGTCCCGGTCTCGGTCGATGTCGGCTCCGGCCGCCAAGAAGGCCCGCGTCGAGTCCCGGGCGAGGTCTGTCAGCAAGCCCGCCAGAGACGAACAGGGAGTCAAGGATGTGGCTGTGAGTGATATTCTTATAGCCTCTATAGTAGTGGGCAACCGCTTGCCAACTGAATGGTCGCGGGTTCAAATCAGACATATGTTTAATTATTTTTACTTGTTTTCACGGGCCTGTTGGTCTAGTGGTTAGACACCCTGGCTGCTACCCAATAGATCGTGGGTTCGATTCCCGCCAAGTGTATGGGTGTATTGTCTATAAAAGTATGTATTTAAAAAAAAAGTATATAAATATCAGTTGTCTGTTTTTAATAGTACAGGCTCTGCCTAGTTTGGGATCAGATGACCGTGTATGGATTGTCCCAGAATATTATTATTTCAGATTTTTAATATTTTTACCTTAATCTAGTTTGCTCACGATTTTACAAAAATCACGTAATTTTTTAAATAATACGTGTTTTTTGGCCTCACCCCTACCTACTTGAGAGTGGATGAGTTCGGCTCAATCCTCTCCACCCCTTAACGCCTCGCGTTACTGACTGATACAATGCAGGACGATCACCTGATTGCCTGGAAAGTAAGACGATCCATGCGTCAGATGGGCATGTAACAAGTCGGTACATCGCCTGACCTTTTCGTGCCATGTCGGCGCTTTCTGCGCATATTTGCCGTAAATTATCATCACTGTGAACTTTGTTTCCGCAGATGCAAAGAAAAGTCAAGAACATGGCTCACGTCGCCATCGCGAAGAAAACCAAGAAGATGGGTCTCAAGGGCGAGGCGGATCGCTTCATCGGCACCAAGAAGCCGAGGCATTTGTTCGCCGGCAAGCGCGGCGTCGGCAAGACCGACCGACGATAGTGCTTTATATGGATTATCCGAAATATATGGATTTTATTATAAATTGCTGTTTTATTTTTGTATAGCCGAACCCCCAATGGTCTCTTCTCCACATAATTCGGATAGCATGTCAGTAGTCAGTACAAAGTATTATGTGGCTTGTATAGTAAGTTTACTGAACGATTTTGAATGAATAAGTGAGTGAAGTAACTAAATGATAACGTGTTTTAAGCATCTATCAAGTTGCTCCCACACAGCAGTTATATAACGTTAGAGAATGTTGCATTGCATTTGTCTAACTTTTTCTAACAAACTGTAACAAAAGTTATAAATTGTTAGTGAGTTGTATAACAACTTCATGTAAGGATGATGACTGGTTAAAAAAATTACTCCGTCAGTTTCATTATCAAAAAATATTGGACACGTATTTTTTTATTAAATAACAAATCAATAGAAATTAGAAAAAATATATAGAGCGTAAAAGTTCGGGAGTGGGGCTCGTGATGTCACGTCTCAGTAAAAAAAATATACAGGTGTGACGTCACGCGGAATTTCAATTCACTATGTCTTCGTATAAATTATATATGTACGTGTCCGATATTTATTGATGAATTAAAGAATAGACTTAATAGTTTTTTTTTGTCATCTAGCCTGTTGATATAACAAATTTATAACTTTTATTTGTATAACTACCAGCTTACTTGAAAGTCAAATTCAAACCGATGGTTACAAAATGTTATAAAATGATAAAAGAGTTGAACCAGTGTGGGAGCGTTTTAACATATAACATTGTTAACATGTAGCAAAATGTTACATACTGTTATAAAATGTCATCGTGTTACACAATGTACACGGTGTGGTAGCAGCTTGACATGTAAATTCTTTGGTGGCAAATAGTGACAATTGACGGTGTCGAGCTTGGGATAATCCACTGTTAAACTGGGTTTAGGGTGACGGCGAACAGAAAATTTTAGATAATGGCTTGCTTCCTAATTGAAACATTTGTTTGTCAGCGAACTCTGCCCAAACTGAACCTTTACAAATCAACCTTATATCAAAAGGAGCCTGTGAGCGGTATGACAGGTTCCCAGGGAGATTAAAATGCGGGCTCGAAGGCAAGGCACTGAGCGATAACTGGTGCACAATTTGCACCGCAGATCCCACCAGAGGAGCCAGCTCCCCCGCTCATTTGCCGTGTTTTAGTGGGAAAGAATCCCACACACCCCGGTTGACACCCACAGACAAACACACACATAGCCCTCCGTGCTTCGGAGGGCACGTTAAAAGTCGGTCCCGCCTATTGTCATCTAGACCACAGTCGTTAAGCTAAGTCAGAGGCTTAAGGGTAGCTTGAAAACTCTGACACCAGGATGGCCACTCACCGTACCACAAAAAAAAACCCCACAGAGACCCGGAAATCTTAAAGGTTCTGCGAGAACCAAAAAAGGATTAAAGAATAGGGCTGGTGCAGTCAACTCCAGTAAAAGCTTACGAGCACATTTTGAGAAAAACTAAGTTTAGGGGACTGGCGAGGTTATAGATTCTTAGGTAGCCCGCACACTGTCAATAATATTGTCAATATTCTAAAACCCGTACGATTTAAGTGTGCACCTGTCGGTGTGAAGTTGCAATCCAGCGAGGTGCACAGTTAAGTCGTACGGGTTGTAGAATATTGACAATATTATTGACAGTGTGCGGCTAGCCTTACCTGTACAGTCTTACCAACAACAACCATGGCAAATAAAACACAAAATTAGCAAAATGAATGGCACATTTATATTTAATTAATATTATTCATTTTTATAATTAGACCTTTCTTGTAGTTACAATCATTTTAATCTATGCATTTGAACAGTATAGAGAAAAATAATCAAATGCTCTATGATACAGGCCGCTGGGGTTGCCACTAGGAAAAAAAACAAATAAAAAAAAAACAACAAAAAAGCCTCATTTGTACATAATCTCCAGGATCTATGTAACGTGCGTGTGCCTTATATTTTTGAACCATTCATAAAGATCTGAGCATCAAATTATTATTGCGAATAAATTACATTAACGCGTACGGCTTTTTTTACCTTAAAATATACCTACGTAGTACGCATAAACAACAAATTATAGATAATTAATAATTATTAAAAAAAACTTAATTAAACGCTAAATGGAAGAGGAATCAACTAAACTAAAAAAGGGGAGTGATAGTCTTAGAACTAATGTAAGAATACTAAAAAAATATTTTGAACTTTGTCGTAATTAGATCATTAAGTTTCTCATGTCCAATATTTCAACACAATATGAATATAATCGTAAAATGATGCAGTTCCAATTATATTCATATAGGCTGTTCATTTTTGTATAGTATAATATTGGCAGTAAAAATAAGTTTGTGGAGTGAATAAAGTTGTAACCTACTACATTTGATTAATAGTTTTCTATTTTTTTAAAGATTCTATATTGATACTGTGACATAATATTAGGTTTTTTTCAATTCCAGATACAATCTTTTACTTTTAAATGTTTTTATTTTCACCAACAATATTATTTAACACAAATATATTAATCTAAATGATTCCTTTGAATTAGAAATATTTGTAATGCATATATTGTTTTCGAGTCAATTATCTATCTGACGTAAGTCAAGACAAAAGAAAAAATATTCTGTTGATTTCAATCATTCTTTGTGAAAATATTTTGATTACAATTCTAGACTCCTTTTTTTATTAAGTAGTATATAAAATAGTATAATTGCAAATTTATATACATAGCATTCAAATCAAATATTACTCAAATACTATTGAAATCAGTAAATAAACCTTTTCTTATATTTCCCTACTTCTAATATACTGTTGCATCTTCAACACCAATAGTGTAACAATAGTTATTATTACTTAACCAGTGCTAAAATTGTAATCAAAATATCCACAGTCATCTAATCAATTTTCAATGATGCAACACGAAAATCAACCTTAAAACTATATAATACAGAGTACTATTTAGAAATGTATAAAACTAAATACATTGGGTACAAAATTTTGATATTCTCGATGATATTAGATAGCGCATTCAAATACGAATATTTAGATATCCCGAAATTCAAAATATTCATATTAAAATAACAATTTCACTATTGATAATATTTAAATATAATATTGATGATTTTTGTGATAGAATATTGTGTGTTGAAAGCCAAATATTTTATTTATTAGAAATTTCGCAATTGAAATAATATAAATACTATGTGAATTGATAAATAATCCAGGCAAGTAGTTTGTGAAATCTTTATACCACTAGCCGACCGTACGGGGATAGCAGCGCAGATATCGATTAAGCATGTTAAACAGCTGTATGTTAGTCTCGCTAAATCTCAGAAACGGCTTGACCGATTTGAATATTTTTTGCTTATTTATGTTTGCCCTAATCCAGGGGTAGTTAAGAAGAAAATTTGAAATAGCAATGTAAAACGCGGGCTGAGATGCGCGTGTTCAGCTAGTTTAGTATTTTAATTGTAGTAAGTAGTATTTTAATTGTAGTTCTAATTGTATATTTTGGTTACGATCAAAGCGGCATTGGAATGGCGCTGCGCGGTGGGGGGGGGGGGGGTAACTTGTTGCCAGTGCAGCATGACACATGACGGTGAGTGGTCAACCTCGTGTGGACGACAATGCGGCGTACGATGTCTATGTCGTTACTATTGTTCCTGCTTTTATCTTTTTGTTTCTCTTACATTTGTAATGTTTTTGTTATTTTTGTGTGTGCGTCGTTTTTCGTTCAAATAAATGTATTTCTTCTTTTTCTTCTTCTATGTTAAACTAGCTGTTAAGCTCTATCTCTGCCTACACCACCTGAGACTACCAAGAGAAAATAACGTTTTCAATAAATATATCTTGATCATTAATACTTTAATTTGTATTCAAATCAAATAATAAAGAATACCGGAAATACAAAGCTTAGATAAATTTGTTTAAAATAACTAAACAAATAGTAAAAAATATATTTATTTTGATCACCTATGTGCCAAAAAAAAATGTTATAGATGTTTCATTTTTTTTTTCTCTAATTTTATTAATCAACTCTGCAATAACTCGCAATACTCCACCACAAAAATAATCAATAGTATAAATCGATTCAAATATATCCATAATCGAATGAAACGACTAAAAACAATATACTATACTCATTATTCTCGATAACTGTACCAGTACAAATCATAATCGTTTCGAATCGACCGACCACGGCGCCATAGAGGGCGCTGTCATGTATGTTATAGAGAGAAATCATTAATTATATAGTAGCATTACGTTCCAGTCTTGGTAATATTACCTATCAAAAAAATGTAAAGAAAATACCAACAACACACCTATAAAATAAATCGCGATATAATCTGTAAAATTCTTTTCTTTTTAACAATACTTGATAGTGTTGTTAAAATCCTTCGCAATTCTTCTAATTTTCGTAAAACGGTCACACATGTTAGGTGAATCATACTCAATTCATTTTTTAGCAGATTCATATTTAGTGTTAATGCTTCCATACAAATAAAAATTAAACTTAGTAACTTACTTACTCACCGGAAGTGACCTTTTTAGACCAGTTGCAGAAGTCGTTATAAAAATCCTTTAACAGACTCTGTAAACGGCCGCTAAAGTAACCTCCACCCATCGGTCGCCTTAGGATGGATATTATGCGGTGGTGCGCCATTTCTTCAACATCGTTTGACAGTTACTATTACCAAGCCTACATGGGACATAACGAAGTGTCTGTCATAAGTCTACATGTAACGTATAGAAATTACATTGAGCTAGAAAAAAAATATTTTATTTAGATTCATATTTACAAAGAAATCTTGCGATTAGCATATGTCGTGAAATGTCATTGTATTGGCTGTTTTTACACTTGCGAACACAGCGTTTCAACATATTAAATAATGATGATGGAGGTATACAACGTCTTCGTGTAATAATGCAAAACTTAATTTTTATTGAAAGAAAAATAAACTATTTAATTTTCATAAAATATGTGTATTCGTTTTTCTTATAACTCTATAATAATATACTGGTATGTGTCGAATCCACTCGTTGTAGGTTAATAACCTCGTACCACTTCTGTATTAAGTAGAATATGCATTTTTATACTCGGCATGAAAAATAAATAGAAATATAACGAAAATTAAGCGATATCAAAAAGTATTTTAATCAATTCTGCATTCGACACCTAGTTTCAAGTTTTGTGTTAATGCGTTAGCACGTTGTATTTCTAATTAAAATCAATCCCCCGTGACGATGCATTCGAAAACAATTCATCTGTTCAAATATTTACAACGACTCAAGTTTAAAATGTGTCACTATTACACGCAAACAAATGACTCAAGTGCAAAAGCAGCTTAATATTTTCAGAGATATAACATTTTGTCTATCATTTAAAGTCTTTTTACTCCAGTTGGCCTGATACACCACAATCATATAGGAATATTTAAAAACTGTGACTATTCATATTTAATTTCCTTGTAATATTACTAAAAAGGATACACCTTTTTGGTCTCATTTCACTCGGTCCGCGCTAATTATGACCTATTTCCTGCTAGCACTCATTATAGAGATCATTAGTTTGACATATGTATGCCATTCTTCCCAGAATTGGATCCTTACAAGCGACACCATCGGTTAGTGTAATAATATACGGTGTGCATTTTTCCTAAATCCACGGGTTTGATTCCTGGTTAGGAATATTGATATTTCAAAAATCTCCACTTAAAATATTCACGCTATATTATCATTACCGGAATGACGTATAACTTAATTAGTATGTACTATGCAAAATTTTACATGGTTACTGGACAGTGGACTTCAAATTACAGTTGATCCGTAGGGGTCAATGCACTGGCGGGGGTCATTAGTCCCCAATTAATAGATCTCAAATAAGCGTGTTTATGACATGCAATATAATTTATATATTTTGATGTGTATATTATTATGTTATCTGATTAAATTAACTTGATTTTACTCGTTTAGCTTGCTGACAATATGTATTTAGTTAAGCATATATTACTTTCAACCAATTGTGTAATACTCCATGTACCCAATCTGTACTTACAAGTGTTAAATTTGTGCACTAACTGCACCACAATAACGACGCATTCAAAAAGACAGTGAATGATAAACAAAATGATTCAAGTGTATAAACATATAATTCGTAAACAATCATGATTTCAAATTATTTAGCTACCGAATATCTATGTATAAGGACAAAACGATTAAAATATAAAAAAAATGCTACGTAATTCGTAGGTGTCCGTACGTCTCAAAAAACGAGGCGCAGGTTTAGTCCAGAAGCAAGAAAAAAATACAAAAAATACAAAAAATACGTTCTCACTGGAGTTTTAGCACAAAAGTGTCACTTAAGTACTTTTAAATTAAGTTAGCAGCCATATTGATTCCATAAACAAAAAAAAAAGAGTGAATTTTTAAAAAACAAAAAATACGTATTATTTATACTGTTCTATAAATTCTCTTTATGCCAAAAAGGCATATTTCGACTTAATTCACTAAAACAAAACTAAGATTGACCACTTCGCATATTGATTATAATCGCTCTATAATCGATAATCAACAACAGTTTTATTGTCAAGCTTATAAAATGAACCTGGTACGAAGCGGTGCCACATTAACAACTACGCTATGGCAGCGGGCAGACGTAAAATTAAAAAAAAGTCGTAATTAAAAATATCTTTTTTCATCTCTTAATTATAATATACTTACATTATAATCTAGTTCTTTTAATATTTTACATGGATTCGTGTCTTTGGGCGAAAGACATCAAAAAATCACCTTTCTCATACGGTGTTTTAGGTTCACCAATGACGTGCGAGAAAATTAGACTAGGACAAAATCAACCAATAAATATTTCGAATCCTTTTGGTAGACTTTAGACAACTAGTCAAAACTGGCATTAGACTACCACGAAGCGATAGAATTAATTTCTTTCACAAGAATAACTATTTCATTGGGATTTAAAAACCGACCAATAGGATACACGCATTTGTGTAACCGTAGAAATGAAGAGTTTCTATTGGTCGATCAATTACAACTCGCATTTCCTCGCACGTTATTGGCGGATACCTGTATATAGTTATAAAACTATCGACCTATATACTAGTAATATACACACTTATGTACTATATAAAGTCCGAGATACATGTCACTACGCACTGTGTGATTCGTTAAAATTAATAATTCTTTGGGAAAAAATTCTGAAATATTTGAAAATAAAAATGTTTTAATACGATTGGAAATATCTCAACAGCATTAATGTTCTACTGACTGAGTACTCAACATATACTGATTGATTGACTGAATATATTGACTTAAAAACTTCATATTTAAATAGTAAACATCATATTTTTTCTTTATACAACAGCCAGGTTCAACTATTGAATTTGCTAGACAAATGTCTGGTTTAAAACGAATTCCGTCTGTCTTCACGCCCTATGTCGATATCCGATCTCCGAATGCAGTTACTAGTAAAACCGACATATTAATTGAAGACACTTCCAATCGTATCCAAACACCACTGGGCAATAATGTCATATCTTAAAAACGGCTAGCTTATACCTAAAATGACATAACACAAAATTAAAAATAAATCACCTAATGGGCTCTATGGCATTTCAATCCCAATACAATGGGAAGACAATAATGTCCCAAACCCGCTCAACGGGTTTTTGTTAAATATAAATAGAACAAAAAATATCAGACAAACATGTTTATAAACTTTTTCGTTGTTGTATTTTTTTTATTTACGTATTATGTATTGATATCATTTAGAGAACTGATCAGTAATTTCATTAAAAGATTCGTGATACAATGATAAAAATTTAATCATTTAAAAATATGTTTCGTAATTTCCCATGCATAATTCACAAGCCTCACTCATTCAAATCATTATTATAATTTAATAGAATCATTATAATCAATATATATTTATTATATTCTTAAATGATTAAAACCACTTTATCTATCAAATTGTACTTTCATCTCATTCTGTTTTTTTTTGTCACAAAGATAATATGGTGAATTAATATTTCAACATACCAATGAAACACTCTTCATCAACAACGCCTAACGCAAACAACAACGAATTCATAATACAAGATTTAAAAAAAAATCGTAATTAATGTCGTAATCTGTCAATAAAACAGTCATCATGTTTATAAACATGTTTGAAAAACAATAAACATAAAAGAACACTTAGCTAGCCGTGGAGCGATGACGGCCGGGGTGGTCCGGCGGGGGTGGCGGGGGTGGCGGGGGCAGGGCGGGGGCAGTGCGCAGTGCTAGGGCGCGGCGCGTCGCTATTGCTGGGGCGGGCCCGTGGGCGGCTGCCCGGGCAACTGGCCCATGCCCTGGATATATAAATAACAACAATAATATATAGACCCCCTGAAAGGTAGACCAATAATCGCCAGAAACTACTATATAAATAACAACAATAATATATAGACCCCCTGAAAGGTAGACCAATAATCGCCAGAAACTACTAAGACCTCCTGCCTGGTAGGCCGAGGATCGCCGGAAACTACAAGGTGTCAAATATTCTGCCACCAAACAGCAGTATGTAACCACTGCTGTGTTGCGATGTGATTGGGCACTGTAGCTGGTGAAATGACTGGATAACAAAAGACTTACTGCCGCACTCACAGACATCAATTGACTTTAATCGCAATTAAGTCATTTTTTGTAATCTATTTATCTCAACTCTCCGAGTCTCATAAGATTATCTTTTTAATTAATTACGACATTATTAATATATTTACTTGCTATCCGCATATGAAATATTATTTGGCTTCTAAAGTCGAAATCCATTTACAAAATATGACTTAATCACAATTAACTATAATTGACGTTTCTAGGTGCGGCAGTTAATATCTAACATCTTAAGGGTGGGTAACGTGCTAGTGATTCTTCTGTTGTTGCTAGCGTCTATAGGCTGCGGTGACTGCTTACCATCAAGCGGGTTGCACGCTTGCTTACCATCTTGGTAGTAACACCACCTCATACTTAATGTCTCGGGTGACGAGCGTCAGTGCAATGGCAGCTATCACGCGCTATCTCGCCACCAAATTGAACAGAAAAAAATGCTCTTAAACATATATTTATGCTCTTATATTTTCTTATTAAGTATTAAATTCTATCTATCTATATCCCACCCACCTATATCTTCCCATTGGGTCTCGTAGGAGTAGGCAATTAAGGAAAACCAGGCAGCAGAGACTACTGTGTGATAACCCTCTACACATATAGTGCGATCTCCAAGACGATCCAAGCTTGAGGATTATAGTATAAGTTCAGAGGCTAAATTCAACGGTTATTTTGGTTTCGTCGCGCGACCTAGGAAGGAGTGAACTAACCGGCATGGGTTGGTAGTGGTGCAGGGGCGCCGGCAACAATTTTGGCGCTTCCTCCGCTTTCTCTTCTTCGCGTCGCTTTAAGCATGCCGCTTTTGGATTTAGATTGCGTTCTATAAAGTAAACAAAAAGCTCTTAACAATTTGCCATATTAAACTATAAATTTGGCGAGTCTTGATAGGTAAAAAAATTACAGTAAGGTTTACAAATTGTTATTCATAACAATTCAGTTTAGCGGTAACAGCTCAGTGGACGAGCTTGCCTTGGAACTAAGGTGCGCAGGTTCGAACTCCAGCTCAGACCTCTGATTTCTTTAATGAATCAAGTGCGAACCGTCTTTGTGCGATTGTTACTGGCTTTCGGTGAAGGAAAACATCGTGAGGAAACCTGCATGTCTGAGAAAGCCTAACTAGCTCTCGACTGACGTGTGAAGTCCGCCAACACGCATTTGCCAGCGTGGTGGACTATGGCCTAAGCCCCCTCATCTTGAGGAGAAGCCCGTGCCCAACAGTGGGACGTAAACAAGGGCTGGTATTATTATTGTTATTCATAACAATGTCCGCATAATAACGATTCCTTTGATCAATGCGCTAGTAGCATCAGGTGGAATTTCAGTCAAATCATACAAATAAAAAAATACCCCAATTTGTGCAGTCAAATGAAATTGTTCACCTAAGTGACCCCAATTTGGGCAATGATATGCAATCGCTCACCTCTAACTTGCTGTTCTAACGTCATGATGACTTCTACCGCCATGTTCAGGATCCCGAGTTTCGTCTGCGGCTTATCACTCTTCAGATGAGTCATGCACATCCTGCCCAGCTCCTTGAGCGCTTCATTTATATCTCTTATCCTTATCCTGTAAACACAATACAATATTACACCAATCTGCACAGAGTTGCTTAAACAGCATACGCGGGGGTCATTGCGCTGATAGGGGTCTATGCCTTAACGGGGGTCTATAACAAAGTTTTTTTCTACAGAATATGTAGACTTTCAGACGAAGAAACCAATAGACGAAATTATTGTTTATCTCAAATCAAATCAAATAAATTTAATAATAATATATTAATAATATTCTATATTAATATGTTTTAGTAAATACTAAATACATTCAATTCTTTAAAAAACAACGCGTTTTTTATTATTGTTTGGCACATATCATTTTGTTTTTTGGAATCTGTCTGGTGTTGCCAAACGATAAGGAATGAAAATAGTATTTATCTCTGAGTAATAAATTATTTCAGCTATTGGCTTTTCGTCTTTAATGGGATAGTTATCATTATCATTATGATATGATATAAACAAATGGGTCACAATGTATTAAATGTATGAAATTATTAGTCAGGTTGTCGGATTAACCAATTAATCTTCCCTAAAGATTTATTTTAGTTTACAGCTCGTCTGTTTATTGCACAACTATAAGTCCTAAATAATCAATATAAATAATTCACGTATCAGATTAGTAACATATGTAATTAACAGTCCAATGTAATATTACATGTAAGTATTCATTAGGTACAATATATTTTGTAATAATAGACATTTGTTTAAGTATAACGAGTGTCGCAAAAGGACAAACTTTTCTGACAACCTGCGGCCTGCCTGCATTGCTCCAACCAGCAAGAAATGACCACACAAAGTAGTGCCAATGGGGTGTCCGGGTAAAAATAGCACCCTCCCATCTCCTCCTCTGAGGGACTGAGGGAAAGCCGGGTGCAGCGTCTTTCTATCACATTACCTACCAGGTGGTATAGGTTATACTGCGATCCCCAAGCCGCCTGCCAAGCGTGGCCGTCTGTTGGCTGATGATGATGATGTATAGTCTCACCGTTCCCTGGCGTTGTTGGCTTGCCGCCTCTCCTTCTCCCGCATCGCCTTCGCCTGAGGGTCGGCCTCGTCATCGGCCTCGTCCGCCGACGAACAACTGATACCATCACCGAACATGAAATTCCACTAAGATAGGAATAGATCTATCGATTCTGATCAGAAAGCTTCTTTTTGTAAGACTGGGTTTTTATTTTTTATTATATTACTAACTTAACTTCAGACATTAAAAGGTGTTATAAGTTTGAAGCCTTGTTTATGGTATAGTAGCTTTCAAACGAATGGAAGGATTTTTTTAAATTATTTATACAGGCTGTCTATTTAATTACTTGGCAAGTTGCAACAAGATGAATACGCCTGCAATACACTATCGAAATTAGTAAAAAGAAATACCTTTTTTTGACTAAAATATTAATTTAATATTTTGTCAAATAAAACCCATACTAATTAAGGTTCTGATCAAAATATCATGAAGGAAACGAGACAACGACGCCGAAAATCCCATACAAAAACAGACACATCTTACCTCGACACGTCGGCAGCGCGCGAGAGAGTGTGCCGACCACCTAATTATAACATGCTAAGGGCCATAACACGCTATAAGCATCAGCGATCAGCGATTTTACGATTGCATTGATGGTACATGGCATTTTTACGAATGAATGCCGCACTTACAAACGTCAATAATCATTAATCTAATTCTTGAAATCGGGTTAAATCGATACTCGCAGCCAATTAGTACTTTATACTCTGATAATGCGTAGAGATATTGTTTATCTCATACTCAATTGAGCGACTTTTGTGAATGGGGATGGGCAGTAAATCGCAGATAGCCGATGATGTAAGTAATGCAATGTGGCTTTAATAACTTGTCCAGTCTGAAACCAGGCTTCACGAGCGATGGATGCGAGCTCACTGTCGCGCGTGTAAGAGATAGCTACATCACCCGATACTAAATTCACGATCAACTTACATTGTGTGTATTGTATTAAGACAGTTGCGAAATAAATGAATTTGAATACCAAATCTCTTTTATTAACGGCCATTGTACGAGATGTCATATTAATTGCCGCATCCACAAACGTAAATTAGTGTTAATTATCATTAAACGGATCTTGGAATCAGATTATTACCAAACTCACAGCCAAGAATTAAAATACTTTAGACTCTGATATGCCGAACTAATCAGCTTAAAAAAATCTAAATTAGAATGTATTGACGTTTGTTAGTGCAGCAAATTGTGATTTAAAGAGTGTGGTCTAACACTACTTTAATAATAATTTTAATAGTATGGAAGCCAGTGCAAGTCACGCTAATGGACGAATCTGCCAAACCTAAAAATCACCAAAAGTACGTAAGGTACGAATTACATTAACCATCGCCACAGTAGCACTTTGAACAGTGCTTGTGGAATGGATAACTGTAAGACAAAGATAATAATTAAAAGATAAGTGTAGGCATTATAATAGTGTCGTACTCTTGGAGATATTATTGTTTTTTTTTTAAATAGAGATACGGAAGATAAACAAATTTAGTTAGTAACAGAATAAGCACCACTCACCCTTAGTATCCGCGATAGACCAACATGATTTAGCCGCCATAGTGACGTCACCAGTAAAATAACTAAACCGGAAAAGGTTGTTTATCGTTTGTTTAGTGGCCATCTTGATGTCAAGGGTTGTTCAAGATAAGGCCTCTGACTAAGCTTAAAAACTTGCAATCTAGATTACAAACGGGACCGACTTTTTATGTGCCCTTTGAAGCACAGAGTCGCTCAGCTCAAACGCCACTGAATGGCCATCTATGAAATATCATGTTTTGTCTATCTATACAGGCTGTCCCAGAAATTAGGTATCAAGCCCGAAAATAATGAATGTATGAAAGAAAATAGTGAAAAATGTCAACAGTCTTAGTGCAGTGATCTCAAAATGTTGTTAGGTATTTTACCGAATACGGATACATTTGTAATTAAACAAGGCAGGCGTGCAATCAATAAAAAAACAGTGATTCCATAGGCGTAGTTAAGATGACACAGGGTTGTTTAGAAATAATTTTAAGACGGTGTAAATAATTTTTGTATGTAATTCAGAACATCAATGTTTTTTCGGCGTCTTTACTGTAAATACAATTTATATTTTTGTCTTGATCAACCCTTTCTGGGACACCCAGTATATCTATCTAAATAAACATGACAGACATTTTTTAACCAGCTGATCCTTTGCCAAACAATGATTAGCTTTATAAACTCAGCTGGCGACTTCGCCATGGCTTGCCCGTGTGGTACCGGTTTGAATGGTATGAAAGTGTGACAGTGTGTTTATTATACATGTTGAGGTTTTATATTATTGGCTTCAAAGCTGGTTAGCTTAGTTATGTGTAGGCTCTACGATTTATGCGATCACTTAGTAACGTTTATAAATACTAGTGTTAACTCAATCTTAAGACAATCACAGCGTCGCATTCATAAGTACGCACAGCAAAATGGGCCGGCGAGTGTTGTTTGTGAACACAGGTGTGGTTCCTATTCAGTAAAAAAAGTGATGTTCCAATGTTTAAGTTATTAATTTACACGTCAGTAAATACTTGTAATATAAGTACGAAGATTTTACCGCAAGAAAAAAGGATCGTCTGAAATTTAACAAAATACATATTTCACACACGTTAAATATAGCAAGTTTAAATTAGAAAGGACTTACCTGAAAAACTATAATAAAAATCAACTTTAAAGAGTATACAAATAGAGTAGAAATTGTGTTTACACGATAGAATATCTAAGACATTGTGACCCATTCGTTTTGTTAATTTGTGATGAGAAGCTGAAAGTATAACACATGTATGTTAGTATACTATATACAAATTTATATAAATATAATATCTCACACGAGATTTCCCGTGGGAAACTTGGTACTAAAATTAGCACGGAGATTAAATGTATTTTTATCAATTTTATGATGAATGATAATGATATATTGCACTGTCCGTGAATTGTGTGTTTTGAATCCAGTAATTTGACAGTGTTCAGATGTCATTTTATATTTTTTTGCTTTCATGATACATCTTTTTTTCTTATTTCTTATTAATTTCATTCCCAGCAACCCCTGACGCCTAAAGTCTGCAGAATTTATAATGGACAACACACGGAACATGGGTGGGGTACTGTACTGGGTTGGTAAAATTAACAAATGCAATAATTTTTAAGTATTACCATGAGTGTTGAAGAGGCATTAACAATCTAGGAATGTAAATTAAGTAAAATACATAAAAACTATACGGAAATTTCTTCAATTAGTGTCAAAACGTATAAAAAATGAAATTTGTATGATTTTTGTTGATATTACTGGGCTGTACAATATAAATTATACAATTTAGTTAAAATGTTTCCCACGGTAATCAAGTGCGAGACAAGAAGATCTTTCAAAAGGCATTCGTTATTTATTAAAATAGTACCGTTCGTTTATAAGTGAACGATGGAGAGTATTTAAATGCCTTTTAAAATATAATACTGGAAGGAGAGTTGTTGTCGGTATTTAAATTAAATAAATTATGATTAATTTAATGCGTCGATAGATAAATATGCAAACCATGTTATCATCATTTTTCATAGAGCTTGCAGTGTAATAAAAGTTAGAAAACAAACGTTACACCTACTACCACATATACATAATTTTACTGAAAGCTATGGAATATTTTACTGAAATCCAATATTTCTACTATTGGTATAAACTCAAAACACTACTGTATTTTTTCACTGTCAATAACTCGAACTTAGTGCAGTATACGGACAACAACTCCCCCGGCCAATTCTCACACCCTCCGTGATCCTCAAGTCCCCCGAGGATCCCCGAGTCCCCCCGAGACCCCCCTTCGTTTCCGCACCTTTCTCTAACATTGTTGGCCTGCCTGCGCTCTCTCTCGCGCGCCGCCTTCGTGTCGGGGTCGAGGTCGTCCTCGTCCGCCGAGGAGCAGCTGTCGGCGTCGCCACTCGCGTTAGTAAATGCGTTGGACATGTGTTGATTACGTTTTGAGCGCGATAGGTTTGGAACATTGTTCGGTCCGTTATTGCTTTGGACAAGAGAAAACGTCAGGTCTGATGGCGGCGGTGACACAACATGGGATCAGGGAACACAAGTGGGAGACAATGGACACATTAAATAAATGTCATAGACTTCAATGGGACGAAGCAAAATGGGAGTGGATGGAATAAAGTAAGAGAGGATGGTATAAGGTGAGAGAGGATGGAATAAGTAAAAGAGGACGCTACAAAATGGGAGAGAGGATGGGATAAAGTCTGAGAGGATTGTACAAAATAGGAGAGGATGGAATACAGTCAAGAGAGGATGTAATAAATTCAAAAAGGATGGTACAAAGTGGGAGAGGATGGAATAAAGTAAGAGAGGATGGTATAAAGTGAGAGAGGATGGAATAAGTAAAAGAGGACGCTACAAAATGGGAGAGAGGATGGGATAAAGTCTGAGAGGATTGTACAAAATAGGAGAGGATGGAATACAGTCAAGAGAGGATGTAATAAAGTCAAAAAGGATGGTACAAAGTGGGAGAGGATGGAATATAATCAGAGAGGATGGTACAAAGTGGGAGAGGATGGAATGTATCAAAGTGGTAGCAGATAGAACAAAAGTGTGTACTGAGGAAGGGTGGAATAAAACAGGGGAGAATGGAATATAATAAAAAGGAACACATAAGGCGTGGAAGGTGTATACAGTATGCTGTGAATTGAAATATAGAGTGGAGCATGGAATATATAGGGGCGGTTATTTAACATAGTAGGGCTGGATAAAACGCAAGAAGAGAACATATTAGGATCGATTGAAACTAAATGGGGGGTTTGACAGTATGGGGTTTTCGTCAGCAGGAGTCTAACGTATCCCGTCCCCGCATGGTGTAAGTATTATAGAACACGAGAGAAGTCGAGATACCGATCATTCTTTTGTATACAATAATCAATACATCTCCAATCGATTTTTTGTAACAAACAAGTTATAAATTAATGGTTTTTTCATTTGTATTTGATTGTTATTTTTGAAAAACCTAGCGACGAGACAAACAAGACGTTCGCCTGCTGGTCGCGCGCCCCGCCTGCCTATACACAGCTGCATTGCACTGCCGCTCGTCACACGACACATTAGTTATCAAGTCCCTTATGTCCGGTAATTTCACCAGCTACAGTGCCCTACATACCGGATCACAGCAATGTTTACACACTGCTGCTTGGCGGCAGAATGTCTGACACTGCGGTGGTACCCCCCTTCTGCAAGGGACCGTCCAGGTATTTTTTGGTGTCGGGAGGAAACCTCCAAAAGGTACCCAGTCTCCGTAGGGCCTTGACGGCTAAGGGTACATCGTTCACCCCTCTTGCACAAAGCTATAATATACCACCAGTTACTTTTCCCCTGTGTCAATATGCTAATGCGCTTTTATCTGCGGGTGTAGCACCACTTACCATCAGGTGTGATAACGATCAAGCTAGCTAGCTTATCATCATCATCAGCAGCCGAAGACATCCACTGCTGAACAAAGGCTTACCCCTTAGAAGGGAGGGGGTACCATAATCCCCACGCTTGGCAGACTGAGCGGGTTAGTCGGCGCCGAGTGCCACTTGGATATCGGTGCCGATAGGTCAGGAATATGCGCCGATATGCTGTAGGGAGTCGGCGCCGATTGCCACTTGGATATCGGTGCCGATAGGTCAGGAATATGCGCCGATATGCTGTAGGGAGTCGGCGCCGATTGCCACTTGGATATCGGTGCCGATAGGTCAGGAATATGCGCCGATATGCTGTAGGGAGTCGGCGCCGATTGCCACTTGGATATCGGTGCCGATAGGTCAGGAATATGCGCCAATATGCTGTAGGGAGTCGGCGCCGATTGCCACTTGGATATCGGTGCCGATAGGTAAGGAATATGCGCCGATAGGCTGTAGGGAGTCGGCGCCGATCGCCACTAAAGGCTCGCCGCCTATAACATAATCCCTAACATAGCTTCATTCTGTTATAAGTAAAGTAACACTCACTATCGTCGCGACCGTTTACTGGAGGGTGGTTTGTTGGCAAGCGCGTCCGCCGAACCGGAGGATGACGGCTTCGAGTCTAGGCCGGAGTCCGGTGGCTCTTTGCGCTTCTCTGTAAACAGGAAAATATACATCATGACAATATCTTATACCCAGTATTTACTAAGATCAAAATTGTAGCAGTATATTATCGATATAATATATAAACTATATATTCACTAACAACATGACATCTACAATCTGTGCTGGTGGCGGAAACGTGAACTAACGGTTTTATTATGATGATAATGACGTGTAGTTTGACAGTTTCATATAGACAGTAGCGAAACCAGGGCGCTATTTCTGTGTGCCACTTTTCAGACTGTAACACCTAATCTAGTTTGAATATTATATCGATGCAATATATGCATGAAAACACGAGTGATGCCTGACCAGTGGGCAGCCAAAGATAATTGGTAGGGACAACTCATTCTAGCTAGCCACCGTAACGCAGCGGACAACCCTATGCTTTGCAAACCAGAGGTTGCGGTTTCAAATTCCGCCGTGCGTCTCGTCGTCCGATGATAAAATTCATGTAAGACCTGCGCATACCATCCAAAATGCATCCTGATTTTCCCTTTTCACTTCCCAAGAGCAGTCAGAAATAGATATTGTTGTTAGTGGAAATAGTATACACGACATTTTGGATAAAGGTCATCTATATTACACAAACTGGTTCGTCAATAATAGAGATTATCTTTTTTTGTGATGCGTAAACTTTGCTTACTTACGGCCGGTCCCAATACTCTACCGCCGATAGCAATCTCAGTTAAAAAGTAACAATATGACACTTGACATTAATTTTTGAGCTTCAAGGTCTCGAAGCTAGACCAATAGTAAGGACAGATTTTTCTATCTTTGTTTATTGAAACGAAATATGTCATAAAGCTATCGATGGTAACTATTTTAACTGATAGTAAGAGATAGATAGGATATTGGGACCGGCAGTTATATATTGCTAAAAAATAAAGATGCGTCTTTTTTTGTTTTACCCACCTTGGTACCAAAATATTAAAATCATTGATCATGGTCACGGGCGTTCGCCGCTTGCCGAGGTCACTCACCTGCCCCTACCACTATCGTGCGCATGGTGAATACATTCTCCGTAATTTTGTAGTGGATAATTTAATTAATTCCAAAAAAAAGGTCTGGTTTTATTGACTAAATGTGATTTATTAACAATACTGATTACATGATAAAAATATACGCACTCAATAAAAAATTAACCTGTATATGTGGGCACGTGGGTATTGAAAGAAGTACAACTTACTTGTATTAGGCAACGCGTGTCTCTCCATTTTGATAGGCGGTTCTGTGTGTAACGCCAGCCCACCGCCCACGCCCAGTCGTGGGACTGCGGACAAAACATACTTTGTTAAATATAATACAAATTAAAAAAAAAAAAGGTAGGTAATAAAATATGTCGTTAAAAATATTATAAACCTAAATGAGATTTTTAATGAGAAGTACAAATTAAAACTGATCCATAAAAGAGAATCGATAATCTAAATTCGTGTCCAAACTCTTGCTAGTAAAAATACCTATTTCTTTATAATTTGTCTATTTATTTTATTTATCTATATTATTATTTTTTTATACGAATATTTAATTTTTCTCCCTTTTTTCCATCCCAAGGTTGCTTGGAAGAAATTCCGAATACCGATAAGGCCGCCCTTTGTACATATTTCAGTTTTAAGTGTATTTCAGACATGCAGGGTTCCCTTACGTTGTTTTCCTTCACCGAAAGCTAGTAACAATAGCACAAAGGTGATTCGCACATAACTAATTAAAGAAATCAGAGGTTCGAGCCGGGGTTCGAACCGGCGCACCTTGTTCCTAAGGCAAGCGCTCGCCCACTGATTAGAAAAAATCCACAAAAATTCCAACACATCCGACATAGATCCCGCCCGACACATCCGATATTAGATCCGGCCACATCCGGGCACAAACGTACCTGTGGGCGGCTGGTGCGGGTGGTGCAAGTCCTGCGGGAACAGATCCGGCGCCTCGGCGTGGTTCCGGAGCACGTTGATCGCGTCGTCCAATCGCTCCTCCATACGCGCGCCCTGACGCAATCAACCAATCAATACTGCTGCTAGCTGGTAGGTAATTTACTTATGCAAGGGTTTTTGGTGCAGATCCCACCGGAGAAACCAGGATCTCATGTGCTGAAGCGACAGTCGCTGGGGGTTTTAGTGGGTAAGAATCCCACAAACCACAGGTCCCGAGGAACCAATCGAAAGTTTTGCCCGGAAGAAAGATATCCCGCCGCCAAGCAGCAATGGTTCCGGTGTGAAGGGCACTGTAGCTGGTGATATTATCCGGCTTAAGAAAAATGATTAATGTCTCGTGTGACGAAAAAATATTATTTAACATCGCAGCGGTCTTCTGTAAGGTGCAGGTATTTCGGTATCTTTTTTTCTATTGTCTCAAAGGGAGGTATTCTTCTCGTCAAAGTTCTTTGTCCAATGTACATTTGATCAAATAAATTGAATGACTTCATCCTATATATATTTACTAGCAACGACGATGTTTGATCAAAGATTTTGACATTTCAACCGAAATGGCTGCAAATAAAATTTCGTGGACATCTCTTACTTAGTTGTGTAGGCCATTCGAAGCTACGAACTAAGCTGAACCCTCATCCCCTTACGTTATCGCTCTCACCCCCTTACGCTACCCTCCCTTACAGGCAGTGACAGGGGTAGCGTAAGGTAGTGAGAGGGGTGACGTAAGGGAGTGAGAGGGGTAACATAAGTCCCTTACGTTACCCCTCTCTCTCCCTTACGTTATCCCTCTCACTCCCTTACGTTACTGAGTAGAGTACTCAATAATGAAACATTTACGTAACAATTCCGAGAGTCAAAATGATTACATTATAAAGAATGGCTAACTGCCGAACCTACAAACGTCAATTAAAGTTAATGATCATTAATCCATTTTTCGAAATTGGATTATTTCGTCACTCGAAGCCCATTAATACTTAATACGCAGATAGTGAGTAGAAATATCAATTAGCTCATGGTCAGTAATCGAAATTAATCATCAACTGCTCTGACAGTCGAAATAAATAGATTTTATAATGTGACTTAATTAGAATTAAAATTGGGGATTGTGAGTGCAACAGTAAGAGAGAGTTAACGCTAATTGACGTTTGTGTGTCCGGCACCACGTGACATAGACGGATATTAGTAAACCCAGTATGTGCGACGAAATATCAGTCTGATTAAAATAATTATCTCTAGTACTTTTGGCAAATTTAACGATAAACTATATTAGCCTCAACAGTTTTAAAAACTACACAAATAATCACAGACAAACGCAAAGTAAAGTTTACATATATAGCTTAAAACCATGCCACAAAACTAAATAAGTTAAATACTGTACAAATCAGATGCTCGTGCGCTGTACACAATCTATCAGTAAATATATAATAAAAATTATTCTCTGAGGCATCGATATAATATATAAACTAGATAAACATTCACGAACAAAATGACATCTAAAATGTGGTCGCGGAGGTTGCAAACTTATCTGTGCTGGCGGAAACGTGAACTAACAATTTTATAATGACAGTTTGACAGTTTCATATAGACAGTAGCGACACTCCTATCGGCAAAAATAAATTTGTCAGGATGTGGCTTGTAAAGAAATAGCGAAACAAGGGCGCTATTTTACGCTATCACTTTTTGAACCGTGACACCAAATCTAGTTTATATATTATATCGATGCTCTGAGAGAATCTTGAAGTAAGGGAGCTTAAAGGTTGGGAGAAATATACAAAAATCTTTTGGATGACGACTAATTTAATGAATCTTTGACGGGGCCGTTGGTCAATGATTAAACACCCTGGACAGTACCCGTACATAGGTCGTGAGTTCGATTACCTCCTAGTGTCTGAGTGATATTTATAAGTATATACAAAAAAAATGGTTTATAAGTTTTTGTATTAGTTGTTTTGTTTTCTGACACCAATTTTCGTAATGATTTTCGGGGTATATATAATGATGATCTGGAGGGCATTGTGTTGGAGAGGAAGAGAAAACCTCTAGAAATGGCAATAGAAAAAAAATAATGAATACCTACAATGGGGATGATGGCTGGTTAAAAAAGTAATAATTCAAATTAGTCAGTCAGTTAAATTATCAAAAAATATTGGATTGGTTGCCAAAGATAGCGTCAAAGTTCGGGGGTGGGGGGCGGTGGCTCATGACGTCACGCCTCAGTAGAAATTGTATAACGGCATGACGTCACACGGAATTTCAACGCTCTATATCTTCGTCATTTTTTGTTTAATAGACAAAAGAAAGAATACGTGTCCAATATTTTTTGATAATCTAAATGACAGACTAAATAGATTTTTTTAGTCATCTAGCTATTACTTTAAGATATTTTTAACGTATACAAGTATAACTTTTAAAAACTAAAACCCGACTACGGATAAAATCGCAGTCTAATAATGTGATAGCATATAGCCTATAACCAGCGGACAATCAAGACGCTTCTAACGACACTCTACTTGTCAAATTATGTTAAGTAGATTAGAAGATATGTGGGAACATATGTACATACATACATACATTTTTGTTAAAATCATAACCCTCCCTCCGTTCCGTAGTGGAGTAAAAAGAGACGCAGTCAGACACATTTATGAGTGACGCGTCACTGACACATGACTGACAAAGAACAGACCGATTTAAACACGAACTTTCAAATATAATTCGAATGTTTTCGAAGTTATCGTACAAAAGGTAAGTCATACATATATAAAGATTGTATACAGCGCGTAAGCCGGCATCGGGTGATACTCACAACGTCGGTGTGTTCTCGCAGGAACACCATCGCCTCGTCCAACTGCCTTTCCGCCGGCGCACCCTAGTCACGACGAGTCACCGTTCAGCGAGGTGTGTGGGGCGCTTTGCCATCGTACCATAGATACGTAAGTGTAATTGTTCGAAGTAAAAACAGAAGCGACACTATTGTCAATTAATTGTTGAACTTTTCAGTAGGACATTGGACAGCTTAATACTGATAATATCGCCACGAAACTAATTAAAGAAGAAACTGACTGACATTTTGTTTGACTGACAGCAGTCACGCTTGACTGACAGCTTGTACGGTATCAGTAAAGACAGCAATATTAAGTCATGTACGAGTTTAATAGAAAAACCCAAAATTGTCTTAAATTACTAGTTTTGTCAGTTCGTCCAGTTATATTTAGTTATATTGATAATATTTTTTTTTATTTAAAAAGATAATTCTATTTTTGGTATCGTGTATTACATTTAATGAGAAGATAATCTGAATAAAGTCAAATCAAATCGGCGCGTCACCTTGCTAATGCTAAATCATCTACGAAAACATCAGCTAAATACATTTACAATTACTAAAAGGGACTAAAATGCATTCTCTACTTTTAAAATCCAACTATCTAAAATACATGTCTACTTGATATTAAAAAAATAATGGCAAAACACTCCTCACGCCTCCTTGACATGTTAAAACACAAAAATAGTAACACTAAGAAACAATGCAATACGATAATGTGTATATTATAAAAGTCAATAATATGTGACTGATATGTACTAAAGTAGGGCCAATTCAATAGATCACATTTGACACTTCATCAAAATTTAACAACGTAACCTTGTAACGGCGGACATAAAATATTTTTTTTTCGAAGTTAGAAAGGCACAATTGCTTAACTTTTTTCAATTACGATTACATATTTATTGTAATAATGACAAAAGAAACAAACAGAACAAAAAAACTGACAGATGTCAAATGTGATCTATTACATTGTCCCTGCCTACATCATAGAACTTGTATCGTAGGAATCGTAGGAACTTGAATGGCATTGCCATACGTAGTGCATTATTTCGTTAAAAAAAAAGAAATTATAAGCATCAGAATAATTTCCAAAAGAAAATTAACAACAAATATCAAAAAGTCCAATATTAAAAACACATTCATGCATGAAGGACATGCTTTTAACACTTTTGAAAGTATACTCGTTTTATATAACGACCGAATTACATTGTAATACTCACTGACACAATGGAATATTTGTCAGTCGGCCGCTGCGTACCGTACAAACAAAATTAATATGACTGACAAATCTGAATTACAATGTATTCAGCGTTTATTGAAATAGTTTTATTAATGTATTTTGTTTAATATAATTTAAATATGTTTTATGTACAAAATGTATGATGTACCGAAAGTGAAAAGTGCGCTGAATATGTCATATTTCATATTAGTCAGTATTTTAACAGACCCCAGTACGGCCTTAAGTCGTACGGATGCCCAGATGTCTAAAATAATCTATACTGAATTAATCACAAATTGAAAATATATGTTCGCTCAATCAATAGCCGGACAAATATAAGGAAGAAACTTTATAATGTTATACTGATAACACCGTGTAAGTCACAACCAAGTCAGTAATTTAAGCAGCCATACAATACTATTTGTTATCGTCATGTAAGTCAGTCATGCTACGACTTACACTTCATACGGGAACATTGATTATGGTATATTTTAAATGACAATTATGGGGCATTTTGAACCAGTTATGGTATATTTAGAGCACTTTGCCACAGTGTGTATATGGCAATTATGGGGCATTTTTGAACCAGTTATGGTATATTTAGAGCACTTTGCTACAGTGTGTATATGGCAATTATGGGGCATTTTTGAACCAGTTATGGTATATTTAGAGCACTTTGCCACAGTGTGTATATGACAACTATGGGGCATTTTTGAACCAGTTATGGTATATTTAGAGCACTTTGCCACAGTGTGTATATGACAACTATGGGGCATTTTTGAACCAGTTATGGTATATTTAGAGCACTTTGCCAGTGTGTATATGGCAATTATGGAGCATTTTTGAATCAATTATGGTATATTCAGCGCACTTTTCCACAGTGTGTATAGTGTATATGGCAATGTAGGGGGACTCACCATAACAGTGGGCGGGAACACGGCCATGGGCTGGTGGCCGTTGGCGAGAACTGCGGCCGGGAGCGGCGCGTGCGCAGTGGCCGCGCTCGGAGGTGACGACACCCCCGTTGACACCCAATTTGATTGCTGGAAATAGAGTTGATGGTTATCGTAGAGGGTTATGTTCTCTAATACGTTGCCAAACAAGATTGGTCATTGATTATCCTGATGATGATGATGTCATGAGCAACCGAAAGACTTCCACTGCTGTACAAAGACCTCTCTCCAGAAGGGTAGGGTTGCCATATTTCCCACGCATGGCAGGCGGCCTGGGGATCGCAGAACAGGTGGCAATCCAATAGAAAGACGCTGCCGCCCGTCCTCTTATCTTTCCTTAGGCGGCGTCCTATGGATACCGGGATGGGAACGGGAGGAGATGGGAGGGTGCCATTCTTAACCCGACACCCCACGGGTCAGAAGGTCATGTATCTGTGGGTTATGTGTGCATAGCTCTCTCTCCATAGCGTGTGTGACCCTGAGCTTCTCTAAAAGGCCAGCAGTTAAGGACCATGTACCACATCCATAGCTCTTTCGCATAGTACATTTTATTGTTTTCGCAGGGTAAAGCGTCTATAGGCCCCCGGGACCTGTGGGCGTCAACCGGGGTATGTGGGATTCTTACCCACTAAAACCCCCGCGGCTGTCGCATCGGCACATGAGAGGGGAGACCTGGGCTCTCCAGTGGGATCTGCACCGGAAATCCCTTAGTGCCTCGCCTTTGACCCACCCCGGGAACCTGTCACGGTGCTCACGGGGAACGGGGTCGCAACTCCGCCGCCGTCCTCCTTGGAGTTGCCACCGACTTCAGAGTATGTGTTATTTCGGATGAATAGTTATCTAGTGTGCAAGAAGCCATCTATAAATTCCATCACACACATTTTATGATCTTTAGACCCCTCCCCCCATCCTTGTCACAGTTGTTCACATGTGTGTGACCCCTTCCGGTGTGACGTCACATATTTTGTAATTTCAAACTATAAAATGAACACGGCTCTTTCAAACTATAAAGTACCTATATAATGTTGCTATACCAATATATGTAATTGTAAAACCACAAGAGTTTGTACAAACAAGTGAGTTTTAACTGCCTTCAAAAAAGGAAGAGATCCTCAATTTGTCGCGTAAGTATTTTTTTTTACTACTTGGAATATAGTGAATTATACATGTGACGTCACAAATCTTATGACCCGTTCTCCCCCTTTGTCACAAACTGCCACACTTCGTTAACCCCCTCCCACCCGTTTAACAAGTGACGTAAAGGGGAACTTGCACAATTTATATTTTTTAGTGTATAATAAAGATTTTAGGCTCGCTTAGAAATACAAAAAAAAAAACTAAAAAGTTAAACACAAATTAACTAGATAAGTACCTATTGCAAATCAAAAGTTGACTTTTCCTCGCTCTAAAAACGCTCACTAACAGCCTTGACGTCATTATTTTGATTTGACGTACGGTTAAGCTCACCTGTCCGTTGTGATGGTGCAGATGGTGTGCGGGATGGTGCGGCGGGTGCGCGGGGTGCGGGGAGTGCTTGAGCGGGGGGTACAGGCGCGCGTGCAGCGGCGGGGGAGAATGCACCGGCGTCGACGGCGACGACCCGTATGACGACAAGCTGCCCGCCTCCGCTCCCGCGCCCGCTCCCGCCGACCCACCGTACATCTGTACCGCGCAATGGTGCTATTGGGCTCGGGTTTATATAGTAAAGTTTTGATCGATGGTTGATTCTGACCGATCAGGCAGGTGACAAGTGTCAGGGATATACAGGTGAATTCAAGTTACAGGTACAGGCGAAAAAATTTCAACATCAGCAGCCGGAAGACAACCACTGTTGAACCAAGGCCTCCCTCCATATAGAAGGGGAGGGTGACCATAATTCCCACGCTTGGCAGGCGGCATGCAATTTCAATGTACAGAATAATTTTCAAGTGGTCGCGGCCGACCTGGATGGTCGACAGACGACCACATCCATACAGTTATGTGGCAGCCGAATAGATATGACACACACACACGATCAACTGATCCCAAACTAGGCAGAGCCTCTGCTATGGAAACCAGACAACTGATACTAATATACTTTTTAGATAAATATCACCCAGACACTTGACGGGAATCAAATCCACGACCTATTGGGTAGCGGCTGACACACTGGCCACTAAACCAACAGGCCCATCAAATATAGATCACAGACCAAAACATAATCTAGTAACAAGCTACCACTTGGTTTAGTAACAGGCAACCATACAGCCAGGTGACAGGTGACCTTACAGTAAGGAAACACGTGTCTATATAATCGAGTGTCAAGCGACCATAGTCAAGTGACAGGCGACTATATAATCAAGTGACAGGCGTACATACAGCCCGATGACAGGTCATTATACAGTCAGAGTGACAGGCGTCAATACAGTCAGGTGCCTGGCGAGGCTGTGAAACGGTAAGCCTGTGTACTCACGGGTTGTAGCGTGGGTTTAGCGACGAGCATGGGGTCAGGCGGAGAGTGGTGCGGCGCGGCGGCGCGGAACGAAGACATCGGCGGCAACGGCAGCTCTGCGCCGCCGCCCGGCTCGCCCGCCGGCGCGCCCGCTATACCTACAGGTATAGCTCATAATAATAATTATGTCCTCCTGGCCGATACGACCACAGCGGCCAATCTTCAACAAGATCAGCCATCTACGCGGGATATATTATAGAGCACAAGAGCTTGCGTAGACACAAGTGCACTCTCTCTTCGTTTTACCTCTCACAATCCGAGGGGACGAAAAACCGACACGACCGGAGTGAGATCAGACGAAGGACCGACTTTTTATATGCCCATCCGACGCATGGATCATCTTACTTTACAGACAGTCAGGTGATCGGCCTGCATTGCCCTAGTCTGTAATGAACAACTATACAAAGTTATTGCTCCCCGCAGGATTCGAACCCGCGACCTCCGGTTTGCAAAGCAAGCTGTTTTCCACTGCGCCACTTAAACCAAAAAAAATGGGTATGATATGAGGGGATCCCATATACCGTCGCGTTATACGAGTATTCAAGCAAATAAACTTCTTTAGGCAGTTCAGTGGGGTGACAAACAGGACGTTCGCCTGCCTATTGAAAGCAGCACTGCACTGCCTTTCGTTCTCGAGATATTTTACGCCACAGTGTCATCTTGTTTACAGCTAGCATCGAGTCGTAACGCGGCCATCACTGAGAAGATCCGGCAAGAAACTCAGCGGGCTTGTTATTCTCTTGAGCCCGGTAATTGTACTGGCTAAATTAAGTCCTTTAAGCCCCGTACTTTCTTTAGCTACAGTGCCATTCACACTGGAACACACAGCACTTGGACGGCGGTGGACCCATCCTACCAAACCGACTCCAATTATGGAGCCTGCGTCTACGCGAACATCGCGAGGGTGCCGGGGGAGTGTGCACTTGTGCAACCGGGACACGCTCTAGCGACCTTTCGGCACTGCAGCGGCCGGCGAGTTCCAAAATGAGTGGCCAGAGTATCACCATTATGAAGGTCACCGAAGAGGCTTCAGTAAAACCCCATAGAGTTTATATAAAAAGAATAGAGTACGCGTTTGTCTATGGTCCCCTTCAACAAATCGTAGGCAGGTTTTCCTCCAATAGCCAGGTGAATTGAACTATTTAAAGTTATATTATAAGAGTTATATTGATATATAAGTGACAAGTAGTGATGGGTTTGATCTGTCACAGGCGCAAATGTCCATACAGCTGTCGGACGGTATAGTACCTATTGTCGTGTACCTGATATTTATGTACCTATATGATGTTCTTACTCGCGCCTACGTGTTCTTACTTGAAAAAAGCATTCTATAGTACTTATTCATATTCTAAGTAAAACCCCCACAAACCCGGTCTCCGCCTCTCAGGAGATCGTACTTTTTGAAGGTTTGCGTTTCCCAATGCCTGGCCTCTCTTGTAATAAGCTTGATAATATAAGGCAAGGCATGAAAAATAATTTTGATCGATGAACGATTAAAAACACCAACCAGCCCAGCCCCTATTACGTATCTCGTTTGACAACTAAAGTGATGATCACTGTAGCACTTAGAGGAGATACCACTAATTACTCTGAGCTGTAGCAAAATGACCATCAAATAATTTATCAAATGATTCATTCGGTATTGCCTAACTTGAGTGACCAATAAATACCAATACTAAAACACTTTCAGTTGACATCAAAGTTCGGTGGGCAACTGAAGCTTGATAGTCACTTGGGTTACTCAAGATATGCAATAGCCTGCTGAATGGCACGGAGAGCGATCACTTCATCGTCTCTTTAAAGAGGAAACAGACCTCATGATACCATCGGATCACAACGCGTCCCCACTGAGAAGATCCGGCAAGGTATCGGCTCTTACCTGGCGATGTGGCGTAGGGCTCGTGCTGGTAGGGCGGCGGCTGGTAGTAGGGCGCCGCCCACTCGCCGCCCGCGTAGTACGCCTCCTGGTAGGGCGCGCCCGCCCCGGCGCCCTTCGGTGACGCGTACCGACTGGGCGAGTCGTGCCCGAACTCATCACTGCCATACTGCGGAACAAAGATAATAGGACATATATACAACTTCTTCTAGACAAACTAGTTGACCCGCGCAGAGTTTCGCCCGCGCTTTTTCGGACACTTCCAACTATTATATTTTAAGAAATTAGCACAAAACCTTGACAAATTAAATCTAAGCTATACCTACCAGTAGGGTGCCGGGTTAGAATTGCATCCCCCCCATCTCCCCTCGTTGTGTGTCATAAGAGGCGACTAAGCGAGAACAGGAAGACGGGCAGCAGCGTCTTTCTTTTACATTTATCTTCCACCTATACTGCGATCCCCAAGCCGCCTGCCAAGCGTGGGAATTATGGCAACCCCTCTCTTCT
Source organism: Furcula furcula (assembly GCA_911728495.1). Classification (NCBI taxonomy): domain Eukaryota; kingdom Metazoa; phylum Arthropoda; class Insecta; order Lepidoptera; family Notodontidae; genus Furcula; species Furcula furcula. The sequence goes on along the minus strand of OU452269.1, from coordinate 12,863,412 downwards.
CAGGGGGAAGCCTTTGCTATCGCATTTAATAAAAATTTCAAATAACACCAATTTTAAGTAAACTATATTATGATAAAGCTACTTATGAAGTAGTAACAGCTCAGAGTGCCTTGGATTCCTACAAGGTGCGCAGGTTCGAACCTTGCTCCTCTGATTTATTTAATTAATCATGTGCGAATAGTCTTTGTGCGATTGTTACTAGCTTTCGGTGAAGGAAAAAATCGTGAGGAAACCTGCATGTCTGAGAAACCCTAGTTTTCGATGACGTGCAAGTCCGCTAACCAGACTATGGCCTAAGCCCCTTCCTCTTGAGGTGAGGCCCGCGCCCAACAGTGGAAAACAAGGGCTGGTATTATAATTATTATATTTATAGCACAAATCATAACGGCTTATAATAAACTGTAGTTTAATAGCGTAATTATAAAGGACACGCGCACCGATAGTTAGTATGACTAACAATTCAACGTACTCCTAAAATAGGCTAAACAATAAGCCGGCCTCGCTCCTAATATGCTGTTTCGCAAGCCCGCGAGATGGAATTACTATTCCATAACACGTATTTTATATCGATATACAATACTGCCTCGTTTATCTGTCTGTGACTCTATTTATGTCGGAAAGTTATGTGTAGTAGTGTAGTTACGTGAAGCGGTTAAGGGAGGAAGGGGTCGAGCCGAACTGAGGTTCGGATTGGATGACTCCATTCTCACGTAAAAATCTGGTTTTTTCTCGCAAGAAACAGAGTAGGTATGTCAAAAATTCGCCAAAATATCCTCACGAAATGGTGACACCTTACAAGAGAAATAGTTTAATTTTATTGCAATACACAACAGAAAAAGTATATTCATAAAAAAATATATATATACAGACGAATTGAGAACCCTTTTGAAGTCGTTAAAAAGCCCTACTGCGAACAAACAAAATGGTAAGTCCATTCCAATATACATACATAATACGTATAGTATACACATGACGTATATACATATATTTCAACTCGTCGCGTTTAGACCATTCATTTGATACCCATATTGATGTTATTGGAAGTAAAAAATAATACATTGGGCTTTGGGCATATCTTAGTGCGCTACGAATATAGCGCATGAATCATCCTATAAATTACTGGGAACTCCACTGATTAATCCCTGTTCACACGCTTTTCGTTGGTATTCAGGAAATCACAGATCTGCGCGTCTATACTATAGAGTCTGTAAGAATCAGTTTATTAGTAGCGTATATCATTGAATTCATAAAAAAAATACCATGATTTTTCATATGGGTGCCACTAGCAAAACCTGGTAATCCCGTATTTACAGATAGATAGATAAAAATAATTTATTTCACAAACTATACATACATCTATCTATACTTATAATAAAACTGTAACAGGTCCAATTCTGTACATTGAAGATATTTTGAAAATTATATTTAGAGGGCATTCTATAACCGATACTGAGGCCGAAAATGTAATTTTTTTAATTTTTGTCTGTCTGTCTGTCTGTATCTCGGCTGAGCATCACGCCGAAACTACTGGATGGATTGAAACGAAACTTGGCATGATTTGAGATCTTACTACGAGGTAGGACATAGGATACTTTTTATCCCGTAATCTAGCACGGTTCTTTTGGGAGAGAGGATTAAAGTCAAAATGGGTACTTGGTTATACGCTTGGTCCGATTTTATCATTTTTAATTATAATAAATATTTGTAAGGGAACACTCATAGACAGTTGTTAACAATTTTTGGAAATCGATCAGGTTAAGCAACGTTAGCTAAGGTCATTAAATAGATGGGTGACCGTTTAACGCCATTTGAACTAAACGTTTCCGTGCTTTGGAGGGCAAGTACAAAGTGGGTCCAAGTTTTTAACCGACTTTAAAAAAAAGAGGTTTTGTATTGTATGCGAATGTATATTATTGAAAGTTTAGTTAACGTAAACACAGCGCGGGCGGAGCTGCGTGGGTCAGCTAGTAGATAATAAAACAAGGTGCCAACATTAATCATAAATTTTAACGCTGCCATACATGTAATGTATGTACTTTACTTACGTACAGTTTTGAAAAAGGTCCAGAAAAAAAAATCACAACAAGAATAAAATCTAAATCCATGTTATTTTTATTTAAGATCTCTATGTAAATACCTATGTTTTTACAAATAAACTTCTGTATCTGTATCTAAAAGACCCGACTGCGATGAAAATGAACTAAAATAAAATTGTACTTGTGTACCTACCATAAAACATACACACAATGGTGCCGATTCTGTTGTCACCACTACAATAAACTAGACTAAATTTTAGTTTAGTGGTGTCAAACGATGATTAAGTGCTTAATTTGATTTCGACAGCTACTAAATTGAGTTGATAGTGAGGTTTTCATTGGTCAAATCATGTTAGTTGAAAACAATTCTCTTGTTCATCTGATTACACTAAACTAAACTAAAATAATTATCCGGCTACGATACTTATATTAATTAGTATTTATATTAATATTTATTCTAATATTTATTTTAATATTTATTTCATTCTATTTTAGTTTATTCTATTTTATTTTAATCGACATCTTTTAGATGCCGACTAATTTGATCTAATTTTAGTTTGAAGTTTCTAATATTAGGCATAAATGACGTAAACTGTGCACAACAGAATAGCAAAATACGTTTAAAACTAAGTTGAGTAACTAAAACCATTATATTCTATCAAACTATACCTAATTATAATTTAGTTTAATTCATGGATCTCTGAATAGGAAAGACACGACTAAACTAAAATTTAGTCTAGTTTAGTCTAGTGTGTGACAACAGAATCGGCACCACTGTATAAGTCAAATAGTTTGATAAAAACATTTAATTCGATAACATAACGTCTGACGGCTTTTTGTTTTTTTTTCGTACAAAACTATAATCCCGGACAAATGTAACGACACCTCATAAGTTATAATTATAATCCAGAAGCAGGCAAAAAACAACATCACATCGCTACCGCTCAGAAGGCGAGAGGCCTTCCGAGCAGCAGTGGCAGTTATAGAAGGGGGAAGTGTTGCCAAAATCCCCATGTTTGACAAGCGTCTTGGGGATCGCACTGTAGTTGGTAGGTTAATTCAATAGAACGACGCTGCTGCCTGTCTTCTTCTTTTCTCGGACTTCCCGCCTCTTACGGACACCCATCGGGAAGAGATGGGAGGGTGCATTTACCCGTGGCAAAAACAACGCTTTTCTCTAAACATAAACCTCGTGGTCGTGGCCTGAATGTATTGTATGCAATACCGGGTCAACTTTTTGATGTGAAATTGTAGCGGAGATAGGCGGTGTAATTAGGTGAGTGCGCGCGCGCAAGTCCGCGCCATATCTGGGGTGTTGCGACACGCGCGCCGCGCGGCTCGGCGGGCGAAAGCTTTCGCGTGTAATTATTGGGCTTATTGTACGCACCGACCTGGTACAGTCACAAATAATTTATTTTACTAAAGGGCCCTTGTGCAAGATACTGGTTAAGTAGGTAGGTAGTACCACTCAGTGGCGTGCAGTCCATACAGGCAAAAAGACTTTGCCTACCCTACGACTTCTAATAAGAAATCTACTTTTTTGTCTACCTTGTCAAATCAATTTAAATATTATTGAAGTTGGTGTTAGCGTACCTGCTGTGTATATTTGGCACCAACTTCAATAATATTTAAATTATTTTATACTTTTCAGTGATATTGAAGTCGGTTCAATTTTTTTTTAAAAAGATTTTATTTTAAACTTTTTAGTGATATTTTCATATATAAAGATTGAACCATCGAAAACCGTAAAATTATCTAGGTAGGTTATGATCACATTATCGTCTACATAGTTTTACATAATTCATGTTTCTTCAGAAAAAAATATCCGGTCGTAATGAAATTTGCATGGAAACATCATAGTAGTTTACTCTCTCGAATAAAAAAACAATCATCGAAATCGGTTCATAATTGTCAGAGCAATGTAATGGAGAACATCAGTTTTATGGTTTTTACCAGATAAATTCCTCCACAACGTTCATGGTCCTCCAGGAAGTTCTTATCCGGTTGTAATAAAATTCATACAGATTCAATACAGTGGTTTCTTCTTTCGAATAAAAAAAGAATCATTGAAATTGGTAAATATTTGCCAGAGTTATGACCATTTTTGTCCGACCGAGCGAGTACGAGCGACTAAAACGTCATCTATATAGGCTTTCTTGCAGCTCTCAGTGCGCAGTCACCATTCTTGTTTTTTCAGGAACTACTTATTACTAAGCAATAATTTTTTTATGGGACCCAATTAACGGATTAAAGAATGGATGGAAGAAAGATTTTTTCAAATCGGTTCATAATTGCCAGAGTTATGCGCAAACATACATAGAAAAAAAAAAAAAATATATATATATATATACAGACGAATTGAGAACCTCCTCCTTTTTTGAAGTCGGTTAAAAATAATTTACTCAATGTTGTGTTCGAGTGTACTCGGCGCGTAAGGCGAGGTGTCACCGCGAGCGGGCTTTGTGCGACCAATTAGGCGTTGGACATATACGTTACAAAAACTTAGTAATATGGTCCGCCGGTTACGAAATGTGGTCGGCATAGAGCCGTAACTATGCCTATTGAACTTATAAAATAAGTTTTTAAAGAGTATTTGTCTCGCTAGGACCTTTATTTATTAATACTTTATTGTACACAGAACTACTACAACAATACGTAAAATGGTAATTTAATGCACAAAGACAAAATAAAAAATTAAATAAAAAAAAATGAGTTTTCTAGCAGCTCTATCAGCAAACCCGTGCTATAGAACTATTTAATACTACAAATGAGAACATCGAGTGTACAAATTGAAAAAAAAAACTACATGATTTGATACTCATATTGATGTTTCTGGAATTACAAAAAATATAAATATATGGCGGCTAGCGGACGCCATTTCAGTTTTATTTTTATACATATAGTCTATGTCATTCTCACAACTAATACGAATCTAACAACATATTATCCAAATCTATCGAGCAGTTTAGTCCGTAGACCGATACTCTCGCAAAACTCTACCTCCTTTTGAGGCACTCGGGCAAAAAACATAGCCCTCCTTCAGGGGCATACGGGCAAAAAACATCGCATCCAGATGACGCAATCTACCAATAATGAATTGTGTGCTACAAAATCGCTAATCGCTCGTAGCTTGCGCACCGACGTAATTTTTTTCATTTAACATAGACACAAGACAAGTTGCTCGTTCGTCGTTGTTAAGTGACACGCTAGCCCTATTAAACAATTGCATTGTAATTTCCTCAGCTGTACCCCCCGCACACTTTCAGATCCCTCACACAGTGTCAGATATTCTGCTCTGACACTGCGGTAATAACTACACGATTATATATATATATTTTATTTTAGAATCTATGCTGTCGTTTTTACCCTACGAATCCTAGGAAGAGGGCAACGTTTTTTTATTGTAATTTAATTGATTTCGTAATAGTTAACATAATACTAAAGCTCTCAACGGCTGGTGATTCCGATCTGCACCATGTTTAACACGCGAACCGCATAAGCGCGATCACGCTTCGCCCGCCGACGGATTAAGGCGTTGTTACGCCTTAGTTGTTGAGTGATGGGATAAGTATTATAGTTTTTCCAAAAAGAAACATTCTTTGCATTTATTCAGCGACATCTTAATCTAAATAATATAATACACTTAATTTTATTTATACCAATGCCGCTGAAAAGTTACCCACTCCGCATGTGCCGTTGCTGCTACTTGGCACAACGACGTTGGTCTTCCGCGGACACCCGTTAGCGAGATCGAGTGCATCTGAACGCAACAGCATACACCGCACATAAGTTTGGAATTAAGACAAAAAATATACACAACTAAAACGATGGCAAATACAAAATTATGTTAAAAGTGACGTTTTAGTCTATTCAACATTTTATTGTTTCAGGAATATAGATATGGGTCTCAAATGATTTAAAATATGTATTTCTAAACTTGAGTGTAATGTAAACCGTGTGACAAATATAATAAAAATGTCAAGCCGCCAGCAGATCTCGACAGTCACTCTGCACATCCGGTTGGAGACGCACAATGGTGTTTGAGATTTACCGCACCAGATGTTTGTATAATAATTACAGTTACTTGTAACATATGAATCAGTCGGAACCCTTGGCCTCATCGATCGTCGCTATCTGTGACCAGAGGGCCTAGACAAGATGCAATCGCTTCATAGCGAATCTATTTCTTCATTCGGTAACGGTGTGAATTCCCTATAATTTGTCACGTGGTTTTGCGATGACTGTCACATTTTTACACTTTCTATTAGCGATAACGCTTGTAGAATGTTACATTGTCTAGGGGGGCTGGGCTCTAATTCTCTATCACTATTACAAGATTCTACACTCAAATTTGGTCTACGAAATCACGTTTACATCAATAAAATTAAGGTTACTTTGTTACGTTTACACTTCTAGAATTCGTGTCTCTTCTACACGCGATCTGTGTTCACAGCTTCGGCGCTGACCAACAAAAAAATTGGGTTGTGCACCAATTGGTGCCTATGGTGCCTAGATCCGATATTTAGTATTTTCTACAGCTGACATGGTGAATATTCTTAGCGTGAACACGCGGCGGCCTTAGGCAATATTGACGTGTTTATTGCAGGACAAGATATTAGCGCTGAATGGAAAGCGATATAGAGAATTAGGGCGCTGCTGAGGAATGATTGTCACAGGAATGGTTTATCATGTATAAACTGTTATAAAATCACTAAAAATTAAAGTACATAAAATAACTATGTACTTTAGTGACTGATATTGTAGGGCCCGTACGTTGATCTGGTGGTTAGACCTAGTCGCTACCCAATAGGTCATGGATCTACCCAATAGATCTAATGATAATGATGATGAGTAAAGGTTCTGCGACCGGTAAATGAAAGGGTTAACAAAAGAGTTCCATTAAACTTTTTTTAAAGATCATTTAATTTTGCCAATAGTTATTAATTCTTCAAGGCATGAAATCAAACCAAAGGGATCAAATTCCCATAAATATGAACCTAATGCCTTGGATACAAAACCCAAAATCTTTGAGAAAGCGATCAGAGTGTAGTAGGTAATTTGACACGAGCGCCCTCTCGCCAGCACTATCGATAATGCTTAATGGATTTGTGTAATACAATACATGCGCATACTATTCGAGGGATGATTTTACAGCTGTTTGACGCCTCTAGGAATATAAATTGTTTTTTTTTTAGTAATACATACTTGTGCTTGACACGTATGTTAAAAGCGAAGTGGCTTATTAATCAGATATAGGTATATCTACCCTGTAGGTGGGCTGAAATCGTGGACAACAGGTGGATGCATAGCCTTTTTTGCCCGAATGCCCCAGGGGAGGGCTATGTTTTTCGAGAGTATGTATGTACAATGCGCGATAGGTCGACATAGCAATCAGAGAGGGGGACACCTTTTTTTTTTTTTTTTTTTTGGGAATGATAGACGCTGTTAACCGCAGATGGCTATTGCAGCTTCACCGGACAATAGGAGGCGAGCGCTTGAAGCGCTCTAGCCTTTACGGCAGAAGTAGCGACGAGCACAAGGGCACCTAAGGGAGGCACGGCCTCGGCTTGGGCTGTCGCTTAAGAGAGGGCTGAGTTTACCACCGGTTCACAACGCGCCCCCACTGAGAAGAACCGGCAAGAAACTATGTCGACCTGTCGCGTACTGTATGTATGTCTATTTCCTTGGCACGGCCTACACCCTAAACGGCTCGTTCGATTTTAACTTATATGTGGTTAGATTTGTATTAGTTGAGGTAGTTTTCATAAAACTAAACTGCCGTCCGCCAGCCTTTTATGCTTCCAAAAACAACAATATGAATACCAAATGCAAGGTATTAACGAGTTGAAAATAGATACCGAAATACTTTCAGTAATACTCTCGTACAATTTACTAGTTATTTTGTACAATGTTACCGCTAGGGGCGCTGGTGCGAAAGTGTTTCTGTGTGAAGGGCACTGTAGCTGGTAAAATTACCGGACACAGAGAAATAATAACTAATATTTTGTGTGACGAGAGGCAGAGCACTGCAGACGTGTCGCTTACCATCAGGCGAACGTCTTGCTTGTCCCGTGTCACGTTGAATTAAAAAAAAAAGAGGACTGCAGTGTATCCGCTCATTTGTATCGCATAAAAAACACTCACGAGTTTCAAAGTCTCTGTGGCAAGCACATAGCAATACCCATATATTTAGCGACGTGACAAAGATATTATGACACATATTATTGACGATCGGTTAAATTTAAAGCCCCGAGTGGGCGGACTGACAGAAATTATTATCTCACACGAGCGAGTAGATAGTACGCATAATAACGCACGTGTGCCGGTCGGCAGTTATTCGTGCCGGCGGCGGCGGCGCCACTGTCTATGTGGAACTGTCAAAATAAACGTCACTTTCGTAGTGATAATGTTAGTTCATTTTTTCGCCACCAGCAATAAGTTTGTACACGTATGTACAACTAAAATAGTACTTTTCTTGGCAATGAAATAATTGTTTTTTTTTTTTTAAAGCGTAAAGCTCATTATTGATTCAGTCTGTTTTCGGTTGCTCACTAACTCAGGCACTCAAAATGTGTTAATGAATCACTTTATTGGAGATTTTAATACAAAATCTATATTATTACCTTATCTAACTACTTTCGGTCCTAAAAATCAGATTAACATTTCTAATTGTGTCAAGTGCACCATTCACGGTCCTGCAGGCTTAGCACGATGTGCATATCTTGACAGATAAGTGTGAGAATGACGTCACGATGACGTAGTATTTGACATTTTGTATAGAGCATGACGTTTTGGTGTTGAAAACTACGTCAAACTACAAACGGAACTGTCAAGACTGCAAGCCATGCTGGGCCTGCTGCATGCCGGTTGGCTGTCTCGCAGATCATCATATTTCAGGGATCCCTAACTTCGGCTTCGGCTTAAAATCCGGAATGTACTTCTTACAGCGTAACCCAACCGCAAATGCATATCTTTCACTCCCAGATAATTGCCAAAGACAGACGAAGAGACGTATACAGTAATGTGTTTGGCATATAGGTCACCAAGTACAATGATCCACGCGTGGACGAATGAGCCTGCGCCCAACCGTGGCCGTCTCTACCTGGCTGTGTCGGTTTTTCAGAGTCAGGAAAGAGAAAGAACGCACCTGTGTCTACGAAAGCACAGGAAACCAAAGTTAGGGATCCCTGAAACAAGATGTCCGGCGAAGCAACCGGCATGCAGGACCGTGAATGGTGCACTTAAAGACAATTGGAAATTATTTAATTGTGCACTATAATATCTGTGCGTAGTTGGCCAAGATTAATTAAATTGGCTGATAAAACTTACCCCACTCTCTTGACTAGTGGTGGCCGGTGGTTGCAGCCCATGTTCCTCGTTGAATCTTCTCCGAGCGCGGTGCCTGAGCAACGCCGACGCGTCGGGTTGACCGAACTGAAATATCTGTTCGTCCTTTCCACTCAAAAACACTTTTTCAGCACTCAACTCATAGTCTTTTCCCGTGAAGTCAGTACTCACAAACTCAGACCGAACGCCATCGAGTATCTCCGAGGATATCCGAAGCGAGTCCGAAGTTTGCCGAAGATTGACGTCCGAGTCCGTTCGGTAGTTCTCGCATATTTGATTGAACGTATTGAAATATTCCGTCGCCAAGTCCGTTTTCGGCTGGTAATGGAGCTCTGTGACTGGGGGCGGGTCCGCAGTAAGGAAACTAGACTCCATATTGGTGACGTCATGCCGGAGTGCCATCGTGCCGTCATCGGATCATTTGAATTTGAATTTCTTGCATTTATTTGGTTTCATCACTTGTTTTATATTGCACTTTGGTAATTTTCATTAGGTTTTCGTTAATTAGTGTTAAAAATGTCTAATAATTGACCTATTAGATAGGAGAATATTTTATCGTTAATTGTCGTGCGAACGTCGTGAATTTATACGCAAAACAAATAAAAACTTAATTGCAAAGCAGAAGATCAATAAACATGATTATTGATAATAAATTCTTAGAAAAAAACCACAATCGCTTTTAATTAAAAAAGAAACCAGCTTATTTTTTTTAATCATTTTGCATTTCATAAAATGCCGACGCAAAAAGACCACCCAAACGAAAAAGCGCCTAACCGCAGATAAACCACAAACAATACTGGACGAACACAAAAAAAAAGATGACTGTTCCAAAATCAAATATGGAATCAAAAATCGATAGCACCTTGCCGAAAATCCCTTGGGAACGCCGACACTATGAGCGAAATTCAAAATTTGAATGCTAGACAATGTATGCAGGTAGCAAAGGGTTATGACGGGTTGAATTTTGGCAACGTATTGTATTGTTGACAATTTTATTCGTTTCGCTGTTAATGTCGCTACTTTCTTCGCGTAGCTGTGAAATCGAGTGAAATTTTCACTATAGAAATGTTAGTTCTATTTCTTGCCACCGGCACAGCTAAGTTTGTTCGACTGCATTTGACATGCAAGGTGCAAAGTATAAAGATTTCAAGATTAAGACACGAAAGTTTTTAGAAACTTATGATCTCTTTCATTTATCACTCAGTAGAGCATAGACAATCAACAAACTCCCCGCTGGAACGCAGATTGGTTTTAGATACCAGAAGATTGTGATCTTACATATAAGTTGGAGGGTTAATCTCCTTCGGGGTTGGTCCAGTGAACCTCTCCACCAATTAAAAATATACTTATTGCAAATATTATCACAAAACGCTTGTAATTTATTTCGCCTTAACGCCGAACTTGATACGTACCCATCGATACCATGTAAATATATAATATAGGATGTGTACGTGTGAATCAGCTGATTTGCTCATGTGCGTATCGCGTTACCGCCACTCGGGTGGGCGACCACCCGAAACTGTGGGAGACGAGAGGGTTGGGGGGATGCACTGGATTTTCCACTTTAATTGGTATCACGTAAAGCTGTGTTTTGGGCATTGATTGAATAACGTGTGATCTGGAATCAGTATGGATTATTGTATGTTTATGAAACACAGATTAACTTGAGACAAAAAGAAACCGCGGTTTATTTACGGCCGGTCCCAATACTCTACCACCGATAGCAATCTCAGATAAAAAGTAACAATATGACACTTGACATTAATTTTCTTATCTCTATTAAGCTTTAAGGTCTCGAAGCTAGACCAATAGTAAGGACAGATATTTCTATCTTTGTTTATTGAAACGGAAATATGTCATAAAGCTATCGACGGTAACTATTTTAACTGATAGTAAGAGATAGATAGATAGGATATTGGGACTGGCAGTAAATCTACTTCTCAAGATAATATTTTATTGTATAGTTTTTTGAAACGGGTCAACAATATTCAACAAAAGACGACGAGCTTATTATAAACTCTTCATCAATACCGCAAATCCGTGCAAAGTATAACCAGGCAGAAATACTCTTCAAGTTACTATGAACAATTAAAAACTGATACTGAAGCCGATAAATGTACGTAAAAACTCGCGCCATTCGGGGAACGCCTACTCTTTGTGACGAGCACCAGACTTTAGTAATTAAATATGGTACCAAGTAATGAAGCCTTAGTAACAAGTTAAATATAAACAGATCAGCTGCTGTCATCTTGAGTGAAAAATTAAAGCCAATTGGAATGAACATATGGACGAAACGGAGATATCTATGATTGGAAGAGATTTTTTCTAAACATCTTGTTTACGAGATAAACAAAGAAGGATGTCTCATAACGTTAAATATTCTACAGATACCGGATACCGTACGTAGTGATTACCCGTGGCCCGTGGGGTGTCCGGGTAAGAATAGCACCCACCTACCTCCTCCCGTTGGGTGTCCGTAAGAGGCGACTAAGGGAAAACCAGAAGACGGGCAGCAGCGTTTTTCTATTGGATTACCTATCACCTATACTGCGTACAAGACGTCTGCCAAGCGTGGGGATTATGGCAACCCCTCCATTCTAAGGGGGAGGGCTTTGTTCAGCAGTAGACGACGGCTGCTGATGATGACCGTAGAGGGTTATTATCCCTGTAATGATACCGATTAACGTTACAAAGGTGTGATATCTTCTAGCTGCAGTGCACTGCAAACTACTCATCAATAGAGACATTAGTTATTAGGTCTCCTGATCCCGTTAATTAACCGACAACAGTGCCCTTGCACAAGCAGCTTATCACTTAATAAACTTCCTTAACAAGTCGTTAACGTGTCGCAAGTGTTTTGAACGAACGGACCGCAATGTTACAATAAACATTTAACAATTGAAAAAAATGAGTGTGCATTGTTTGTTTGTAAACAGTAAAAGGTGTCGTTCACCATCTGACAGGTGGCGGGACGGTCGCAGATGTGCCAGGGTCAAGGACACCGGTCCTAATAGCACGATGGAACAGTTGGTGGAGACACTTGCACTGCCTATTAATTAAAAAAAAAGCAGATTCGAAAAAAATTTGAAATATGAAGTTATGGGACTTTACATACGCGATGACTTTTTAAATTGTGACTACGAGATTTCTGTAGGGTGTCCGGGTACGAATAGCACCCTCCCATCTTCTGTTGGGTGTCGTATGAGGCGACTAAGGGAAAAAAAGAAGCGGAAGCAGCGTCTTTCTAGTGCTCAGAGTAATTAGAATGGAGCTAGTATCGCGTCGATTCCCCGAACAAATTTTTCGTGGCACTTTTGCGGTGTGCGGGAGGCGAAGTAAACACACACAGATACAATTTCACGCATACCCACACTATAATAAACTCGCAACACATTCAAAAAGATACGCACACCAATAAAGAATGACCTGAACATATGAACAAAATTTGGCAGAGGGGTTAGCGCATCATGATCTCTCCAGTGGTATCTCCCCTAAGTTCTAGTGCGTTCACCAAGAAGCATGCCAAGCGTGGGAATTATGGCAAGCCTTTATATGGCGGAATCCTTTTTGAAGCAGTGGACGTATTTCGGCTGAGGATGATGGTGCTGTCTTTTATCAGGTATCTCTATGCAAACATGAGAGTGTAAGAGAACATAGCATTGCGAAGCGCCAGCTGAAACTTGACTGGTAGATGCCTCCATAAATATCAGCCATTTAACGCCACGTTGTAGGTGTTTTTTGGCTGCTATTTTCTACTACGGTAATTAAAATGACAGTTCTATTTAAAGGAGTCACTGCGTTACACTTTTACTAAATGACATACTAATCACTGGAGTCTATAGATAGTGCGGTTACGAAAATATTTAGTTTGGGTCATAAAAGCCCCGGACGAAAGCAAGACCGAGTCTTAGGATAGACCGACTACTTTCGGATAGCATCCCTTGAGGGCATCACAAATTGACAAAGAGAATCTCGTGACTACCATACTAAAAGGCAGCTAGTTCTTTAGATGGTCAAAACATTTTTGTTTTATCTTTGTGGTTCTAGCGTATCCCTCAGGCGCAAGCTCAGCGACTCACAATAAGGATAGTTAGCGTGATAGTCGCGCGACACGGCTGCCTATAAACAGCTGCATTGCTCTGCCGCTCGTCATTCGAAACATTAGATAATAAGTCTCCTGTGTTTAATCTCCGGTAATTTCATCAGCAACAGTGCCCTTTAAACGTCATCGGGGGAACAAAATAAAAACGTATTAATATTTTTTTATATTTTTCAACCACCAAGGTGACAAACAAGCATGCGGCCCGCCTGATGGTAAGCAGTGACCGCAGCCTATAGACGCTAGCAACACCAGAAGAATCACTAGCGCGTTGTCGAAATAAAATACATTAGTTATAAAATCTCTAGTGTCCAGAAATTTCACCAGTTACATTGAACTTCACACCGGAACACAGCAATGTTGACACACTGCTGCTTGGCGGCAGAATATCTGACACTGCGGTTGTACCTACCTGGACGGTTCCCTGCACAGAGGTCCTACTATCTAGAACCTTAAAAATGTTTAAAATTATTTAAATATACCTTTCTACAAAGTCAACGGACCCGCTAAGATATTTTAGAAAACCGTCCAAAAATGCCCTGATCTGGGTCAGAGCGGTCGTAAAGCCAGTTGTACACCGGCCGGACGCGACGGACCGGTTGTGACGACAGGTGTAAACGCGTTAGACGCCGCCTTCTGGACCCACATATTAACAGGGACCGAAATTAAGGTACTCAATTTTCTTAGGTAGGTACTCAAGCTATAAGCCAATGCTTGACCCTTGTTGATGGAAAGCGGCGATGCAATCGAGGATGGTAGCACACTGTTCTAGTCCTCAGCTATCGCCATCAAGCTTATTTGGTTCGGAGTGTACTGATAAAGAAAATTCCCTTTGTCCTTACTAATAATGGTAGTCCGTACGTCTCGTTGTCCGATGATAGAAAGAAAGGGGGATGATGGAGTCATGTCATATTCCTGCGCACACATTTGACAATGTAACCTGTAGTGTACCGAAAGGATTGCTATTTATTTACTCAATTTTAACCTATTTTTTGATCCCATCTGATATGACAAGAAATTGTAGTCGCATTTAGTAATTTTATCATAGTCAGATTTGCAACATCGCAACACGAAATCAGGCATAACTGTTTGTTCTGTAAATAATTTTGAGAGTTTCTACTGACTTGAAACGTGTGACAAGTTTTTCATGAACGTTTTGCTCGCTAAGGCAGGTTTATTTGTAACTACCGTACTGGCAAGCATTAATGGCAAGCATCAATTAACTTTAATGCCAATTAAGTAATTTTTTGTAACCTATTTGTATTATCATTTAAATTTTCAACTGAAATTTAAAAATCTAAATTGATAATTTCTTAGTTTCTAAGTAGCTTCAGAGAATGCGCTATCAGTCTAAATTTTAAGATGATAATTTAAGTGATAACCAACTTAACATAAGTTCTAAACTTTAGGTCAATTTTGTAGTAACTTCCATTAAAGTTATTAGGCTGTTTATTTTATGCATAAATGTACAGTTCATAGAGATTTAGCTGCAGGAAAAAAAATCGAAGAAGCCTTCTACTTTTTTTAGAAATGTTTCAAACTGATGCGGTCGCAATTTTGCAAATATTCATAACGTAACTCGAAAACTACGAAAAATCGTAGAACATACATGGGGGTGATTCAAATACCTCTCAACACGAGGCATCTAAAAAAAATTTTATGACGTCACTGTTCTGGCCACCCTGTATAATAATAAGTATAAGCATAACAACCAAGGCTCAATAAATTATTGTGTTAATATAAAATAGAATACATAATTCGTCTAGGTCTAATATTAAAATAATAATAGACTAGTCTGAAACGTGATATACAATTCATCCCTCAGTTGCAGGGTGCCCTATAATCAAACTGTGCAAGGGTTGACGTGGCCATTACTCGTTGGATAGTTATGCACTTCACATCTATACTATTAGTTTTGTAGCCTCCGTACCACTGGAGGTCGCGGGTTCGAATACCGCAGGAAGCAACAACTTTATGCAGTTTCACTTTAGTGGATAGGACAATGCAGGCCGATCACCGGATTGTCTGTAAGGTAAGATGATCCATGCGTCGGATGGGCATGTAAAAAGTCCGTCCTGCGCCTGACCTCTCCCCGGTCGTGTCGGTCTTCCGTCCCATAGGCTTGCGAGAGGTAAAGGAAGAGAGAGTACACTTGTGTCTACGCAAGCACTTGTGTACTATAATATCTCCCGCGTAGATGGCTGATTTTGTGAAAGGTAAGCCGTTGTGGTCGTATCGGCCTGGAGGCACTGTAGCTGGTGAAATCACCGGACACAATAACAACGAATGTCTCGAACGACGGCAATGCTTATCTACCTAGTAGTTAGTGCCGACCTCCTCGAGGTAACGCGTGATGCTGCCTGTCACTTGTGTGCGCGGCGGTGGGTCGCCAGATCGCGACATTAACGCATGCGCGCCGCGTGCGTGCTGCGTGCGTGCTGCGTGCGTGCTGCGTGCGCGCATGCCGCTGTCACATCCGCATTGCAAATATCACCGCATCAAATGCATCTCTTTAACTATGAAATGTCGTATGCACATAGAAGTAGGTATAAGTTTCCTCCTTGGTGTATATTCTAATGGTATCAAATGAGTGCACAATAGGACTCTTGGTCGTTTGGGGTGTGGGCACATCTATCGAGCACTGTGACGACTAAGGACCCCCGTCCCTGACAGTACCGTGGCGGTTTCAGGGGGAGTAAAAAATGTCCTACCCAGCGACGGACTTCAAGGCAAGGTACTGAGGGGTACCTGGTGCAGATCCTACCAGAGACATATCCCGGTTGACTCTCAACAGGGTCGAGAGGCCCTGTTGAAGGTTTTCCCAGTTTCCCTTTTGACGGTAGGATTGTCTACCGTACCCTCCACACTGGAATACAGTTCAGTGCGGTGGCTGGACAAATCTAACCGTCAGTCGTTACTAAAGAGTTCTGCCCCTGTTTTGCCTACCCTTTCTTCAGTAAGACAGCTTGAGTATATTTTTACCCATCCCCGCGAGGGCCTCCCACAGCACACGCTTCACATAACACATCACTAGACGAGCTTGTAAATAAACATCGCCATTAAGTAGTTTATAAATATTCAAAGCGCGTTTTCGTTCGACGACGGACTGTCTGCGTGGTCTCTATACATGATTCCACTAGCGATTCTTATACTCTGGTTTCGGAAGCGGACACTGTGAGCAGCGGTGCGAGCGGAGATATAATAAGATCACTCGCTATTGAACGTACGAATTTGTTTTTTTTATATCAGCAGTCAACGCAGCCTATAGACACTAGTAACACTAGAAGAATCACTAGCGCGTTGCCCATTGGGACATTAGATATTAATACTTTGTGTCCGATAATTTTATCAGCTACAGTGCCTTCACGCCTGAACACCAGCAATGTTTACACATTGCTGCTTGGCGGCAGAATATCTGACACTGCGGTGGTACCTACCTGGACGGTTCCTTGCACAAGGAACCTACTACCACAATACTAGTACAATTTTTTCTTTCGTCTACATATCTTTATTAAGCGAGCGTCCTATTCACGTCCTAGTAGACGTTCGTTCGCGGTGATAGTTCGCACGTCTACTAATTTTGGTGGTAATGTAGTAGGAGAGCGGAAGCGGTCGGCGGAGCAGTGATGCGATACGCGTATAAATAAAAAAAAATAACAAGAACTTCACGAGCTTTACACGAAACATAGCTAAAACACAAACCTATAAAACTAGGTTTTAAATTAATAAGCGCTTTTAAATTCGTCCATTTGTTTACGATGCCAGACACAAACACAATGACATCAAACTTAAAACTCTACCTATTTTTGCGTCCCGAAAGCAATATTCGAATTATTTTATGGAAATGACCTTGACGTTAAAATTAAAACTAATGCACGTTATATAGCTCCGATCCGCTCTCCGCTCTAGTTAAGAATGCGGCCTAAGATTATTTTAACGGATTTAAGTCTTATATCTAAAGCTTATTCCGTATTTTCCTCAAACGACACTGATAATTAAATCCAACCAAATTAATTTCAAGATAATATATTATTCTTTTTCTTATCTTACACTAAATGAAATCACACACTGCTGCTTGGCGGCAGAATATCAGACACTGCAGTGGCTACCTGTACGGTTCCTTGCACAAGGGACCTATCACCCATAAAACTTCGTTCACTCTGAGGGTTGTTTTAAAAACCGGAAGTAGCTTCGCATACAGTAATGTCTTAGCACTGGGCGGTAGGTTCGATTCCCAGCAACTCGATACGCCTCGATACACCCCCGAGACGCGACATCCGGTTGCTTTCACATCCGGTGCGGTATAGAACGCGTTGACGCTTAATTCAGTTTTACTCGATATATACTTATACGGAATTATGGGCCCAATATCTCTAGACAACCGTATGCTACACTATCAAACAGACACCGCTGTGTTTCTTGCCGGTTCTTCTCAGTGGGAGCGCGTTGTTAATCAGCTCTCTCTTAAGCGACAGTTCAAGCCGAGACCATGCCTCCATGATGTGCCCTTGAGCTCATCGCTCCCATGCCCTTAAGGGTGGAGTGCTATAAGCACTCGCCTCATGTTGTCCGGTGAAGCTCTCATCATTACCCAAAAAAAACCGTCTGATGGTTATTGACGACGGAGCCGCGGCACGCTAGCTTATCAAAAACAGGGGGAAAGGGGCGTTGTGTCCGAGGACACCCGAAGGTGGGGGGACGTCTTCTAAAGGCGTGTTAAGTGGACCACGTGTCACTACGTGACGCCACGTCAGCGCTGCATACCGCAACATGAATATTTAATTATTTGCCGCGGATAGATCGATTTTTATGAACTACATAATTGCATCGCTCATTGAATTTGCTGCCATATTAAAAGTTTTTAAGAAGTAGAA
This sequence comes from Furcula furcula, assembly GCA_911728495.1. NCBI lineage: Eukaryota > Metazoa > Arthropoda > Insecta > Lepidoptera > Notodontidae > Furcula > Furcula furcula. The sequence continues at coordinate 12,845,056 of OU452269.1, read as the reverse complement.
AAAAAGACTATATAATGTCAATTGTGTGCATTGTGGCGTTCCAAGGGGGAAGCCTATGTTTAGCAGTGGACGTCTTCCGGCTGGCAATAACTGAATATGCTTGAAAACTTGCCAAGGGAACATTTATTTCTACAGAATATATTCTAACAACTAACGAGCACCCCCGGGGTCTCCGCGTAAGAATAGCAAGTTGGGTGTCCGTAAGAACTGAAAGAACTGACTTACTGAATACATTCTAAGTCTGGGTTTCCTCAGAATGTTTCTATTGTTATTAACCCCCGACCAAAAACGTGGGATGTTATAAGTTTGACAACTATGTCGGGGTGTCTGTCTGTCTGTGGCATCGCAGCGCTCAAACGAGTGGACGGATTTGTATGTGTTTTTTACTAAGTGTATGGCTTCACATAAAGTGAAAATCACAAAGTCAAAATATCTCCATTATGTTAAGGCCCCACTGAGACTAACACAACAATCATTCGGTAATGCCTGGCGGGGTTAGAACCAGTGGCTGCGTGCAAGCAGGTTCTCCTACACTAGGACAAAAACTTTAAGAGTAAACTGTTTATTTCTCAGCAAATATTGGACTGATTATGTTACAACTTTGCATATCGGTCATAAATACGCCACTGGATATTATGTATTAAGGAATGTCAGACAACGAGTGACACAGTGTATATAGATGTAAGTACCTAATGTATCTGTGACACAATTGTTATGGTATTTAAGAAATTATAAGTACGTTAGTCATCAAGATATGAATGGAATTACAATAGTTAGTTTCCTATCATTACAATGCAGGGCTGCTGCGGGCAGACTAGCCAAAGCGCCTACTACAAAAACATTTAACTACTTTTTATATTATTATCCATATAAACTAGAGTTTGACTTAGGCAGTAACAGCTCAGTGGGCGAGCGCTTGCCTTGGAAACGAGCGCCGTTCGATCCCCGGCTCGCACCTCTGATTTCTTTAATTAATCATGTGCGAATCGTCTTAGTGCGATTGTTAATAGCTTTCGGTGAAGGAAAACATCGTGAGGAAACCTGCATGTCTGAGAAAGCCTAACTAGTTTTCGATAGACGTGTGAAGTCCGCCAACCGGCACTCGGCCAGCGTGGTGGACTATGGCCTAAGCCCCTAAATCTTGAGGGTAGGCCCGTGCCCAGCAGTGGGACAAAAACAAGGGCTGGTATTATTTAGTGCTTGACTGCTGGATGGGCTTTTTTTATTGACTTAACAATATACGAGCCTTAGCAAGCACAATTTAAATCAAAAACTTGTTACATGTGTAATAAGTTAATAGAACTAAACCTGTGTACACTCGCCGACAAAAATATATTTTTGAAAGAAATATTACTAATTTTGTTTAGCGATATAACAAATATTACTATGATAAAATTACTGAATACGACTACAGTTTATTTTTATATGTATTTTGTATATTTACTGAGGAATGTGATATTGTGGCAGATGTAAAAGATTATTACAGTTTTTACATAAAGAAAATCCCAAAGGCATCTATCTCTCTCTGTGGCCTTATCTCTTTGACCTACAAAAATTTTAATAAAAAAATTAATAAATAAGTTTTGTGTATTGCAAATCAATGCAATAAAATCAGTGGTTAAGGGTGCTGACACAATTATTCATCGTTTAGTATTGTTTATTTTGGAACTATCATTTTATTTTACTGATTATCTTTTAGCCTATATAAATTTAAAGAAAAATGAAATGAGACAGGCGTATATAAATATGTAAATGCTTAATTAAAACGATAAGATACTAGCGATTCGTTGTCCGTCAAAACTTGTAGAATTTTCTAAATTAACCACAGCGAGGCGAAATTCAGTAAACCAATATTTTCATGTTTTAAAATTATTATTGTTCAAATTTAAAAAAAAAACGTAATGTTAATAACACTTGCTAAAACTTATAGATTCCATAAATTAAGCTTATCAGAGCTTTATCAATAATTATAAAACTATTCTGGCCTATAAATCCATATTTACCAGGAGGTTTGCTACATAAGTAGCCATCAGTGCACAGTACACGTTAAGAAAAAAAAGGAGTCCTTTGTCACCCAAACACATAAATCCTTCGCTATTCAAAAACCCAGCATCACAATTTCAAAAATTTGGAATCACACTAAAGCTTCCGACGTTCGCACGACACGACAAACATTACCGGCCGAAATTAAATAAAAAGTAATAAAGAAATACATCGCGATTTTATCGCACAGTGTGCGAAACAATTAACCGACGGACGTAAACACACCAAGACAATGCTGGTACTAACGTCAACACTGTAGATAACACAGGCACTTAGTTACATTACATCACACAAACTTTGTACGCGATGGGAGGGGGGACGCGCGGCGGCTCCGCCCGGGTACGGAGCGGTTTTACTACTGAATAACCATGGCCGAGTGCCGCTCACTCGGCAGTAGATGTTGCTAGCTGTAGAAATTAATTACCACTTAGTTGGGGGATTAAACCTTTATAGTCTTACTAAATGGTAGGCATCTACCTGCATGGTATCTTGCTAAATGAACTGATATTGCCGTATTCCGGTGTAAAGGACTGCAGCTAAGTCAGATTACTTGTAAATTTCAAAAGACAATAGTGCCGTGCACCCGTCTATGGACATGCCGTCGTGATTTTGAGGCAAGTATAATAAATTATGTATCGCATTTGCATAATATACAATAATGTATGGAAAATTATCACTTTAGGTATGTATAAAAAGATGCCAGCAAAAATATTTTTACAGCAAATTATTTTCTTGTTTATCTAAACAACTGCATATTTATTGACGAAGACTTTTTTTCAAAAGTATATTTAATATACCTATTTTTATAAGCAGAATCCGAAAAATAAACGTAAAAATAAAAAAAAAGTCTTAAAACTAAATAATTCAAAACCAGATAGATTAATACTTAATTTGATACTTTATTGCACACATTTTGTTGAACAATACATGAAACAGTTACATAACTTAATGTGTGATGTGTGTGTGTGATGTACCAGCAGCTGATTACATTTTTGACGCGATATCATTGTTCTGTGATTAAAAATTACACCGAGTATGTACCTACAGTAATAGGTACAAGTCACATATATATTACCCCAATAACAGCTTATTTTACCCCACGACAAGGGAATGAAAGCTCTCCTCGTGAGGGCAGTCCGATACAAAAGCGACGTTGCCAATCCTCTTGTGTGGGGCGCGGGGCGAGCTCGAGAGTGCGAACGTAATAAATGAGGTTAATGTTTCCGAACACAACTTTGCTGTGCGCACTTTTTCAAAATTCGAAGTAACGAAACAAATAAAGAAAAAAAAAACACTTGCAAAAAAAGGGAATGTTTAAGTTATGCAGTTTTACATTTCTATGATCCATAACTTTTTATTTTTCGACCACTATTAATAGGCGATCATTCAAAGGTCCCACTGGCGAAAAGTTTAAAAAAAACTATTATTTTTTAAAATAAGCAACGTTATTTTAGCCGAATACTAACCAATCCTTATTAAATTAATTTCGACAGACACGCAGCCTGCGCGCACGTATGCAAAACTTCGAAAATAATAGAGCATGTGTTGAGATGACTTTAAAAAATGTTTTGTTTTTTAAATGTTTTATTCATTTTTATCTATTTGATTGAAATATAATAATTTCTTTGCATTATGTTAATGTTGTCTTTTATTTACGCGAATACTACACATTGTAGTTAATTTACTCTTACGGAATATATCGTATGAGTAAATTAATTATTATTTATACATTTTTTATTTATATTAATATCTTAATATGACATGGTGTCGAATGTGGGTTCCCAATAGAGAATTCTTATTAAAACAATAAGTTATAATCTATATCTATACTTATAATAAAACTGTAACAGGTCCAATTCTGTACATTGAAGATATTTTGAAAATTATATTTGGAGGGCATTCTATAACCGATACTGAGGCTGAAAATGTAATTTTTTTAATGTTTGCCGTGATACAGACAGACGCCGAAACTACTGAATAGATTCAAATGAAACTTGGCATGATTTGAGATCTTACTACGAGGTAGGACATAGGATACTTTTTATCCCGTAATCTAGCACGGTCCTTTTGGGAGAGGGGATTAAAGTCAAAATGGGTACTTGGGTATACGCTTGGTCCGATTTTATCATTTTTTCTTTATAATATAATAAATATTAGTAAGGGAACACACATAGAGAGTTGTTATCAAGGTTTTGTAATCGATCGGGTTAAGCAACGTTAGGTAAGGTCATTAAATAGATGGGTGACCGTTTAACGCTATTTGAACTAAACGGGTCAGTGCTTCGGAGAGCAAGTAAAAAGTGGGTCCCAGTTTTTAACCGACTATAAAAAAGGAGGTTATGTATTCGATGCGAATGTCTGTTATTAAAAGTTTAGTTAACGTAAAAATAGCGCAAGCGGAGCTGCGTGGGTCAGCTAGTAATTAATATAATTATAATCCTTTCTTTTAGGGTTGTTTTTTTTTAGCTTATAATAGTAGGCATTTCTATATATTATTCATAGATTAAGACCGCAGAAGATAATGAAATCTTAAAAAAATAAATTTAACACAGAAAATAAATTTCCTCACAATGTGCCTCCAAGCCAGACTTGAAACTAAAGATTTGTAAGTAAGTAGTAAGATTTTAACCAGATTTTGCCAGGACCGTTGAAGGTTACTATTGTAATAATCTTCTTCTTCTTCTAATAAGGGAAGGTCACCACCTAATACTCGTCTATTTTTTCTTAATTTTGCCCCTCCCTGCAAATACTGTGTACGCCGTTGCCTAAATCCCTTCCCCTTGCAGCTTTACGAACCAATTCTGCGAAAATAATACACCCACTTACTTATGTAAGAGAATATTGTATACTGGTAGCTGTTATTTAAATTTCCATATCTAATACTACGAAAATACATCTCCATGACATTGGGGGGTGTCCCTCGTCACCAAGCCGCCTGCCGCTGATGTTACATTATTTTGCAATCATAATACACACGTCATACACGAAATATGTCGATATTATCATCCAAATATATTTGAGGTGTCGACACACTGACGTGTCAACTGTCGATGATTTTTTTTAAATGTTTTTTTTGTTACAGCGAATAATTTCTCGATTTACAGAGTGGTAATTATACTTGATCACATGTAATGCATGCATGTTGCTGGAAAACAATACGATAAACAAATAGAATGTCTTATGGTATCAACACTAGGCGAACTGCCGCACTCACAAATACGAATTAATTTTAATTCGAATTAAATCACTTTTTAAAATATATTTATTTCGACTGTCGAAGCAGTTTATGATTATTTTCGTTTATTGAACACGCGATTATTGACATCTCTACTCACTATCTGCGTATTAAGTATTGAATGGCTTCGAGTGTCGAAAAAAACAGATTTCAAAAAATGGATTATAGGTCATTAACTATAATTGATGTTTGTAGGTGCGGCAGTAAATGCCTGTATCGTCAACAACCCAACCCAACACGATCGTTTTAATGTTGATCGATGCACTTTTAACACTCGATTATAAAGAAGGCTGCGAGTGTATTCCTTTCTTTTGTTCTCGGTTGGAAATCTTTCAATAAGTCCTCGGGGCCCTGTCCCCACAGGGTCAAACAGGGTTTGTGGGATCCTAAAACCATCTCGGTTGTCGTATCTCCGGTTATGTGGGATTTTGCCCAATAAAACCTACCAAAAGGTCAAAAAGTAAAAATTGCAAAAAGTGCACATAGCAGATTATGGTTTGACAACGACGTTATGATATTCTTACTTATATGATGTCATCATTATCAGCAGCCGAACACTGCTGAACAAAAGCCTCCCCCTTAAACGGGAGGGGTTTCTATGAGATGGTAGTCCAGCACAAGCTTTTAATGATTAAAACTATTACTACAACTACGTCTCGACTTCTATAATATATCAGTTGGCTAAAGAAGACTAAATACTAACTATCTGTGTTGGTTAAAAAAACGTTAATTAAAGGTGAGAACAATCAATTTCATTGATGATAATAATTATCGCAAATTCCCCGAGACAATCGCGTCTAATCTTCGCTAGCAGTAGAATTGCTATCAGTCGCTATGACGTCCTATCAGATGCTATCACTTGCTAACAGTAATTTACAGTAACGAGCAATATTGTGTATACATGCAGTAAAATAATTAATTTCCTAAACTAAACAACCAACAACAATTTAACGTTAAATTGAATTATCTGTTTTCGATAAAGAATACTCTTTTTGCCCGACTGCCACAGGGAGAGGGCTATGTTTTTAAAGTCTATGTTCTTTACCGACTCCCCAGGGAGGTTTAAGTTTTTCGAGCGCGTATATATGCATATCATGGCAGGCTTTTTAGGCTAAACGGCTTGATGGATTATAAATAAAATAAAAATATATATATTAATTCCATACCATTACAATATTTTATAATCATTTCTTTTTGTTTGTTTGTTTAATAATCATATTCTTTTTGTTGCTAATCATATTAGGAATAGTTAAATATGTCAGAATTGTGAGTGTGACATAGCTATACCTACATAACAAAAATAAACATATATATGGCAGCCGTAGATGTCGTTTTGTTTTCATTTTATTAAAAAAAAAGATAAATCACGGGTATCAAATGAAAGGTATTTATTAGACGAGTTCGAATATTAATACATAGTTATACCTATCTTATTATTTTTGTTTTTTTTTACTTTTTTTAGTTAAAATATAGAAAGTAATTACAAAGAATCACAATGGCGATGGACAGACGACATAAATAGCCGGTCCGAAATGGATTCAGATACCAAACAAAAGGACGAAGTGGAAATCGCTGTCTGAAGCCTTTGCCATGTATGATAACCTGTTCCAAGAGAAAAATCGATCACCGATCAATATTAAAATTATAAAAGCATAAAAATCCCGACTGCGAATAAACAAAATGGACCTACATTTTATTATAAATTAACACATGTATATACATATATTGATGTTTTTGAAAGTAAAAATAAATACAAAATGGCGACTGACGGCCACCAAATAAACTTTTTATATATATAAAAAATATATAGCCTATGTCACTCCCACAACTAAGACAAACCTAAAGAGACATAGACATATTTTATGACAAAACCCATCAAGTCGTTTAGGCCGTAGGCCGTGTCAAAGAAATAGACATACATACATACATTATACATACATACTCTCGAAAAACATAGCCCTCCTTCTGGGGCATTCGGCCAAAAAGAAAAATGATGTGTACATATTAATGCTACTGATTGTACCCGGAATATTGATCGGGTGATTAGTGAATCATTTTTTTTTTTGCCGATTGATAATCACGCTATTACAGTGGCGGGGTCATGTTAATTCAAGGCCAAGGGTAGAATAATCATTAGCTTTTCATTTAAATAATCTTGTTACCATAGTGCCAAAGATATTATAAACCATAGATATGTTATATCCCTAATAATGCGCGCTAAAAATTGTGACTCATGAATTTAAAATATTTTCTCTTAAGTTAAGGTATGATGATATCCTTTCCGTATTGTACAGTACTTTGTGCATTTTCTAAATACGCATAAAGGCATTTTACTAGATTTTCAAAGGCACACGTCACGCTCGGTACAATTTTACGGTACGTGACATACTGTTTGTTCGCCCAATTTGGGTAAATTTCGTTCACTTTTCGTGCCCTAATGGCATCCCTATCTATTGTATAAAATATCATTGTATAGTGCTAATTTTAATAAGCGGTGTACGGCGCGGGCGGCGACTCGGACGAGGACGTCGTCGGCGGGGTAGCGTTGCGCCCCCGTCCCTGTGAGGACCGTGTCTGGTTCCCGGAGGGCTACAATGCGCCCCTCGGTGGCGGACTCATAGGCACTGACAGGCTCCTGGTGCAGATCACACCGGAGAGCCATGGTGTCCCCTCTCCTGTGGGTCAGAATCGCACATACCCCGGTGACACCCACAGGTCCCGGGAACTCTTTCGAAGGTTTCTCCCGCGAAAAAATAAAAAGACTCTCGGACTCTAGCGAGATCCTAGTCTCCATAGACTCGATTAATGTCACCAGAGAGGTTTAAGTAGGTAAAGATCCCACTTACGGATACTGAAAAATGAATGGAAATGTATAGCAAACGCTTGCCTTGGAAACAAGGTGCGCAGGTTCGAACCCAGCCGGGGTTCGACTTTCGAGCACCTCTGACTTCTTTCATTCGAATCGTCTTTGTACGATTGTTACTAGCTTTCGGTGAAGAAAAACATCGTGAGGAAACCTTGCATGTCTGAGAAAGCCTAACTAGCTTTCGAATGACGTGTGCCAACCCGCACTTGGCCAACGTGGTGGACTATGGCCTAAGCCTCTTCGTCTTAAGGGGAGGCCCGTGCCCAACAGTGGGACAAAACATGGGCTGGTATTATTATTTATTATTATACGGATACTGGTTCCCGGGCGTCCTTGAGGAGCCCTTGAGCTCGTCGCTCCCAACCTTCAGGCGGAATTTCAGCGACGATGAGCGCTTATAGTCTCTTCTGTCGCTAAAGCGATTTATGCGCACATTCTCTTGCGCGGATCTGTCTAAAACTATTCGAACGTATCGCTATTTTTCTGCGACATTCTGTTACGAAATACCTACTTACTTACTTATTCACTGGGTTCCTCGAAATCTTCAAAACGGTGCTCTACCTTGCTCAAACCTACGTAAAGTTCTACCAAAACACGTCCGACACGTAAACTATTTAAAACATGTTAACAATAACAGTTTTTCTGAAGTGGATTTTCAGTCACTTATGTATTGTCTATAAAACTACCTAACTAATTAAAAAATACGCAAAGTTGCATTAAAAATATACTACGCGATGACTTTTGAACTTATTCGCGTTGCAATGACGTTTGACTCATTGCGCGATGTTGCCAAACTTCTCCCCCCCTCGTGGGTGAGAGAGATGACAATATAAATAGAGGGAGATGATCGGTTAAGGGAGCGAGCTTACAGATAGGTCGGGATGTGAATGGGGAAAAAACTCTTTTAATTAGTCTTTAAACATTTTTTAATGACAAAGTCATACTAGGTTGGATACCTATGCCCAAAATTGAATCTAAGATATATTGTGCGGCAAGAATTCTTGCTCAATAAATCGAAGAAGTCCTAACTGTTTTTTTCCTTTAACCTAGTGATAAGTCAAGCACTTAAAAGTCGCTGGCCTGATGGTAAGCAACGCGCCTGCCTATAGACAGCTGCATCGATCTGCAGCTCATCACCCGATACATTAGATATTGTCTTGTGTCCGGTTAGTTCACCAGCTACATCGCAACACAGCAATGTTTACACATTGCTGCTTGGCGACAGAATACCTGACACTGCGGTGGTACTTGCCTGCAAGTGACCCACCATTTAGTAAATAGGGTGATCCTGCTTAGTCATCCCACCTCTAAACGGGGACATAATATTTATGTAATAGTCTAATAACATCTTTTTGACGCAAAGTAAAGCCGAAATTGACTCAGAACAATGATATTTTACTTATCATTGACTCAGAACAACTTTTAATAGACGTACTGAAGTGATATAACATTTGGCTGAACAAAATAAAAAATTCAAGAATTAATATTGCTAAGACTCGAGACGGTAAAGTTAAAAGTTTATAAATGTATGCCGTGACAACTCCGCTAAGTGTGTATTGCGTGTCGTTTTCGATGACACTTGCTATATTGCTTATACTTGTCATTTTCCATACGTAATATACGAAAAAGCAATGATAGCTTCGTGGCTCCAGGACTTTTCCAGAATGCCGTGAAGCGGCAAGTTTGAACTTCACGCCAACCCGACAGTACTAATGTGACACTTTACATGAATTTAAAAACGTCTAAACGAAAGATTAATCATTGGCTAACGGCAAAGGAAACATCGTGAGAAAACCCAAGCGTTAAATTTAGATAGGTACCTACTCAAAAAAGAAATATTGAAACGGAGATATGTCAAAAAACTATCGATGGTAATTATTTTAACTTATAGTAAGAGATAGATATAGGGTTGCCAACCATACTTTATAATAACGTATCCTACTTTATTTGTGGTAATTATACTTTATACTTTTGCATACAAATAAAGTATGTGAAAATACTTTATTTTCAACCTTTACAGTGATGCGTAAAACAAAAATATTTTAAAAATTATTAAAGAAGTGTTATTGAAGTCGTTTCAATTATTTTTAATACTTTTTAGTGATATTTTCATACATAAAGATTGAACCATCGAAGACGGTAAAATGATCTAGGTAGGCTATGATCATTAATGTTTCTTCAGAAACAATTTATCCGGTCGTAATGAAATTTGCATGGAATTATCATACTAGTTTACTCTCTCGGATAAAAAAAGAATCATCGAAATCGATTCATATTTGTCAGAGTATAATGTAATGGAGAACATCAGAGTTTTATGGTTTTTACCAGATAAATTCCTCCACGAAGTTCTTATCCGGTTGTGAAGAATGGATGGAAGAAAGTTTTTTTCAAATTGGTTCATAATTGCCAGAGTTACGCGTGATCATACATATTTAAATACTTACAGACGAATTGAGAACCTCGGCCTTATTGAAGTCGGTTAAAAATACAAAAAAATTGTTAGCATATGCTAAAAGCACACAAAAATACGTTTTTAAAGCAATAAAAACAAAAATTTGAAAAATACTTTATTTTTTCTTCCAAATACTTTATTTTTTCCTATCCAAACCATTTTATACGTTTTTTTTGTCAAAAAAAGTTGGCAACCCTAGATAGATAGGATATTGGCACTGGCAGTTACTCTCACAACCCGATTGGCTGGAAGACCGACCTAACCGGGGTGATCAGGCAATAGCGATTCGTTAATCACACGTAATAGATCCATCGACGCGACCGTCCTGCTATCGATTCTCCGGCTAAACGGCGATAGTTATGCTTCAAACTTGTAACTTTTAAAAGTCTATTAATTTAAAGTCATTGTATCGATTTCAAATTGTCATTGTATCGATTTCATTTCTATTAAATTATTATCAAGTTCATTTGTACGTGCATATAGTAACCCAAACACGGGGCTATATTGGTACATTTGTAAGGAAACCTCCTGAATATTTTCATAAACATGAAGATGTCCTTACGAGAATAACAAAGCATGGGAAACCACGATACATGCCGAAAAACAAAAGTAAAATATTTGGCGACAATATGTTTGTATTGGCCATCAAATTAAGCTTGCAAGGGATATAAAAAAAATACTTATGACTATGTTTAAAAACAGATTATATGACTGGCTTTTAAATAAATGTTTTTAGTGTTACAGAATTCCTAAATACAAATGACATTTCAAATTAAATGATTTTTATTTTTTGTATTTGTTCCCATGCTGACATGTTTGCGTTTTAATTTGTTTATAATTATTAATTAAATAATTTATTAATGACATGAATGACTAATTATTGTAAATTTTGCATACCAACATCTTACTGATGGAATGAAATTGGCTGTATGCACTGTGTATGTGTGTGTGTGTGTGTGGTCGGGGGGGGGTCTGGGGTTTGGAGAGTGTGTGAATTATAAAGGCATAAAAAGCCCGACTGCGAACTAACTAAATTGACTTAAACTTCATTATACATACATAATAGGAATAATAACCAATTATTGGAATAAAAAAAATACAAAATGGCGACTGATGGCCCCCATATTAACTTTGTTGAATAAATATATAGCGTCACTCCCACAACTGAGACGACTCTAAAGACATTATAAGTCACAGTCCATCAAGTCGTATGGGTAAAGTAATAAACATACATTACAGCCCTCCTTCTGGGGCAATCGGGATAATATTAGACTTTTATCCAACAACGGGGATTGCTGGAAAAGTCTCCTGCTATGGAGCTGAGAGAACTTAGGCCATAAACCAGAGGCCTTACCATGAGTTTCTTGCCGGTTCTTCTCAGTGGGGGCGCGTTGTGAACCGGTGGTAATCTCAGCCTGCCTCCCTGAGGTGCCCTTGAGCTCGTCGCTACTTCTGCCGTTAAGGCTAGAGCGCTTTAAGCGCTCGCCTCCTATTGTCCGGTGAAGCTGTAATGGCAATCTGCGGCCAACAGCGTCTATCATCTCCAAAAAAAAAAAAAACTCTTACAGCAGGACAGTTTACCACAAAAAGTGACCTGTCTTACAAACTTGTACTATGAGCGCACTACTTAGCGTGACAATAATATTGTCACGTGACCACTCACCTGTTTGGGTGACGTAACAGCTGTGTGGCCTGCTAATTAGTGCGCTCATGGTAAGTACACTGGTCACTTTTCTTGTCAAACTGCCTGATATAAGAGTTCCTGGTAAGGCCCCAGGACGCGGCTGAAATGCTGATTGTTAGATCAAACAAAAACATTTCGTGTTTCCAGATTCGTTCCTTATGTCATTATATTAATGGAATTCCGATGGGGGGGAAACAGTGAGCCAATCAACGAACTAAATATCACTGTACATGATTAATTGTTTATGGTGGGTACAGACATGGCAAGTTGCTCGCCTACAGCACGTTGCTCGACGGCATTGTTGGTCTAGTGGTTAGACACCCTTGCCGCTACCCAAAAGGTAGTCGATTCGATTCCCACCCTGGACAAAGCATTTGTGAGCATGAACGTGTTAGTTGGTCTTGATGTTACAACACAACGTGTTACAAAATACCCCGTAAAAAATAAATAAAAAAATATTATTATTTTCACTGATGTGCCTATTTCAGTAAAATTAAAAAGTAAACTACGCAGAATGTACCTACATTTCTACCTAATTCGCGGAACGACAAAAAATTTAAAAGACCTGACCCTACTAGGGTTGACAAAATTTTTGGCTTTGATAATTAATTATATTTTTTACAGGGTATTTTGTAACACGTTGTATAGATAGATAGATATATAGACAATCCTTTATTGTATACAAAAAACAGATACTAAATAAAGAAAAGGTACAAATTAATAAGACATGCAACAATGGGCGGCCTTATCTATGTATGTATGTATTTACAAAAAAGTATTAGTATCGATTGTCTGGTTACCATAGTTCAGTCTTTGCCTAGTTTGGGATCAGATGACCGTATGGGGATTGTAGTAAAATATTAATTTTAGGACACAAACAATTTAGGAGCCTGTTCCTAGCGGGGCTAACGCGAGGCGAATTTTATATTTTACCAGCCAAGTGATTCTGCCGCCCTGACTGCACGGACGGGATTTCAGAGTAATCCTACTATGGAAAAATCTTTTTAAATGTTCGTTTGTGTATTTCAGGAACAAATCATTACGTTGTCCAGAGCAAGTTGCTCGCCCGGCCACTGGCCCAGTCTGTACCCGACATTACAGCAGTATAGTGGAATAGCTAAATAAAGCAAGAATTGCTTTTGTAATTGTTACTTCAATGTTTAATGAATCGGTTGCTTTCCGTCTAGTGACCGTGTCAATACACCGATGGCATTTCTGTTTGAATGTAACAACTTACTGACCCCATTTTGCTAAAACATTCCTAAAGACTGACTGCAGTTCACCAATCAGATAGGTCCCTTTTCTGCCGTCGAGGACGAAACCTTCAAAAGGTAACCAGCCTTTGCCCATCGACGCTAAACGGAGTCTCTGGACCTCCCCAGATTATCTCCAGCGTCAGACGCACGCTAGAGCACGTCCCGGGGGGAGCGAGCACAAGTCCCGGGGGAGCGAGCATATTTGTTCTCTCTGAGTCGTCGTCCTCTGCGGCCACATACATAACCCAGCCTTCGACTCTACGGAGACAGGGTACATATTAGATTTCCTCTCGTACAGCAAAAAAAAGGTATTCTGGTAATCATTTTTTTAAACGCGGGTCAGGGTGTTCTGCTGATGGTAAGTAGCACTCACGCTAATCATTTGAGATAGTAGTTATTAAGGCCCTTACGGCCGCACTCACAAACGCCAATTAACTTTAATTCTAATTAAGTCATTGTAATAAAACTACTCTTACGGTATATATCGCGGTTTATTTTAAGTTTTAATTTGCCGACGTTTCGAATTGCAGCACCCATGGTCACGGGAGGACGGGCGTAAGAGTAGTTTTATTACAAAGACATACAATAGAAAAGACATCATCTTAAGTCACTTTTTAAAATCTATGTATTTCGACTGTCGGAGCCGTTTATGACTATTTTCACTTATTGAATACGAGATCTCACTATCAGAGTCACCATCATCATCATCAGCCGGAAGACGTCCACTGCTGAACATAGGCCTTCCCCTTCACTATCAGAGTAATAAGTATTAATTGGCTTCGAATGTAAAATAATCCGATTTCCTAAATTGATTAATGACCATTAACTATAATTGACGTTTGTAGGTGCAGCAGTTAACCTAGCAATCCAAACTAAACACCGGAACACAGCAATGTTTACACACTGTTGTGTTACCGGACAATATCTTCCTGTATTATAGTAATGCTGAAATTAGAGCAAGTGAATCAACTCATGCACCAATAAATCTAGGGAGATATTAAGCGTGCGTGCGACGTTCCGGGCGTAGGGCGGTGGCAATTTAGGGCTGCCCACTCTTCAAATATGTCCATACGACTATTACTGGGTACTTCTTGCACAAGAGATAATACAAATATCCTGGGACAGCCCACACACAGTCGTCTGATCACAAACAAGACGTATAAAACCTAAAAGTTTATAAAACTAAACGTTTTGAACTGCCACTTTTAGCAATTTCCAATGCTTATTATATAAAACATCCTTATTACCTATGTTTAACAAATAAATTAAATAGAATTTTGTTTACAACTATATTTTTTACACAAAAAAAAAATACAACTGTATTTTTTATGTTTCACTTTAGTAGTACATATTCATGTTTCAATGAATTCATTTTGTTCGCAGTTGCTTTTGCTTGTATAAATTATACTTTTTGGCGTAAGGTTTTATTGTCGTAGTGGCCAACCCTCTGTCAAAGTTGTTAAGTTTCTATTTATTCTATTGAGTCTAGTCTACATGACAACAACCTTGTACGTATGTTTACGTCGTGCCCTTTTGGAAACTAATCCTACCACTGAAATAAAATAAAATGAAATTGAATGAAATTATTTATTTCAAATGGGCTAGCACTTTGGAATCGTCAATCTTTTTTAAAAGCTACCACCGGATTACGGCCTTAACTGAGAGGATCCGGCAAAAAAACTCAGCGGGCTTGACATTTTTCCTTTTTTTTTTAAACAGTCTGTCTGAGTCCCTCTCTATCCCCCAGTCAGCCAGAATCTACAGCAGTCACCAGTGAACACTGAAGAATGCCTATCGGAGTCCCGGAAAAACATTGTCTTGAACCCGTAACAATATTATAAATTACCCATTTTTCTTATTTAGCAATATGGCCACCGGTGGCAGCCCTAGCAAGCCTACAGCGGGCACGGCGATGCCCTATTGTACCCGGTGATGTACGGAGCGATTTAGTTGATATAATGACGCCCGGATAAGTGAATTGGGGTGGATTCCCTGCGACTTCGCAAGGTAGAACCACCGTAACGCGAAGTGGCTGGATGTTCCTACAATAGAGAAACGAAATGGTATTTAAATATACAACCTTCTAACCACTAGGAGAACAGTAAATTTTGTGGTAATGTTGTCTTTCATTTAGGCGAATACTACACATGGAAGTGCCGGTAACAGAAGGGAGAACGATGGTCCTGCGGCCTTAATGTTCTTCAATAAAACGCAATCAAATACACCACTAATGTCGTTATAAAATGCGCACATGTGCGGAAGGAAATTGTTCAAGGCTCGCCATTTGTAAAGCTTTGATTGAAGCTATCGACGTTTCTTTTTCTAAATAAGTATGTATATTATGTGAGCAGACAGTTTAACCCATAATTTAGCACGAGGGTCAGACACGCCCTTTGAGTAAATTCTAGGGCATGCCTACGTTGACGATGCTTCCCTTCACAGTTATCAGCAGTATGGTGAATCTTTCGATCCTATATATCTAGGCTTAAACCTGGTCTTCTTTGGGTTCTAAGTAGACAGCACTGAGACACATATTGTGCGGCTGCGACGCTCTTGCGAGACGTAGCTCGAGTCATCTGGGAGTAGCATATCCTACATCAGATGATTATGTACAGCTCCAAGCTGGCGCGATCGTTGCGTACCTGAGGGAACTCTTCAACACGTCAGCAACAGAGTAAGGGCTAGGGCATGCACAATGGATCCAACTGGGTCGAAGTGCGTTCCGGTGGTCACCGGGTTAGACTCCGGGCGGGGTTGGGACTCTCCGTCCATGTGAGCACTGTGTCAGGTTCCCGGAGGGCTACAATGTGCCACCCGGCGGCAGGGTTAGAGACAATGCACTGAGGGGTTCCTGGTGCGGATCTCACCGGAGTGCCCTGATCTCCCCTCATGTTTGCCGATACAATGCGAAGAATCCCACACCCCAGTTGACCCCCACAGGTCCAGGGGACCTAACGAGGGTTTCCCCCGCGAACTCAAAAAAATTGTTAGGCTATAAGTAGGTAGTTCCGTTAACAAAGAATATAGAAGTAGAATATTTTCAGAATATGCAGTGGTCTGCTGCTTGGCGGCAGAATATGGCACTGCGGTGGCGTACGTGATGTCGTCAGAACTAATACATGTACGAGACGACTATAAAACAAAAAAGGCATACTGCAGTCTGATTTCATTAAAGACATCAACATTAAAAACTTAGGCCTTAAAAAAATAAAAATCCCTTTGCAATGAACCCGTGTAAAGAAAAGGGCCCACACGGCCGAAGGTGCCCGAACGCGTCCGAAGCCGTCCGAAGCGGAACATCTGTCGGGGCGCGTGCGCCGGTATTATTACTATAAACCTGTATATCGTATACCGCGCGAAGATTTGTACAGGTGACGCCCGCGCCGGGGTGGACCGGGGTAGATAAGTCGTGTGGAATTTTATATTTGTTTGTGTCGATGACCTGATGACAGTTATGTATTGGTACCTTGGGTACCCGTGGGGTGTCCGGGTAAGAATAACACCCACCCATCTCCTCCCGTTGGGTGTCCGTAAGAGGCGACCAAGGGAAATCTAGGAGTCTCCTAGATTTCCCTTAGTCGCCTCTTACGGACCCGTCGGACGGTGCCCGTCTGGGCAGCAGCGTCTTTATATTGGTTTACCTACTACCTATACCACCTATACTGCGATTCCCAAGCCGCCTGCCAAGTGTGAGGCTTACGGCCCTTCTAAGAGCTGCTCCCTTCTGGCTGCTGATGACCTTGGGTCTTTCTGGGTACAGTCTCTTAACGGACTAATCAGGCATAGTGGACACTGGTCAAACATCCTGGCTGCTACTTTACAGGTTATTGCTTCGATTTCCACCCAAGACATACGATTGTGTGCATAGGCGTCTTTATTTGTCTGGTTGCTATAGTTTAGGTTCCGTCCAGTGAGGAATCGGGGAAGAAAAACCCGATAGCAGAGTGTGAGGCTCGGGAATCGAGCCGGGGACCTCGCAACCAGCAGTCGCGCTTTGCAACCAACAGACAAGCGTGACAGTCAGATCCTATCTGGCTAAATTCATACCTACTTGCCTCCGTTTTGGGTTATAAATACAAGGGTTAAACAGACCCAAATGTATAAAGCAAGAGGCCAGCAAAAACGATAGACAATAAACATTGCTGTCTATCGAGGGTTGAGTAGGTATAATCTTCGATAGCAGTCTAGTCCCACCGGGCAGTGTATTAAAATCATTACGATCGTACCCAGCCTTTAAGTTTCCTCTTATATCCTAGTCCGTATCTTGTATAACCCTCATAATGCTAATACACCACATTCATATTGAAATGCAAACACAATGGGTACAAAGGCCGGTGCTTCCATATAACCCATTACCAGCTCTATTATGTTAAGCTTAAAGTAAAAAATTGTTTGATAAGAATTTTGTAATTAAATTTTTAATGTGAAATTAATTTAAATTAATGGGTTCCGTCTGAAAAAGGAAAAACGGTCGCCAGTTCGGAAGCGAGCATTGAACGGTACCAAGTAGGAAACCTTGGAAAATACCTCATACTCCTTTAAGTAAAGTGGTATATTTCAAGGCTTCAAAATTTTATTGTATAAAAAAACACAGGCAACAGCGATAAACAAAATGAACTCAAATAATGTTTTAAAGTAGGTAACTTGGTGGTCTAAGTGTAAGCAAAACGTAGTTAGCCTGAAGGCAACAGATACGCTTGCCTACGGACAGATAAAATGCACTGTCACCCTTACCTCGAGGCACTAGTTAATTAAGACTTTTGAGCCGAGTAATTTCACCAGCTATAATGTCCTTCACACAGGATCATTATAATGTTTTCACATTGCTTAATGCTTACGAGGGCAGCAGAATGTCAGAAATTGCGATGGTATCGACATGCGATGGTACGAATTTACCCTAACCTATTGGATCTACTACTAGTAAACAAATTGTTTTTAATAAAGAAAACAAATAAACACGTACTCTTGTAAGATCCTATTCTCAAACAACATATTATAAATCAAATGGTTTTACTATCAACGGTACCCTAAAAGACACAATATTAATCCTGTCAATAGGACAAGTTGAATGACCGTGTCGTGAAAAAAGGACACCACATACGCGAGGGGAGGCCGCGGTCCTTGGATAGCGGACGCGGGACGCGGGCCCTACGCCTATCAAAGGGCCCTAACTATGCGCGCGCGCACGGCTGCGGCAAAAACGTACTGGACTACTATTATAAACTTTATGTTATTTAATAACCTAATCTAGCAACAAATCGTAATACTGTTCTTATTTATCCTCTTGCTTAAAAAAGGGTTGCAAAGGGCACGGAGCGGTGTCCTTCAGCCCTCTTACAGACCACTGGCAATATTTTTCACCGCTAGAACGGAGGATAACGGTCCACGATTATACATATTTTATTAGAACTAGCGACCCCACCCCGGCTTCGCACGATATAAACCTTCATTGAAAAGTCTTATCTAACTGATTGTGAAAATCGCTTAAAAATCCGTTGCGTGGTTTTAGGAGGAGTTGGAGAAAGACTGACTCCGAAAGCGCCTTTGTTTTATGCTGCGTAAAGAAGAAGAAGTGGCATTTAGTGACTGGTTTCTTCTGTAATATAACATTTTATATCGTAAAGATATATGCACATTCCGCCTTTTGTGCATATGAAAACTTGAGCAATATCAAAGCCTATTAAAAAAAGTTTATATTCATAATGATTACTGTGCTATTTACGCGAATATTAGAAGAGGTAAGGGTATCCTGGGACAACTACGAAATAGTCAACAACCACATCCCGTAACCTGAATACTGTAGTGTTCGAAACGTCGGGAAAAGAAAACGCGATATAAAGGTGACTTTTATATTATAATGCCCAAAATTGTCCTTTAAAGAGGACATAGGAGACAAAACAAATGTTTGCCTACAACTTTGGAATATTGTAAAAATATTCACATTCCCATAGTAAGCATCGTCCAATGACGCTCGCGAGCAAACTGGATTCAGTCGTTAGCACCTGCGCACGCGTCGCCTCGCCCCCGTCCCGTCCTCCGTACATCCATGCTAATTGCACGGGTTAACTAATGGAAGACGTTCTGATAAATGTATGGATAATTATCTGGACAGTTACCCACTGAGGGGTTCTTTGGCAGGGCTTAACTACGAAAAGGTTGACAGGAATTTACTAAGTTATGCCAGATGCCCCTAGCTGCTCGCCTTTTAGAACACACAATGAGCTATGGAGAGAGCTATGCTCGGAGTTTCGCCGGTTTCGGAATGAGGAGATTCGCCGAAGAACTAAAGTCACCGACATAGCTCTCAAAATCTGCAAGTAGAAGTGGCACTGGACAGGCCACATCGCTCGAAGGACCAATAGCCGATGGGGAAAAAAGGTTCTCGACTGGCGACCACGAATCGGAAGACGCAGTGTAGGTAGGCCCGTCTCTGGGTGGACTGACGACATTGGGCGCGTCGCACGTAACCGGTGGCTGCAAATGGCCACTTGTCGTTCATTGTGGGGATTGAAGAGGATATGTTCAGCAGCGGAAGTCTTCCTGCTAGTGATGATGATGATCATGCCAGATCTCAGCTTACAATTTTGCAAGGTCCTATTATTTTTTATGGACCAGATATGTTAAATCCTATTAGGAGTCGCTTTTGACGTATTATCCCTGAACGTGTATTGAGTACGGCAGCAAATTCGTGGGCACCTGTCTCCATGAGCACAGTATGTTCCCGGGGGTATTATAATGCGTTACCCAGCGGCGGGTTCGAAGGCAAAGCACGGAGCTTAAGACCAATTACCGGGCTTAATAGACCAAAATGTAAGGTGACGAGTAGTGGAATGCATCAATTTATGGTCAGAAGTGTTGCTTGCCATTAGGCAACGTTCCGGTCGCCTCATCAATAAAAATACTATTAAATTGTATATGCTGACAACTAAGGCAAAAGTGACAAAACGGGACTGCCATTTTGTCTCAATTTTGGTCCCAGCGCAGCAACCGTATTGTTGGTAAGCTATTCAGCTTCACCATCTACGATGGCATCAACTAGAGAAGTACCACTGCAGTGTCAGATAAGGAGCAGTGTTTAAACATTGCTGTGTTCAGGTGTAAATTACCATGCAAAAAAGAAAATCCGGTCTTTCAGGGTCAGTGCAGTTCTCTATAGCGTACCGCTTCTATTTTATTGTTAGTGGCTATGATTTGAGCCCAGTCACCACCGGACCGCACTTCGACCCAGTTGGATCCATTGTGCATACCCTAACCCTTACTCTGTTGCTGACGTGTCGAAGAATTCCCTATGGCACGCCATGATCGCGCCAGCTTGGAGCTGTACATAATCATCTGGTGTATGATAGGCTACTCCCAAATGACTCAAACTACGTCTTGCAAGAGCATCGCAGCCACACTAAATCAGTAACGTTAGCTTTTTTTCACCTTCACAGAATCTGCAAGTTCTTACTTTTATAAACATCATAATTTTAGTTATCTGAAATATCTCACGGGCCTTTACTATTGGTCCGCAAATGGAGGTCCAACGTTCGATGCTCATAAATGCGTAATAACACCTATTATATGCACGCTATGCGCTAATGGGACTCGGTGAATGGACGCGAACCGTTATCTGGGAAACATTCCTTTCGCATCAAAGAAACAAGACAATGATGGACCAAAAACGTCAAACGCCAACTGTCTTCATTTCTTTCTCGCGGGGGTAACCTTCAATAAGTCCCCGAGAACTGTGGGGGTCATCCGGGGTATGTAAGATTCTTACCCACTAAAACACCCGCGGTTGTCGCAACGGCACATAAGAGGGGGTCCTGGGCTTTCCGTTGGGATCTGCACCAGGATACAGTGCCTGCTCTGAGCCTGCAGGTAAATTGTAGCCCCCCGCCGTTCTCCTCGGAGTCGCCGCCGTACTAGACCAACTCCGAAGAACTGCACATGACCATAACCCTACCCTGGAGGTGATTCAGGTCTTTCAATTAATCGATGAAATATTTACGCACTCCTCAGCTTACCACTTCATGTTGAAATAGGTAAAGGCATCGCCGTCGACATTCATTTAACAAAATTAAATATTTTTTATGTAATAAACAAATTTCACCATGTATCGATTAAATATCGGTATAGTCTCCAAACGATATTATTGCCGCAGTGATTTGATGCTGCGCGGGCGCACCATACGTTTATGAAATTATGAGACAACTCTGGTACATTATGACTTATTATTATATTCTGACTTCTTGTAATTTTTCTACTCTATATAAGTAACACCCGTGGGATGCCGGGTTAAAATTGCATCCCCCCCCCCCATCTCCTCTCGTTGGGTGTCATAAGACGAGACGAAGCGAGAACAGGAAGACGGGCAGCAGCGTCTTTCTTTTGTATTTATCTTCCACCTATACTGCGATCCCCAAGTCAGTGGACGCCAATCGGCTGCTAATGATGATGATGATAATGATATAAGTAGTCCTAATCCTACCTAATGCAATTCTGAAGGCAATTCACTTGAGCTTGTAAATTATTCTTGGTGTGTATCTAACTTAGACGACTTGTGATAAAAGATGGTCATATGTTAAAGTGCTTTGTGTCTTGCCTGACGAGGCACTGCTTAACAGCAGAAGCACAGAAGGTAAATGTTAAACGTGAGCCACTGTGATTTTGGATCAGTCATGCTCGCCATCGAAAAGTCTTTGCTTGTGGCGGCTTCGTGTGGCGGATCACCCCCTTCCCTCCAATATGGTTGAGGGGAGTGATGGCTGCTGCGAGCAGGCAACTCGTGCGCGGCGGGGGACTGGTCCGACTACTATCCCTTTGGCTTTTTAGTTGTTGTATTTTCGTCGTATTTTTATTTGATATTTTGAACGACACACAGTCGCTGGTGCTGATCTAATTGTAAAAAAACAAACTTTAAAAAAAAATGTGAAAATATCCAAAAGCCCGCTGAGTTTCTTCCCGGATCTTCTCAGTCGAGAACGCGTTGTGATCGGGTGGTAGCTTTTAAAAAATTGACCGTTCAAAAGTGCTAGCGTTAAGCCTATCTGTACTATAATAAAACTCAAAAGAGCACTTTTTCTGTACATTGAATATTTTTCCAAAATTTCTATGTGGGGATACTATACTATCGACATAGCGGCCAAAACAATTTTTTTTGGAATTATTGTCTGTCTGTCTGTCGTTCTGTTCGTCCAGGTATCATCTTAAAACCCGTGGATGGATTTTGATAGGACTTTCACTGATGTGTTGTGTAAAAGTCAGGGTATAAGTTGATATATAAAACATCACGCTATGTTTCATAGGGGTTAAGCAGCTAAACATTACTTGCACATATTACCACGTAATTTCCTTTGCATGTGAATAGGGTAATTATAGACTGATCAGTTAATCATTAAGATATGCATTATTACGCTATATACAATAGGGACTAAGCAGACATTTAGTTTGCATAAGATATATTTCGCAATATATCGTATGTGATTCGTGGCCAAGTGGTTACGGAAGCGTCTTGCCAGCGCAGTAGGTCCCGAGTTCGAGTCAGACGCGTGATTATTTTATAATTTTATATTATTCAGCAATATTTTTTTAAAATAAGTAGTTATTTTTAAACAATTTAGATATTATTTAGATTTTTTGCTTTTACTATTTTACACAAGGTGGTGGTTTCAATGTATTGATGGCGTCATAGTGTTAAAAAATATAATGATTCTATGAAATCTCAAACCTCTGTAGATACTATGTTGATGTGATTTATGATTATTATTTAAATCAACATCATTGAAGTAAATCTTAAAATTCAAAAGATAGGTTGGTAAGTATACAAAAATATATAAGAAGTTAATGACCACTTAAAAATATAAAATTTAACATATTTTATTCTCTATACAATCTATATATAAACTTTACTTAAGATTATTTACCTATGTTGTCTGTTGCAACCAAACTGATTTTAGTCAGTGCCTACAATTCCGCTCAGTAGATGGCGATGTACGATATGGTTCCGGTTAATGTATTACGTATAAATATCAAAAATCTTATTACGGTACTTACATCCTTCTGGATCCGTAAATTTAAATAATAAAAGATTTTGTAACAATTTTTAGCCACTCTGTACCATTTATCTCACTAGATAGATAGTTTCGCTTAATATAGATTCAGCTCAATAGATGACTATGCACGTCTTATGTGATACTAATATACTTACTGAAAATCACATTATGGTTTCGCTTAATGTGTTCCACGATATTATGTTGCAAAATTTTTATCGCAGTACTTACAACATAAGCGCAGGCGGAGCTGCACGGGTCAGCAGTATAAACTTGGTAATGAAGCATCACGCTATGTTTCATAGGGGCTAAGCAGTGAAACATTACTTGCACATATTACCACAGGATTTGCTTTGTATGTGAATAGGGTGATTACCTATAAAATGACCAGTTAATTAATAATATATATATTATTACGCTATATAAAATTGGGACTGAACAGACATTTACATAGTTTGCATAAGGTAAGGTTTTTCGACATGTCGCCTATCATTGTCATGACCAGTAGGAAACAGTTGAACCTGTGACCTCCGTTTTGCAAAGTAAGCGGTGTCCCGCTGATCGCTTATCTAGGATAATGATCTAGAATTTAGTGCGACAGAGGGGTTGAGAGATAGGGTGGAGTGGTTTAGAAAAGGGCAGAGTTCGGGCGAAGACCAGAGCGGCATGTGACGGGAAGGTAGGAGGGGGGAAATAAATGAAAGGAGGAGAAAAAATAGGGAAACAAATGGGAAAAAGAGCCCCCTCTTTTTCCGAGAAGAAGAATGAGAAATCAGAAATCAGAAATCAGAACAATTTATTTGTAAAACATAGGTGTACAAGATCTTAAAATTAAAGTAATATGCGCTATGTTTGGTCATAAATGACGTACAAAAGTTAAAAATTGAATAAGTACTAAAAATTATGTCATATCAAATTATTATAATTATAAATTAAAGTTAATGTCAAAGACGCATAGAATTTATGTTATTATATAATATTAAATGTTACATTTTGTCACTTAAAAATTCTTGAACAGTATAATATGTCTTTTCCACCAGTAACATAAATAGGTTTTTTTTAAATACATTTATGTCATCCGCCTCTCTAATACATTTGGGTATTTTATTATAAATTCTTGGAGCCATACCTAAAATACTCTTTGAAAATAAAACAGTGTTATGATGATAATTCGATATGTCCAAATTTCGTCTTTTTGAACGAAGTTTCTCAAATAAATGTAAATTGTTTTTAACAAATATTGCCACTTCATATATATATAAACATGGTAATGGTAAAATATTAAGTTTCTTAAAAAATGGCTTACAACTGTCAGTGGTTTTTAATTGGCAAATTGCTCGTAGACATTTCTTTTGAGCCTTGAATGCAATAAGTTTATCAACTGAATTTCCCCAATATATTAGTCCAAAACGCAATATTGAAGTCACGTAAGCATTGAATGATACCAACACAGTAGCCTCATTTGCAACTTTTGTTAGGTTGTATAATGCATAGGAATATTGATTTAGTTTCTTACATATAGAGTCAATATGGTATTTCCAATTTAAATTGCTGTCCAAAAATAGTCCCAAGAACCTTATATTATTAGTTTGATTTATAATTCCATTAGTATGTGATATGTCAAGATTTAAATTATTATTAGTGCGTAGAAGGCGAGAAAATTTGGACATCGGAGCATTTTTAATGTCGGCAATAAAAGCGCAGGCGGGAGCTGCACGGGTCAGCTAGTCTATACTATAATAAAACTCAAAGAGGACTTTTTCTGTACATTGAATATTTTTCCAAAATTTATATACTATACTATCGACATAGAGGCCAAAACAATTTTTTTTGGAATTATTGTCTGTCTGTCTGTCGTTCTGTTTGTCCAGGTATCATTTGAAAACCCGTGGATGGATTTTGATAGAACTTTCACTGATGTGTTGTGTAGAAGTCAAGGTATAAATTGGTATATAAAACATCACGCTATGTTTCATAGGGGCTAAGCAGTGAAACATTACTTGCACATATTACCACGTAATTTCCTTTGTTGTGAATAGGGTAATTATAGACTGATCAGTTAATCATTAAGATATGTATTATTACGCTATATACAATAGGGACTGAGCAGACATTTAGTTTGCATAAGATATGGCAGTGGCGAAGGGTCAATTTTTGTAAGGGGTAAGCCGATCCAGTACACCCGGGACATTTTCATTAGATTTCTGTATTGTTCTAAGTACTTTGCTGAATTAGCAATATGACATTATATCTTTGAAAAGTTAAAATCTGTAAATCCCGAGCGAGTCCAAACTAGATCATGAAATTTTAATGAAACTCCCCAAGTCCAGGTAGTGTATAGGTATTGTATTACAGTCGCAACAATAAAAGATGCGAAAAACTTAGAACTTTCATTATCGAATATCATTAGACAGTAATTTACGATGTTAGCGTGATTTACATTATGAACAGCGCCATCTATCGGTGAAATTGAACATACAATCACCATAGAACTTTAATCTATATATTTAAAGGAAAGTCGTGTTAGTTACACTATTTATAACTCAAGAACGGCTCAACCGATTTGGCTGAAAATTGGTAGGGAAGTAGCTTAGGACCAGGAGACGGACATAGGATACTTTTTATACCGGTAGGTTAAGGTCAAGCAACGTTAGGTAAGGTCATTAAATAGATGGGTGAACCGATTTGTATGAAATTTTATGTGCATATCGGGTAGGTCTGATAATAGGCCATTAATTATATTTCATGCCGCTAGGTAAAGGTTAAGCAACATACGGCAAGGTAATTAAATAGATGGATGAACGGATATGTATGAAATTTTGTGTGCATATCGGGTATAGTAGGTCTGACAAGAAGTCGTAAAGTATATTTCATGCCGCTGATACCATGATTGACGGATATATAGAATGAGAGGAGGGTGCAAGAGAGGACAGAGAGGGTGAGGGGATTCGAGGAGGGGGTGAGGGATCGGGGGAGTTAGGTGGAGCAAGGGGGGGGGGGGGGTGAGATGGAGCAAGTTGGGAGAGAGAGATGGGGGATAGGGTTCAGAGAGGGGACAACGGGGAGAGGAAAAGGGGGAATGTGACGGGGACCGATGCGGGTGGGGGAAAGAGAGATGAGAGAAAGAGCATAGAATTAGATTTTTCTTATAATAGAGAGAGAGAGAGAGAGATGGAGAGAAATTAATCAAGGGAGGAGGGTGAAAAGGGGAGCAAAATGTAATAAAAGCGCGGGTGGAGCTGCGCGGGTCAGCTAGTTTGAAATAAAAATGTTGAATTTTGAATGGAAGCAGCGATGCAATCGAGGGTGACCGATCACACTAGTTTATCTATTTAATTTTAGTCTTGACCGATATAATCGGGCAGGAAAGTCGTTCGTCTCGTCCAGTAATAGAAGAGGAATGCTGGAATCAAGTGAAGCAATTCCTACGTACACTCCAAAATGCATCCTGAAGAATACTGAGAAGCTTGCTACTCTGGCTGTGCTCTAGGCTTTGTAAATGTCTAGAGTCGCGGACGCATAGGGTATGGGCTCTGTACATCCCTACTAAACTCGCTCGAGGTGTGGGAGTGGTGGGTCCCAGTTGTTGTCATCTAGACAACAGTCGTTAAGCCAAGTCAGAGGGCTAAGGGCAGCTTTAACTACTCTGGCCAACAGGATAGCCAACCAAACGACACACAAACAAAATGCTCAGAGGGCTTAGACAAGATACATTTGCTATTTAATATTGTAAATGCGAAAGTAACTCTGTCTGTCTGTTTGTTACGCTTTCACGCCTAAGCCACTGAACCGACTTTAATGAAATTTCGTACATAGTTAGACTAGACATTGAAAAGCTTCGGAGTCGCTGGACGCTCGGGGTGTGGGCCCCTTGAGCGTCCATTGAGTACGGCGGCGACTCCGAGGAGGACGGCGGCGGGGTTGCGACCCCCGTCCGCGTGAGCACCGTGACAGGTTCCCGGGGGGCTACAATGCGCCCCCCGGCGGCGGGCTCAAAGGCAAGGCACTGAGGGGCCCCTGGTGCAGATCCCACCGGAGAGCCCTGGGGTCTCCCCTATCATGTGCCGATGCGACAGCCGCGGGGGTTTTAGTGGGTAAGAATCCCACATACCCCGGTCGAGCCCCACAGCTCCCGGGGATCTTTCGAAGATTTCCCCCGCGTCAAAAAAAAAAAAATAAAAAAATAAAAAAAATAAAAAAAAAAGACATTGAGAAAGGACATAGGCTATCTTTTATCCTGAAAAAAAAAAGGATTGAATAGGTTAATATAGGGAATGAAAATTTGTATGGAAATTCGTCATTGTCGAAGGTAAAGCCATGAAACGATTATTTTACACTTGATAAGAAGCAACTAATTATTAGAACGGAGTTCTTTATCGCACGTTCTGACGTTTGCCGGCTCAGAGGCTGGAACGACAAAAGTGTGTTTTGTGCATTGGGGGACGAGAGGCAGAACAAAAAAGGAACTCCTAAGCGGGTGTCCATAAGACACCTCGCATTTTTTTCTTTGTTCCTGAAGTTACGAATGAAAGCGCGGACTGAGCTGCATGGGTCAACTACTTCCCTATACTTTGTCACGTCATTTTTCTATGTCTTATGTAATTCTGTACATTTTTATACTTTCTGCTCGCGTTAACGCTTGTAACATTATCTAGAGGGCCAGGCGGGATTGGTGCCTAGTCCCAGTTTAATGTAGTACACAGTTGGTGTCCCTAGCTCGTCGCCTCAAGGGGCCTCGGCCGGGGTCATCCTAAAGTCGATAAACGAACTGAACACCTGGCAGATGGATTTGCATACGCGGTGGGATACCGTTGTACGTCGAAGCTAGCTGTGGCTACTATTTGTTCGCGATTGTGAATTTCACGCGAGATTTCGGTGAGATTAATACTGGTGCGAGGATCTAACGACACTTTTTGTTGACACGTCAAAACAACTTTTGAAAAGAGAATTATAATTATCTTAAGAGGGTGATAGACATTTTTATTTCTTATCGTATTTGGAGCCACGTATACATTGTTAAAACATAAAATAATTCAAATACATTTGCTAGTTGCTAAGTGCCTTGTGCAAAAGACCGTCCATGAACCAAATAATTTGGTTCATAGCAGCAAATTATTGCTGCTTCATGCCGATATGGGAACATTGTATGTCTCAAATGTGTGATCAGTGCAATGTCACTACTGACATATGCATAAAAATATTAAAAGAATTTAAAATTTGCTAGACAATGGTTTTAAAATCATATGTCCTTCTTATTATAGTGTCAACATGAATAACAAAAAAGAGCTATTCATGTTAAAATAGAAAGACTTCAT
This sequence comes from Furcula furcula, assembly GCA_911728495.1. Classification (NCBI taxonomy): domain Eukaryota; kingdom Metazoa; phylum Arthropoda; class Insecta; order Lepidoptera; family Notodontidae; genus Furcula; species Furcula furcula. The sequence continues at coordinate 12,816,171 of OU452269.1, read as the reverse complement.
TTACTTCTTCTTCAGTAAAAAAAAATAACCTAATAAACTTTTTATCATTGAAACGAGAGAAAGTGAGTTCGTCGCGTCAAATCCGTGAGTTCATCCCGAAGTTCGATCGACAATCGTTCGAGAACCGTTCGTACCGCCGCCGTCACAAGTATTGACCGCTAATAATTTACGCAAATATGTACAATAATATGGCAATTTGTATTCGGCGGTGTGCCGCGACCACCTCGGTATAGAGTTACACTAATATATTACGATAATTATCTATGGGAAGAAAAAAAATACTACTAATTAGACTCAGTCTGCGATTTCAAAGTTCAAGGTCGTGGCGGAATATACCTTACAGGTCTTCTTTTTAATTTACATGACTTTATTCCACCTGTGGAGTGTTCGCATAAGAATAGCACCCAACCATCTAAGACTAAGGGAAAACAACAAGACCTGACGTTGCGGCCCGCAACGTCTTTCTATTGGATTACCTACTACCTGTACTGCGGTCCCCAAGAAACCAGCAAATTTTGGGGATTACGGCAACTCCTTTGTTCTATTCTCCCCTTCTATCATTGAGGCTCATAGCCAGTTTTAACCACTGTTCGGTAAACGATCAGTTGGTTAAGCAACGTCAGGCAAGGTCAGTCCTTGGATGGATGGCATTTGAGCAGAGCAACGGAGACACTTCAGTGGGCAAGTTAAATGTCTGTCCCAGTTGTTGTCACTTACACAGCAGTCGTTAAGCCAAGTCAGAGGTCTAAGGATAGTTTGAAAAATTATTTTTTTTCTTCGAAAGATCCTCGGGAACTGTGGGGCTCAACCCCGGTCTGCCCCACATTTGGGATTCTTACTCACTAAAACCCCCGCGGCTGCGCATCGGAGTCGCCGCCGTACTCAATGGACGTTTAAAGGTCCCACACCCCGAACGTCCAGCGACTTCGAAGAGTTTGAACAACTCTAACCCAAGCCAACCCACCTGACCATCTATACGACAAAAAAAAATTACGACGAGACGCTCGGCAATTACAAACCCCATACATGGTGAACGTTTCTTCAGTCCGGACTAAGCGATTTGCTTCTTCATTCACACAGCTAAGGACTGGAACAGTTTGCCTGCGTCGGTTTCCCGGCTGGATTATAATGTCGGTGCCTTCAAGGAGAAATCTGACAGTTTGGTCGATTTCTTTAACCATCAAAAACCGTGCTAGGCGTGGATCCACGACTTACATCTCCAAGACTTAAACCATTTTCTCATTTCACGATTTTTTTAATCTTATGGCTAACCTGGAGTCAGAGTGGTTCGAACTGCCCTTAGCCCTCGGGCTTAGCTTAAAGACTGCTGTCTAGATGACTATAGCCGGGACCGACATTTAACGTGCCCTCTGAAGCGTCCCCGTCAGTTCAAACGCCACTAAATGGTCACCCATCTAAGGACTGACCTTGCCGGACGTTCCTTACCCAACTGATCGTTTACCGAACAGTGGTTACAACTGGCTATGAGCGTCTTTTCAGAATGGGATATAACGCAAAAATCTTATTGCAACGTTAATTTCAACTTCTTTACATAATATAAAACTAATTCGCTTTCGTAATCTGTCTGCTAACTCCTCCTAAACCACGCAACGGAATTTTAAGCCGTTTTCACCATCAGTTAGATTATTTTCTACTGAAGCCGTGCGACGCCGGGGCGTGTCGCTAGTTTAAATAAATAAAAAAGATGTCGTTAAAGACTGGCCACGTGCTGGGGGCACGTGGCCAGCCAATATTTAACCAAGATAACTAATCTATTGACGATTAAATATATTTATGTTGAAATATTTAGATGTAGGTAGTTTTCTTGTAATATAAATTTACTTGATGGTGCCCGTGGGGTTAGAATTGCATCTCCCCCATCTCCTCTCGTTGGATATCGTAATATGCGACTAGACGACGAAGACGGGCAGCGGCGTCTTTCTTTTGGATTTGTCTTCCACCTATGCTGTGATCCCCAAGCCGCCTGTGAAGCGTGGGGATTATGGAAACCCTCCCTTCTAAGGGGGGAGGCTGTTGGCTGGGTGTTCAGTAGTGGACGTCTATCGACTACTACTTATGATGATGATGATCGTCTGGCGAGCGCACGGTGCTAAAGCGACTACTAGTACCTAGAAAGCGTCGAAAAAGCTACCAAGGACATTTTAGTAAGGTAAGAATCCTATATAACCCGGCCTCCGCCCTCCCGGAGACCGGGCACCTTTTCAACGTCTCCTCCCCGAGAGATCATCAGCACTGTCAGACATCGGCACTGGCAGCAGGGTGCAAGGGGGTGCACTTGCACCCCCTGTCAGGAAAGAACAGTCCCACATAACATGAACAATAATAAATTACCTCAAAAAGACTATGCAGTGTCGCTGTTCAAATTATTATAGACCACTGATTTGCGCAGGCGGAAAATTCCCCGCATTCGTCGGCGTGGCAGCCAGCGGGCAGCGGGGATACCCCGGGTAATAACGCTAACCATCAACTACAGAGAATAAGTATGCTTTCGATTAGCGAAACATATTCAATAAAAAATAACCCGCGACTTAAATTTTACATTTATTTATATAATATACATGTATAATTAAAATGTTATATTAGTTAGTTAATAGTGTTACGACCGCGACATAAAAGTGTTAATTACTCGGTTAATTATTACTTAATTGCAATGATCTCAAAACGCATTGTTAGTCTATAGGTCTATTATCGATTCGTACCGAAAAATCTGGAATTCTCAATAGAAAGTAGTTCCCTCAAATTCGGCAAGTACTTACGTATGTACGCGCCCAACCTACCTACGCGCTCGCGGTCGGTTCACTGCCCCCGCCTATTGTTAGTTTATTCTCGAAGGTCACGCCGCTATTGTATTTCGCGAAAACGATAGAATAGGTACCTACTTACGAGTACATTCGAGAGTTAATTTAGGTATATAAGCCGACGCATAGAGGCGCCCAGACAGTTTGTGTTTACAAGCGACAGCGGAAACATCTTAAGGAAGCGATTGAAGAGAATTGTACCAGCGACCCTTGCGAAGACTTTGGACTACTGAGAAGTACTGTGCGACTCGGACTACTGTGCCTTGTGTGTATACTGCGTGTATAGTGTATACAGTGTGAGTGTACGTGGAATAAAATCTTCTTTTACGTTAATCGGCATTTAATTACCCACCCGCACGTAACAATAGTATAATGTGTAGATGCAGATGCACCCTGGAAGTAATCCTGGCGGGGCCCACTGTGAGATATTCCATTTCTGTATTGCCTCATTTCGTTTCTGTGTTGCATGAAAATAGGTATTTCGTGGGTATTGGGGTAGAAAGCTACCGGAATGGCACATATGATTATACAGGTTGGCAAATTTATCACTGGTGGTGGATATTCGACGGGGTGAATCAACTCACGACGCACTGTCCGAACCAATTAAAATAGTACCTAAATTTTAATTTATTTTTAGTAGTAGAAGTCAACTTGAACATTGACGACGGTCAATGACCTTTGTCTATCATAGGATCAAGCGGTTGGTAGGTACCAAAGGCGTACTTCCGCCCGAAACGTGCTATAGAGAGCTTTTTTGAGACTGTAGAGGTGTGCCCAGAGTCGATCGTCGATTAAGGCCATCAGGGAAATTTTAGTAAGGTAAGAACAATGGTAAGAATCAATCCTACCCCGGCCTCTACCCTGACGGAGACTGACGTAGCGACTATTGCAAGCGCTAAATTCGATGTTGCATAGGTTGTAAGCATGACCGCATTCCCTATCCTATCATCATCATCATCAGCCGGATGACGTCCACTGCTATGTTCAGCAGTGGACGTCTTCCGGTTCCTCCCTCTTAGAACGCCATAAGGAACGACAATTGACTATTTGCATCCACTGATTACCTGCGACGCGCACAATGTCTGTCCACCATTCCCTAGTCACTAAGTAAATTACAGCAGTTTTATCAAATTCATTCATTCTTGATTAATTCTCCAACGTGTTCAAGGCTTGCCAGTAATTAAATGGTCTTTCTTCATAATATCGTCTGTTTCGTAACAAATCAGGGTAGCAGCCACGCCAGCGAAGGTGCGCCCGCGCACGCGTGGCGGGTTTGCGAATTTTTCGCGCGGGTGCATGACCGGGGCTATTTCCGGCGCGAACCGATCGTGGCCCGTTTTATCGCTCGGGGCATAGCGATATTGGTGCGTGGCGCGATTCACGAGCGACCAGCGATTTTGTAATGAACCGTGATAAGTCTATAGGAATGCACTAAATGCTAAGTAAAACATTTTTCTATTTACACTGTGATGCCTGCTACTTTGCACAATCCGATTAGCCACAATTTATTTTAACTGTATATTACATATTTTTATTAAAACCAGGTACCACCCTCAGTGCAAGTAAGCTCATCGTTCGTTCTTAAGTTAGGTATACATCGTTACAGTCATGCTACCAACGAATACTTATGAAATAACACCTCAACACCTCAGCTCACTATTTTGCCTCATTAAGAGCAAACATGTCCCTATGTCCAAATAAATAATTATATTTACATCGAAAGTCTTTAAACTGAGTCATTGACTAAAGGAAAATATATACTTCTCTGTTAAACTACGTAATATCATATGGTATTTACATCGAAGGTAGGGTTTACGATCCGACGGTAGTTGTAAAAAGATGATTGTAGGATTGGAGCAAATACAAACCAAAAAATATTTTGATTTTTGTATATGTTTGCGTGACAACCCGCTTCCGCTTATGCCAGACACCGTATCACCGGATACGTTAACTGTAAACGCGTTCCTCTCAAGTCTGATCGCATCCTTTACAGCTTAATGATATTAGGTCCGACATAAACAGCGGGCAAAAGTATTTGAGCATACATCGAAGCTATTTTACGCGTAACGTTTGTTTGGTTATAGATTAGTGCAGCTATGTATTGCAAAATTGTCTTTATTTGGCTTATCTTTACCTTAGTTTAGTAGATCAGCATCACTGTACTTACCTGTGGAGTGAGAAAGATGAATATTAGTATTGTTTAAGAAGTTAAAGACACATAATTCATTACTTCTGTATGTGTAAGTTAGGGCGTCTACAGTTATTAGCCAAAATCCGTATCACCCGTAGACAGTTGTAATCGCTGTTAAGGTAAAGTCGGCCCATAGATTGGTGACCGTTTAGTATTTGAACTGGGGGGTAGACTCTACACCCCCAGTTCAACGGATTTTGATAGTTAAAGAGTTCGAGCTCGTAAACCCGTACTAGACACCCTGAGCGTCTCCATGCTTCAGAGGCCACGTAAAAAATCGGTCCCGATTGTCACCTAGACAGCAGTCGTTAAGTCATTTCAGAAGCCTAAGGGCAGCTTAAAACAACTTGGTGGGCCACTAATACGATAAAAAAATATTTAATTTAGTTCTTAGGGGTTGTCCATTAATCAAGTGAGGCTAGAAAGGGGGGGGGGGAGGGGTTCCGAAAAAAATCACGAAATATCACCAGGAGGGGGGGGGGGGGGGTATAATGAGACATCACGTGTATTTATTTTTCGTTGAATGCACGATTTCTAAACCAAACAGCGGCACGTGGCCTTGACTTATCGTTGCCGGCAACGACTTCTCCTTCAACATTCAATCAGTTACCTGTATTTAAAGATAATATTCCGAAAATTTCAATATACTTAGTTTGTACAAAAAAATACACGTGATTTTTTTAGTTTAAAACCTCACCAGGGCACTCAGGAGGGGGGAGGGAGGGGTTAAAAAGTTGCTACAAAAACATCACGTGATTAATGGACGACCCCTTAGTAATTTTTCACACGTCATGCACTCTCGCGGCCACGAACGGTGTACCACCTTTAGGACGATTATCACTTGCACGACCCACGTCAAAATACATGCCGGCGGGGTAAGCGCACGTTACATCGTTCAAACCACTTTGATTGAAAACTGGTAAGTACAGCGTTCGTGTACGCAATAGTACCTACTCAATGTAAAATAATTTGAATTCTGTCGGCATTTTCGACTTATTCTTGGTCGCAAAAACTAAGAATTTCGCTTTATGCCATAGATACCTGTAAAAACGTCATAAAATATAACATTTCTCTCGTCTGAATACCTGTTCAAATGGCCATATGCCATGAAATCTTCGATGCTCGCCCCCATTGTTCGTTCGAACCGTATCTTGGAAAAAAAGGAATCTCCGAAACATCTGGCGCGACCGACACCCTCTATACACCCTCAAGTTGAGACAGGTATACGGTTAACGCGTGTGCGAGACAAGGATGTGGTATCACAAAGCGCCCTAGGATTGGTAGGAAAGAAAAAAAAAAAACAAATTGCGCCCGCGCTTGGAGCCGTTCCGATTTCCAATTTATAATTTGGAATAAAGTATTTGAGCTTTATGTGATTGAAAAGTATTTAATATATTTTTTTAGTTGACGAGGGGGAAACCGTCACCTGTAGGGTTCAACTGGGGTAAGTGGGATTCTCACCCACTAAAACCCCCGCGGCTGTCGCATCGGAACATAAGAAAGGAAACTGAGTACTCCGGTGTGGTGGCTTGTGCATTATAGCCCCCCTAAAACATTTCGCTAACGGCGACTAGGGTCGCAACCCAGTCTCCGTCTGCCTTGGAGTTGTGGCTGACCATACGCCAATCAGTTTTTACCAGATACTGGCCAAAAACGGAATTCCTATTAGAACTGTGTTAGAAAAAAAGACTTGCGCCCGCTGTGTCCTTGCGAAAGACCAGAGCCATTTGTCTTATTACAATTAGCTCAGCATCAGCGACAGTGTCCTGCCGTTGAAAAGATCGAATCGAACTCACGACTTATTATTGGGTAGCAGTCAGGTTGTCTAACCACTAGGCCAACAGGGACTTGTTCTAATTCTAACAATCGGATTCTTTCGCCACATTCATACTTTGTTAGTACCTACCCGTGGGGTGTCCGGGTAAGAATAACACCCTCTCATCTCCATCCGTTGGGTGTCCGTAAAAGGCTACTAAGGGAAAACAAGAAGACGGGCAGCAGCGTCTTTCTATTGGATTACCTACCACCTATACTGCGATCCCCAACACGCCTGATAAGCGTGGGGATAATCCCCATCAATCCGTCCGATCTAAGGGCGAGGCTTTTGTTTAGCAGTGGATGTCTTGCAGCTGATGATGATGACGGTTGTTCCTGGACAATCTCTTACACTAGGGACCTACCATGATTATAAAATGACCACGCTATCACTAGCACCACCTGTTTATCAACAAAATACAATAAACAAATTAGCAACGCGTCCGAAACATCTGTTGCTATTGTCGCTGCCTCAAATCGTGTTTGCTTTAAACAATGCGAGGTGTTGCCGCTTTATAACCGTAAGATAGTTCCCACGGGCGCCAGGAAGTTGTAGGCAAGAGTATCCTATAAGGGTCGGGTTTCAATGTCAGCGTGATAGCGATTTGGATTGTGCTAGTAACATTTTTCGATTAGATTCTTAGTCAGCCCGGTATTTTGGAATGTGCTCAGTAAATACAAAATGCGACGACATAGGACTTAATTATTGATGAGTTGTTGCAATAATTTATGGTGCATGGTCAATTTGTAAAAAATACAAAATAAGTATTAATATAAAATCAAACGGGCTCTAAATTCAGGTTTAAAATTGGAAGCACATATAATGTCGTCCTACAATTTTGACAAAACGTCCAACATTTATTATTAGCATGTCTGGACATATTTTGATGAACACATAGATTAAAAATCTAGAAGGGTAGACATCACAACCTTAAACTCATCGTTTAAGGTTTTAAATCCGCTAATCGCTCGCACTCCGCCCACGCGCAACTTAACCGAACTCAAAAAAAAAAGGATGAGCCCGCATACAAAGCGCCGCATACTTTCCGAACATCTGTCCCTCCGACACAGGGGATCTTCCGTCCTTTTCACACACAACACTATAACTTATACCTGACTCGTTCTCGCACAAGTTGACGTTAGCAGGTAGTGCGCGCGCGCAACCTGAGTTTCGCGAGGGTGGTTTAGTTAAGCCGCGCACACTCAGGCTGGTGTTTGGATGGCGTAGGGTAATACAGAGTGTCTGGTTATAGTGTAGGAGGATATTTATCTTACGGCTACATTGAAACTGAATATTTTACCGCTGAATATCTAATATCGAATCAATATAGTAGGGAAATATACCTTGGTCGCTAAAAGTATTGCAGCCGCCCACGTGTCACCAACGTAGTGTCAGATATTCTGCCGCCAACCAGCAGTGTGTAAGCATTTCTGTTTCCTGGTGCGAAAGGCACTGTAGCTGGTTAAATTACGGGACACAAGAGACCTAATATGTAATGGTGACAAGCGGCAGTTGGATGTAGCTTCTACTGGCAGGCGTGTCGCGTATCAGGCAAATATCTAGCTGAGATAGTTAGATGAGCCTATATAACCCATAGTGCGGAGTATTCACGATAAGATTTCGAAGAGATTTTGAGATCAAAATGTCAATATATCTCTCTTCCTCATCTCAGAGAGAGAGAGTGTGAGAAAAACTCAACTTGCTCAGAACGCTACTTCCAAAGTCAGGTTGCTATAATTTTTCAAACGGCCGCGGATAGTATGAATAAATGCACCATTTGTAGTTAAAATCCACTAGCGTACGATAGTTAATCAACTTTGAACTTAATGACTTTGTGATAAGTCACTCGATGCGTATGGTCTGAACAAGTACTTATAAAACCCCATAGTACATTCATACCTCGCACCCTATGGGCATGGTGCATTACCCCGCGTCGTCGACCGCGACCGGGGGCGCCCTACCCTTGACGATATTGCTGTCCCTTTCGCACTATACGCAGTTAAATGCCTTAAAATAATGAGGAAACTCGTCGAAGAACCAGCCACCGACATAGCTTTCAGAATCTGCAAGTTGAAGTGGCAATGGGCTGGCCACATCGCTCGAAGAACCGATAACCAACGGGGAAGAATGCTTTTCGAGTGACGACCAGGAACCGGAAGACGCAGCGTGGGCAGGCCTCCCACTAGGTGGACAGATGACATTGTGCGCGTCAAAGGCAACCGGTGGATCATCATCAGCAGCTTGAAATACATTACGCGAATATTACACATTGAAATCAAACTACTTTTACGGATTATATATCGCGGTTTATTTTTTGATTTTATTATCCCGACGTTTCGAATGCTTTGCAGCACCCATGGTCTCCCGTGACTAAGGTGTTAAACGTCTTTATGTCACAATTATGCCGGTGTACCCTCAGGTCTTCTTAGTTATTATTGTTGGTCCGATCTACGCAGTAAGAGCTCACAGTATCTAGTAGGTATATGTTCAGCTGTGGACTTCTTCCGGCTGGTTATTGTGAGATCTCGTCCAGATGAGATACTGAACGTGAAGGAGGAAGAAGGAACTGAATATGGCGTTGTAATGTCAAAGTCAAAATCATTTATTTCACATAGGCTTAACGCACTTTTGAACGGTCAATTTTTTTTAAAAGCTACCACCGGTTCTCAACGCGGCCTCAACTAAGAAGATCCAGCAAAAAACTCAGGTCATTTTTTCACTTTTTTTAAAACTGTGCTGTTAATATTAGATCAGCCTGATGTCTGTATTTACAAAAAAAAATTACCTATTTGTATCAGTTGTCCGGTTAACATAATACAGGCTCTGCCTAGTTCAGGATCAGATGGCCGTGAGTGGATTGTTCCCGAATATTATTATTACATACCTTTACATACGTCATTATCCTTACTCTCTCACATACACACACATATCTAGTAATGTGGGCACGCGATTGGCGCCTCGTGCGCCAGGTGCGCGGGAGTCGACCCTCTTGCAACCCCCCGTCCCACCACCCGCGGCGGGTGAAATGGGATTTCACGATAGTGACGAGACACTTTTATCGATATAGTAGCGACCTATTTTTTTTATTTTTCCTCGATTGATCCGCTACGGGAATTCAAAAAAAATGAATAAGTTAATTGACTTTTAGTTTTCTAAAACATCATATGAACGACCCAGTTTATAAACGGATACCCGCCCGTTGTATGACTTTTTAAAGCTACATTCACCCTATCTTGATACAAAGTGCATTTTTTAAAATCTTCGGGTTCTATTCCTGGCCAGGAATATTAATTTTTCAAAAAACATTGGTTTCTGAAAAATTGTAGCAGTAAAATAAATGCAGTTATAGTTTTTATCTAAATCAGGCCCGGGAGCATTTTTCGCTTTTCCTTATAGTTTCGGATTTGGCCAACTGAGTATAAGTATTTACTTTTTAAAGCCTATACATATGTATTTTCATATACTGGAGTTTGAGCAACATAAGAGCGGAAGCAAATTAATATACAGTCTACGTATAACGTTTACAGTCTACGTTTGACTAGGTTATACGGCACTCAAGGCCAAGAAGTCCAGCGGGGACAACCACTGAGGTAATTTTTGAGACCGAGAGATAGATACCACTGCAGTGATAGAAATTTGTAAACATTGCTGTGATAAGGGCAATGTAGCTGGTAAAATAACTGCTCTTATGTGACATAATAAAAACGACTAAAAACTACTCTGTGGTGTACCGGGACTGCCTTAGTAGTACCACTCGTCAAAAAGTTGTTAAGAAAATATCGATAGGTGTATGGGACATCACTAGCGCACAAAAAATTGGTACGTGCCCATATCCGCAGGTATAAATGACACAAGTAAGAATATATGGACTATAGATATTTTTCGATATTATAAGACTACGGAGTATTACTGAATAGGACTAATCGTTTAAAATCATAGTGTTGCCATGTAATCTGTGGACTCTCCCTAGTAAAGTGACTCGCTGGGATAGGCTATTGTGGCCTTCGGGAACATTTACATACAAAAACATTTCCTTACTTCCTACAACTTTCAATTAATATGCCTGTCCTTGGATCAAGACCTAGTGATCGGTGGACCTAAAAAGCACTGCTGGATATGATAATAAATTATTTAAAAAAAAAAAAAACCTACAATACAATACAAATATTCTTTATTGTACACCAAAAAAGAAGATACAACATAAAATGGAAAAGTAAAATTGCAGTGTGACAATTTAAGGCGGTCTTATCGCTAAAGCGATCTCTTCCAGACAACAAAGTACAGGACCGAATATGAAAGGGTAGGTGTGTCATACATATTCAGTACATATAAATATATATATAAAACAATAACATATATAACCATACATATATATATATAACATAATATAGAAATGATAAATATACATACCTACTAAACGTATTATGATGATAAAAAAAATAAAAAAACAGAAATAGGAGAAGTTTAGTGCAAGGAAAGATAGTGAGAAGTAACCTGAGATTTGAACACATTTAAACTCTGAGCTCTTCTTATATTTTGCGGCAAAGCATTCCAGAGACGACCAGCATGGACAGTGAAGGACTTAGTATAAGTGTGAGATGTGTGGGAAGGAGTAAGAAGACACAGTTCAGAAGAGGTGCGAAGAGTGTGATGTCCAGAGGTAAAAAAATTAAATCTCTCTTTCAAATACTGTGGTGCCCGCGGGTTATGGAGAATAGTGTATAGAAGTGAAAGGACATGAGCATTCCGGCGAAGGCGGATAGGAAGCCACTTGAGCTTGTTACGAAAGCTAGAGACATGGTCATACTTGCGCAAACCAAATATGAACCGGATACAAAAGTTTTGAAGACGCTCAAGTTTATTTAATAGCTCTTCTGTAAGATCTGGATAGCTGACGTCGGCGTAATCAAAGTGAGGTAAAAGTAAGCACTGCGCGAGCGCAATTTTGGAGTCAACTGGCAAAAAGTTACGTAATCGCCTAAGCGACCCTGCAACAGCAAACACCTTCCTGCTAATTTCTGCAACTTGTGGAGCCCACGACAACGTTTGGTCTATTAAAACGCCTAAATTTTTAACTACGTCACTGTAAGGTATTAGAACGCCATCGAACATAATAGGAGGTAACTGGGCCCAGTCAACTCGAGAAATTAAAGCCTTACTACCTACAATGATTGATTTGGTTTTAGTCGGATTAACAGTGAGACCAAATTTTTTACTCCAGTCAGAAATTACCGTTAGATCGTCATTTGTAGCTTGAACAGCAGAAGGTAGATTACATAGAGAAGATTGTCTATAAATTTGGAGATCATCTGCATAAAGGTGGTAGAAAGAGGAAATATTTTGGGTTATAGAAGAAATAAAAATAGAAAATAGAAGTGTAGATAAAACGCCCCCTTGGGGTACCCCAGCAGTAGTACTACACCAGGAAGAGAAAGTTTCATCTACCTTAATACACTGCCGGCGACCTGACAGATAGCTGCGAAACCAGTCAATGACCGATGGAGATATGTTAAGAGTATGAAGTAAGGCTAACAGAACATCGAAGTCCACGGTGTTAAATGCATTACTAAAGTCTAATAAAGTTAGAACTGTAAGCTTTCTATCATCTATACCCGCTCGAATATCATCTGTGATTTTCACTAACGCTGTTGCAGTACTACATCCTGGACGAAAACCTGATTGAAAAGGATTTAAAAGAGAATTATCAGACAAAAAAGAACTGAGCTTGTGATGAACTAGCCGCTCCAGAACTTTAGAAAGAAATGGTAAAATGGAGATTGGGCGGTACTCTGAGAAAGAAGAGGGATTGCTATTTTTAGGAAGAGGAATAACATACGCTTCTTTCCACAGAGTAGGAAAAGAGCAAGTGGTCAAAGAAGAATTCAAGATATAAGTCAAGGCAGGAGTAACAATGTCCAGGAGAGGAAGAATCATTTTACGACTAATGTCATCAGTGCCAACAGCGTTGGAGGAGATAGAGAGAATATGCCTCTTAACATCGTCATCGGTCACCTGACTGAAAGAAAAAGAAGGACATTTGGGAGTATTGACAGAAGAAAGAAACTTTAATGTGTTTAACTTGGCAACGTCATCAAAAACAGTCGAAGAAGAAAAATGTTGATTTAGTTGATCCAGATCAAGTTGATTGGACAACGAAACACGATTTGATTTTCCTACTCCCATAGAATTAAGAAACCTCCAGACTTTTGCTGGATCCCCATTGTCAATAGACTTGTGGAAGTGGCGTCGTTGAGCATCCCTACACACCTTATTGCAGTGATTCCGTATTAGTCTGTATTTCTCTTTGTATTTGTCAGGGTTACATTTATAATTATATTTGGCAATATTTTTCTTGGTCTGTAAAGATTTAATCTCCTCTGTCAACCAAGGAGCAGGAAGATGCTTCACTCTAACTGGACGAATAGGTGCATGTACGTCGTATAACTGTAATATCAGGGAGTTAAATAGTTCAATTTGCTCATCTACCGTTGGTGCTTCTTGAATTACAGACCAATCAACCTTCTTGGCATCTTCCATTAGACGTTCAGTATCCATGTTGGCAAAATTACGCTGAAGGAGAATTTTAGTTTTACGTTTTGGAGGACGTATTTTGTATGAAAGGAATATGAGGTCATGAAAGGAAAACGCATCTGCTGTGCACTGGCCATGTTTAGCTACGTGGTCGGTGGAAGAAACTATAATCAAATCGAGGAGAGAGGGATCACAGTGAGGAAAGAAATGGGTAGCATTGAGAGGGAGAATATTAAGATTGCAAGATTCTACGATATAATTTAATTGAGAAGAGCGATTATCGGCTTTAATGAGGCACGTGTTAAAATCACCCATTAAAATAGTATGGGCGTATACTGGTACTAGGCTTTCTAAAATAGATTCAAGAGAGGAGAAATAGTTAACAGCAACAGAAGGACTATAAAACACTCCTAGAAGAGTTTTAATGCCTGATAAAAGGAGTTCAATGAATATGTATTCGGCCCCATCAGACGTTTGAGGAGATGTACTTACAATAGTAAAAGGAATGTGGGATCGAAGGTAAATAGCTACACCGCCTCCCCGTTTGCCGACCCGATCGTTGCGGATTAAGTGAAAACCAGGCAACGAGTAAGAGGTAGAAGGCAAGCATGGTTTTAGCCATGATTCAGATACGAGAATCGCGTGAACATTTTTATGTGGAAGTGACGTCAGCATATCCGAGTAATGAGCCGGAATGCTTTGGGCATTAATATGTACAACGTTAAAATTTTTTGGAATGCTTTCAAAATGGGTATTTAAAGTTTCAGTGAGAGGTGGAGGAATGCTATAGAAGCTGTCATTACTGCTCAGGCTATCAGTAGAAAAAGATAACGATTGAAATAAGTGGCTATCATCATCACTATCATTCATAATACTAAATAAAAATATAATATACTTACTTACTATAATATATATATAAAATACACCCTAAAACTAGGTTACTAAAAATAATACTAACACAAAAATATAAAAGCTGTCTACCAAGTACCCGCCAGCAGAATTAGAAGAGACCTGCAGATATAAATTAGACAACAATCATATTAGATACAACATACAACAGTCAAAAGAAAGTTACAACAAAACAAAAGAAAAAAAAAAAACAACATGATACGAAACGTAAATTAATTACTCAGGTTGTAAGTTAAAATCCTTAGAAATTATTTTTAAAATATTTAAATATATTTACGAACGGACGAACTAAACGCATTCTAACCAAAGATAATATTCTTAAAGAAAAAAATGACAGGTCTAATGTAATGATTTCTGATACTTACGCGAATATTACACATTGAAAGTAAATTACCTACCTCAAAGTAAATTATCTAAAAAGCATAAAATAACGAAAATATTATTGAAGTTGGTGTTAGCGTACCTGCTGTGTATATTCCGCACCAACTTCAATAATATTTTCGTTATTTTATGCTTTTTAGATAATTTACTTTGAAGTCAGTTTTTATTTTTTTTAAATAGTTTATTTAACACTTTTTATTACTGACTTATTTTACCAAGATAGGTATCAGCACTATCACGCAACTCGAACTTCTAATTTACAGTAACTTACTGAAAACATAAAAAGTTTATATCTCTTAAACTACTGGACCGATTTTGATGAAATTTGTACTCTACCCTAAGTTGAAAGATACTCTAACTGTTGCAAAAAGAATTTTCGAAATCGGACTTGTAGTTTCTGAGAAATCCGTGGACAAACCTACATACATACATACATACACTCGTGAAATTTGGTAACTACGTTTAGAACTTCGTTTAGAAGCCCACATAGACTAACATATATTAATATTACGCATTTTTATTAATATTACATACATACGCGTAGAATACAGAACCTCCTTTTTTGAAGTCGGTTAAAAAATGAAATGAGAGCTAATAATCTCACAATAGAAGATTGGGCAAAGTGGAGGAATAACAGTCGGTAGGCGGGCCCTGGCAATAGCCAGGATTAATTACGCCAGGCAGAAGAAGAATTTAAAAGACTTATGAACATAAAATGCAAGCTGATTCAAATTGGGAATATTTCCTTCACAAATATATTTGTTTGCTCTTAAATGTAAATAACCTAAGAAAGAAAGAAAGAAAAAACATTTATTCAGCGACATCTAAATCTAACATAGCTATTACACTTTTTATTTTAAACTTAGCACGGAAATATTGCCACCAATAATATCACGACAGACTGTAGGGTTAAATTATTAAATTTAAACAGACTACAAATAAGGGAGGTACCAACGAGCAACTACACAGATTGAGGCTAAGTAAGTACTGTAGATACAGGCAGATTCTGTGAAAGAGAAAAATAGTCAATACTTCACACTGTGTGGGTGCGACGCTCCTGCAAGACGTATATTGAGACAGCTGGGAGTAGTCTATCCTACACCAGATTATGTACAACTCCAAGCTGGAGCAACCGTGGTGGGGCTTTTTTGACATGTCAACAACAGAGTAAGGGCTGGGGCAAGCACTTCTATATAATAGCCTTCCGGTGGTTTTACCGGGCCCTACTCTAGCCATCAAGAATAAAATAGAATATTACGAAATTTAACGAAACTACAGCTTGTCCTTTTCATTTCAATCAAAAATATCTTCCAGGGTGCACAACGATCATAAAAATTTATGCCATTTATATGAGGCTCTTTCCATACCCCCTCTTAACGATACTTATTTACAAAGTCACGTGTGCCCCGACATATGTACCGCACGTACCTACCTACTGTATGTATGACATATGCAAGTATTACGAAACATCGATACAACAAGTTCAATTATTAAACTTGTTCCAATATATAATACACAATTTCCGTGTGTGGATTGTCCCAAAATATTATTATTATTTTATTTATTTATTCCCAATTTATATAAAGGGCGAAACTGTGGAGAGCACCCTCGCTCTTAATATAATGAAGTTAAAAATTCTAAATTTATGGGTGGTCAACAATAAGTACGAAGACCTTTTGGTTTGTTCTCGCGAGGAAAACCTTCAAAAGGTCACCGGGACCATGTGGAGGGTCAACCAGAGTCGGATTCTTACCCCCAATTTTTTTATTTAAGTTGGCAAGCAAGCTAGCGGCCCGCACAATGATAAGCATTCACCGTAGCCCATGGACGCTAGCAACACCAGAAGAATCACTAGCGCGTTGCTGACCGTTAAAACATTAGATATTTTGGGGGGACTGGTCCGACTACTATCCCTTTGGCCTTTTAGTTTGTTGTATTTTCGTCGTATTTTATTTTCTCTCTCTTATTTGATCTTTTGAACGGCAGGACACACTGCCGCTGATGCTGATCTAATTGTAACATGACAAATACTGGTTAAAAAAAAAGTGAAAAAAAAGCCCGCTGAGTTTCAGTTGAGGTCGCGTTTTTTTTTTTTTTTTTTTTTGTGAACCGCTGGTTGCTTTTAAAACAATTGACCGTTCAAAAGTGGTAGCGTTAAGCCTATTTGAAATAAATATTTTTGAATTTGAATTGCCTTTGTATCCGGTAATCTCACCAGCTACGGTGCCCTTCACGGCGGAACACAGCAATGTTTACACACTGCTGCTTGGCGGCAGAATGTCTGACACTGCGGTGGTACCTACCTGGACGGTTCCTTGCAGAAGGGACCTACCACCGCCATAAGGACGTTCATAACACTAGTCCTCCCGTGGCCAACCACCCAGTTAATCCTAGTTCATCAACATCAGCAGCCGAAACGTCCACTGCTGAACAAAAGCCTCTCCCTTAGAAGGGTTGCGATAATCCCCAGGCTTGGCAGGCGGCTTGGGGATCGCAGTATAGGTGGTAGATAATACAATAAAAACACGCTGCTGCCCGTCTTCTTGTTTTCCCTTAGTCGCCTTTTACTGACACCCAACAGGAGGAGATGGGAGGGTGCTATTGTAGTGTAATATATTATTATTCTTTCTTAATCCTAGTTATCTAGTTTTAATTCGTGTCATAGATGCGCGTGCGCCGATCGAGAGCCGTTAATCATTGGTTCAAAGTTTAATTGAACAATGAAACATTCATGTTAATAAAAACGTGCTTTATCAGCAATTAGTATAATTTATTTATAAATACTGCTTAATTTCCGGGTCTTCCGCAAAAAGTAGTGTTTACCTACATGACCGAACCAAACTATGAACGTTTCAAGTCCGGAAAAGAAATGATGGAGAAATCGAGAAAAACACATGCTTAGTATGTATTAAACAAGAGGAGTATGAATACACAGATATAATATAATATTCTTAACAACGTCCACACACGGTCATTTGCTCTCAAACTAGGCAGAGCCTGTACTATGATAATTAGACAACTAATACTTATATTCTTTTTTTTTATACATTAAATAGATAAATAACACCCAGACACTCGGTGGGAAACGAACTCACGTCGCGACCTATCGGGTAGCGATCAGGGTATCTAACCGCTAGACCATCAGGCCCGTCAGATATTTGTAATTTTTAATCCTGACTAATTAATCCGGTCACCTTCAACCGAAAGAAGACGTCCATTGCCGATGAAGGGCCTGATTCTCAGAAGGGAGGGGTTGCCATAACCCCCACGCTTGGCAGACGTCTGCGGGAGCGCAATATAGGTAATCCAATAGTGGTCGGCCACACTGCAGGCCTAGCGCGGCGGCGGCGGCGGGCGCGAAATATCAAACATATGAAAACGCCGCTTGCGGCCACACTGAAGTGACTTGCGCGGGAGCCTAGCGCGACCGGCTTGCGCGAGTTTGCGGGCGTACTTTTCAAACGTTCCTATCCGCTCGTTCTGGCCACACTGCGGGCCTAGTCAACAGGCGACCGATCGCGCGGCTGGCGGGGTATCAAACCATTTCGGTCTTGTCGCTCGTTTTAAGTATTTTTTTATTATTAAATAACTTTAAATACATGTATAAAAAAGGTTTTTTTGGACATTTTAAATTTTAAGTGTATAATATGTTTATTGTTAATGTTCCTTAATAAATAAAATAAACTTTTTTGACTACAATTTCAATTCTTAATATTTTTTTTTTAAATCTCCATTCATTTAACTGTTTTTAGTTATTTCGTGCGCACCCAGCACACCATCTCTTATGATCAACGCCTCCCATCTCAGGATTGGCCTATCCAGTAAAAAATACAGAATCCTCATAAAAGGTTTGCGACACCTGCAATAAGTGTTATCGCCACAACAGCCCGCGCGTCACTGTGGCCACCCTGCGCGCCCGCCGCCGCGCCCGCGCTAGGCTCAAGTCACCGCGCGTTCACTGTGGCCAACCACATAGAAAGACGCTGCTGCCCGTCTTCTTACCCGGATACCCCACGGGCTAAGCTAATTAAGCCGGTTGTACCACGGTTCAACGGCCGCACTCACAAACGCCAGTTAACTTTAACTCTAATTAAGTCACTTATTAAAATCGATTTATTTCGACTGTCGGAGCCATTTATGATTGTTTTCCATTGTTTAATACGAGATAATTGATATCTCTACTCACTCTCTGCGTATTAAGCATTAGTAGGCTTCGAGTGTCAAAATAATACGATTTCAAAAAAGGTATTAATGAGTATTACCTATAATTGACGTTTATAGGTGCGGCTGTAAGTCTCGGTCCGTATCTTTCATATTTCCCGAGGTAATGCGGGTCGGTTCTGAGAGAGATCTTAAGTGTACGGATAATATAGGACCATAAAATATAGAGTTGTTAGAGAAATCACTGAAAGGCAGGTGCTAACATTAAAATACTAATTAAAACTACAAAAATCACAAACATATTACTTATAAACATTGAATTCTGAATAACTGTATAATGGGTTTCCTGGTTCAAAAATGAAGTATAACTTTCATGACATGAGACCTAGGTAGGTCCTATGACAGAACAAATACAACTACTGAAACATTACATTTGCTCGTAAGTAGTGATACAAATAAATACAACACAAAACGACACTTTAGAATACAGAAGGAGAAAAGCAATAGACAACACAGTGCCGACGTAATAAAAAAATAATCGTCTATGATTGATTACTAAGCACACCCACCGTATAGGACTTGACCACGTACTCAGTGAGGTAAATAGAGCTGTTCCTGGTATGAAGTACCTATTCGACCATACTATGCGTTCCAACTAAGAATGTGTCCACCATGATGATCGCGACTGCGGAACTTCACTCGTTTTTTACGATTTTTGTACCGGCAGCAGAGTAAACACAAAATGAAAAATTCGCCCCGGTTTTGATTATTTATTGTAATGTCTTATTTTGCTATCTATTTTTGTTAAAACATCATTTTTAGTAATTATATATTTGAAATGGAAAGATGGCGGCCACATTCTTAGTTGAAACGCATAGTACACTTTACGACGAAAGCCATTTTTTGGTAACGGTATCTATGCAAGACTTTCAAGCAGAAACCATTTTGAAATATTACTATTTTAACAGAAGAAAAAAGAAAGCCCGTTGACGTTTATACATCATCAGTTACTATCGATGTAACCGTTGAAATCACGGTTAGCTGACTAGCTTTTATTGAGTAGAAAGCAACACAGAACACCACAAAACGTTTCTTAGTTTTTTTACGACGCACTGGTAAAAATCTGGTAAAAAAATAATTGCAAAAGACAACAAAGCGCTACATAAATATAAACGACACGTGTACAAAACAAATTACAACACATAAACTACTCACACTACTCACTTACTGTATAATTGCCACTACTTTGGTGCTAGTGATGAAAAACCGGAAAGTGCAAAAAAAAAAACACAAAAACAACACAGCACCACTGACATAAAAGTAAAAACGTCAGGTGCACACTACTTTGAGCAACGTTGCCGGCTCTAACTCATTATGTTGGCACGTCTGTCAACACAAGTGCAAGAAATAACATAAAACAACACACCACTACATACATAAACGACACGTGAACATAACAAAACACAACACAATTAATGTGCATCACTGCCGCGTCTCACCCATTGTGGTGGCACGTCTGCGTGCTGGTGCTGGTGATGGTGAAGGTGGCGGCGGTCTGGCTGGTGGTGGCCGTTTGTCGCCACACACGACGTCGCCGCCACGCCGTACTGGCGGAAAGTGGTTATTAAGGTACATGTGCTGGGTTCACGAGAAGTGTTAACATATATACAACGTATTAACAATTAAGCAAGATGACAAAAAAAAGACAAGTCCGCTGAGTTTGTTGCCGGATCTTCTCAGTAGCGGCCACGGTACGATCCGGTGGTAATTTGTAAAAATTACATTTTTGTAAGTGCCTCCGTGGCTCCGTCCTTTGAAGCAATAGAGATAGGACATACACAACAACATAGGGGTGTAGAATCTAACTTCACATAGTGTTAAAATTATAATCTTATCCAAAGAAACGCATCCACACACGCTCGAAAAAGTGCCGAGAAGATAGGTTTTCATACCTACACTCTCGACGAGGACCATAACTCGCTTTTTGAAGCAGTCGGGTAAAAGTATAAGAAAAACAAGATATGCAGTGTGTCTAGTTAGGATATTTACCAAAATTGACTAATCTGTCAGTTTTTCTTCATACATTTCACACCAGCGCCTCTAGCGGTAATATATGTACGACAGAAAACTGAGAGCATCAAAGTGTCCATAAATGATCAAAACTCATACTAAGGGTTACTAGTGATAGTCCAAAACATAAATGTCCAGTCTCCAGAGTCAAAAGCGTCATTGAGTCTATTTGTCATTATGTGACCCTCTAAGTAAAGTACCAGGGATACATAAACACAAGAAAATTGTATTTTTGAGAACAGTACTATTGTACTAAAGGGATGGCACTCAAACCTAATGACACGAGAAATAAAGTGCTACAGTTTTATAGTACGATTAAGGGATAGTACCGGGATTCTCAATTCGTAGTCCTTAGATATTTTTCTAAACTACCAAGGTGACGAACTAGCATACGGCCCACCTGATGGTAAGCAGTCACCGCAGCCTATGGACGCTAGCAACAACAGAAGAATCACTAGCGCGTTGTCGACCCGTTAGACATTAAATATTAAGTGTCTTGTGTCTGGTAATTACACTAGCTACAGTTCCCTTTGCACCGCAACACAGCGACGTTTACACACTGCTACTTGGCGGCAGAATATCTGACGCTGCGATGGTGCCTATCTCAACAATTCCAGATAGTAAGGTGTAAGGATATCAGTTCTATTCGCTGCCGGCACAGCGATACATAATATCACGGGGTCTTGTGTTATTAATGAGCGCACATCCATCCGGAACTGCACCACCACTTACCATCAGGGCAAGATAAATCATTGGCTATAAACCATAGCTATATATGTTGCTCTTCGCAAGGTTCGAACCGGTGTCCTACGATTCATATAGCCGATGTGCCACCCTACACCCCGTATATTGTATATCTGTATATACAAATTATATAGATCAGGAGACGCGTTAGCCATTTTGTCGAGTTCTTCGTATGTCTTCCAGTTTATTGTCGTATACGCTCGGCGTATGCTCGCGCACACAAGGGTTACGATAGCGATAATATTATTGAACTTTAATACGACTTCCCCAGAAGGAAGGTCAGGTCTTTTGAGTATAATCGCGTCTCAGTTGTGAGAGTAGGATATATCATTATTCTTTCTTGTTCAAAAACATCCCGATGGGTTGTGTATCAAAAGTCTTAATAGAACGTATTCAGGGTGAACTTTCAAAGTGAAAATACGAAGAATGGCACATTGGCGTTAAATGAAATGGTAATTTCATTTAATGTCTTTATCATCTGCCGAACTTAATCGAACTGTGCGGATACATAAAGTTCTGTTCATAATAAGTATAAAACATAAAAGAACAAAATCTCGACTACAAACAAAATGGGCCCAAACTTTCATTATGTTATAAACTATTTACGTTATACTTCCACAATTAAGACAAATCTCACGATTGATTCACGTTATCTGTGGACTGCCGGTCGTGCCAACATATAGAGTTGCATACAACAACAGTTACATAAAAAACCTCTTTTGACGCAGCTGGGTAGAAAATACACAAGTAAACACTTGTCTCGTCGACAGTACGCCTCCGAACTAAGAGGCAACAAAGGCAATGCCGCGAATTAAAAGCGACTTACTTCTCCGTTGTCCCCTATTTATATCACCTCCCCCCGTCTCCCCCTCCCCTCACCTACGTCACCCCACCATCCCCTGTTATACTACCGTTTACCATCCCTATAAATAGGCACTTGTGTAGTTTTATGGTCACATTCCAAGTCCGTCAAGGGCCTTGGAGTTTTTACTTGAGAAATGGGTTATGTTTTGTGATGTTGGTATATAACTATCTTCAGATGTACACACCACACATAATGCCTAATTGCTCCACACTCAAAACTCTAATGAGGAACCATTATCTCACCACTTAGTATAGATTTTGTATTAACATTAATAATGATTTCTCCCTCAGCGGCCAATCTTTTGCACGATCAGCCAATTGGAGGTTTTATAGTGCACAAGTGCTTGCGAAGGCACAAGTGCACTCTCTCTTCCAGGGATTGAAATCTTTACGAAAACATTAATAAGTAAAGTTACGTAACGTTACTTCCAATATGATAGCTTGGCAACGTTACAATATTCAACGTTACTGGGTATCATTGGGAGGGTAATAACGTTATGTGGTAACTTTGTAATTACCGATGTATTTAACGTTAATTTGGTAACATAACCATATCTTATGTGCTGACAACGTTGCATCTCATCGTTTCAATGTTACCATCCTCATCATAAACAATATAAGGTAACGTTAATTTTTATGTAACATTGTATTTATTACCGATAGTTTATATTAATGATACAGCACTTGAGTGCAGGGAAACGTTATAAAATCTTAAACTTCGAGGGGAACGGCGGCGGGGCTGCAACCCCCGCCTCGTGAGCACCGTGACAGGTTACCAG
The DNA here is from genome assembly GCA_911728495.1 of Furcula furcula. Classification (NCBI taxonomy): domain Eukaryota; kingdom Metazoa; phylum Arthropoda; class Insecta; order Lepidoptera; family Notodontidae; genus Furcula; species Furcula furcula. Next base: position 12,792,906 of record OU452269.1, on the reverse strand, counting down.
GGCTACAATGCGCTCCCCAGTAGTGGGTTCAAAGCCAAGGGGGTACCTGGTGAAGATCCCTCACCGGAGAGCCCAGGTCCCATCTCTCATGCGCCGATGCGACAGCCCTAGGGGATTTGGTGGGTAAGAAGAATCTGACATACGGGGTCCTAATGACGTTTTACCCGCGAAAACAAAAAAGAACCTGCATTTATCGTCTAGTTTATTTGAGAAAAAAACCTTGTCAAATGAAGGTTGATCATACCCAGCTGTGGACTTTTCGATTGAAGCTATTTACATCTAATTCAAAAAACTTATCGCAATGAGATGGCCGACCATCTGCCTGTCCGGCGGCATTCCTGCCGGACCGGTCCTGTTGTGTTGCACCGGACGTATTATCGAGCGGAGGTAAGGGGTTCTTTAGGAAGGTTAACGGTTGCTAATCAGACACCAGCTTCTCATGTGGCACTGTGCCTTAGCAAGGTGAGGGATGCGTGGGGAAGGTTGAAGGCTGAATGGGAGCCTCCAAGACTTTCAATAGGCGGTAGACTTCTTTTGTCCGGGCACATAATACCCGGCGTATAATGTCATGTTCTCAAAATGCCACCTAGTGGTATAAGGGTTGTCTTCAAATTTTCAGCGCGGTTGCAGCGCGACAGCAGAGCGACTACAGCGCTGCTTTGTAAAACCATATAAATCGGAAAAGCGCGCAGCCGCGATACAAAATTAGTCACCCAGAGAATTTTTGCTAATGTCATCTTGATTATTGGCAAACTGTCTGTCGCATTCACAAAATATGGCTTATTCCAAGTAGTATATTAGTTCTACATCGCGGCATCATATACAACATTGTTTGGCAGTGGGGCTGGTGAAACTGTCAAACCCAAGGACGCCGGCATATTAGGCTGACGTGTCGTGACTCAACGCGTCAGCAGCCTATCAGATAGCTCGAACTGCACCACGACACGCCATAATACGAGTAGTGTGTCTCGAACCATAACAAAATGTATGTGACCGATATGCTGCTGACGCGTTGAGTCACGACACGTCAGCCCAATATGTTTCTGGCTTTAATATGTTATGTCTTTAAGATCGGCAACATGCTGTGATTCTTCTGGTGTTGAAAACATCTATAAGCTGCAGATCACATGATTGTTTGCAAAAATTAGTTGTATAAAAACTTACTGTACTTATCAGCAGGTAAGATAGAGGTCCAACACTAGCTAAATATTGTTAAGTAAAAACTCTTTACATTTAGTCCGGTTGGTGTACAAGCTGTACGTAATGAACGCACCGCGATCCAGTTCAACGTGCATTTTTGAGTTTATTTCACTGAAACCGGTACCAACAATTTGTAATACTCAACAGGTGCACAATGATGTATTTATGAACGAAACTAGCTGTTTCCTGCGACTATGTCCACGTGCCTTTTTTTTTTAAATCGCGCTAGTAAATAAATGAGCTCATAATAAAAAAACCTGTCAAGTGCGAGTCGGACTCCATGCTCTTTGGAGGTAGGTATTAAAGTTATTTTACTATTCCTCTAACACCTGAGATAGGAAAAGACTAAACCGCGAAACTATGTTTGTCCGTCGGGTTTTTTTTAGGATTAGGTATTATAAAACTGTGCTACTTAGAATCATAATTTTTTTTTTCTTTTTTTTTTTTACTAGAAGGCAAAAATTACGCTACATACACCAAAATAAAAATATGTTTTGAATTGTGCAAAGCCCGTTCATAGTCACTACTATATCACTCGATATAGTAGTCAAACTATGAAATTTAACAAGTTTTTTTTTATTTGCCATGGGTAAGTAAGTAAGAGCGGTGTCATAAGCTGTAACAGCTCAGTGGGCGAGCGCTTGCCTTGGAAACAAGGTGCGCAGGTTCGAACCCCGGCTCGCACCTCTGATTTATTTAATTAATCATGTGCGAATCGACTTTGTGCGATTGTTACTAGCGTTCGGTGAAGGAAAACATCATGATGAAACATGCATGTCTGAGAAAGCCTAACTAGCTTTCGAAAGACGTGTGAAGTCTGCCAACCCGCACTTGGCCAGCGTGGTGGACTATGGCCTAAGCCCCTTTAACTTGAAGGGAGGCCCGTGCCCAGCAGTGGGACGTATACAAGGGCTGGTATTATTATTATATAAGTAAGTAAGAACTAAAACAATTCTAATTTTCAAATCGACACCATCAGTGGTTCCTGAAATATATAGGTGTAATAGATAGACAGAGGAAGTCGCACCACAAGGGTTCCGCTTTCATACCTTTTAGGTATGGAACCCTAAAAATATGAAAAATTTGCGTCAACGACCACATAAAATAACAAAAAAAATATATTGAAGCTGAATGCTTTTAGCAAATAGAGATACACTTTATGTGTTTTATACCAACCATACAACAAAATCTTGAGTTAATTTTGTTTGCATTCGCGTTTTTGTGTTTCATTAAACATAGAAGAAGAAGAAGAAAAATATACATAATAGACATGTTCGTATAAATATAAATATTAAGCTAACATCAAAAACATCCTTTTTCCAACAGCGAACCCCTTCGGTTCAGTACGGTCAGCAAAACACGCGGATATCCTATCCTCCGTACATTTGCATCGGCGTTGCCTTTTTTGTCGACGTTGTAGCTTGCTCTTCCTCATAAATATTGTAGATTCCTTGGCAGATCTTTGTGTGATTTATATTCAAGATGATGTAGAGAACGCAGTAGCCGAAATCGTTGGATAGTCCGTTACGGAACATTGATTTTAAGCTAGTGTCTAATGGTATAACTGTAGATTAGACTGCGTCAGAATATTTTTTCTTTTTGAGTAAGTGCATCTAAAAAGTTTCTTTATTATAATAATAATAATATCTTGGGACAATCCACACACGGTCATCCGATCCCAAACTAGGCAGAGCCTGTACTATGAAAACCAGACAACTGATACTAATACTTATATACATTTTTTTTTGTAAATACATACTTAAATAGATAAACAACACCCAGACACTTGGCGGGAATCGAACCCACGACCCATCGGTTAGCAGGCAGGGTGTCTGACCACTAGACCAACGGGCCCGTCGGAATTAGACAAAAAGAAACTCCTAAAAGATGAGCTTGATGTAGATATGACACATAGCAGGTACAAGAGCCAGAGTAGTAGTAGCTCTGTGCTCATGACATGTCCATCCCCATGGGGTGTCCGGGTAAGAATAGCACCCCCCCCCCATCTCCTCCCGTTGGGTGTCCGTAAGAGGCGACTAAGGGAAAACAAGAAGACGGGCAGCAGCGTGTTTTTATTGGATTATCTACCACCTATACTGCGATCCCCAAGCCGCCTGCCAAGCCTGGGGATTATGGCTTCTAAGGGAGAGGCTTTTGTTCAGCAGTGGACATTTCTGCTGCTGATGATGAGATGACATGTGTCACCGATTTTAGAGATGGACTGTATTAACCCACTTTATAAGTAGTTACTGCCGCGATCACAAATGTCACTCACTGCCGCACTCACAAACCACAATTAACTTTAATCCTAATTAAGTCACTTTTTAAAATCTTTTTATTTCGACTGTCGGAGTCGTTTATGATTAATTTCGATTACTGAACACGAAATAATTGTTATATCTACTCACTATTAGCGTATTAAGTAATAATGGGCAGCGAGTGTTGAAATAATCCGGTTTCATAAAATGAATTAATCATCATTAACTTTAATTGACGTTTGTAGGTTCGGCAGTTAGCGTTTTTTCTGAGTTAAGATCTGATTATTTCGACTCGCGGAGTCGTCGTATTTATACGTTCAATTATTGAGCACGAGATAATCGATGTCAACAGAGTATAGCAGAGCTTCGAGTGTCGGAAATAAACCGATTCAATGAATGGCCAAATTAGTATGAACGAGCTTATTGAGGTCTGTGAGAACGGCAGTTTAAGTGCATGTACAATATTAATATACCGGGATATTTTTTAATAACAGACCAAATTCTGTAAAGACGTTTCAGAATTATTAATGTTTTTCATTTGTGAATAAAATACACGATTATCTTCCTGCCCGCCATTAAATAAACAAAACACGTCGATATTTGCAAGTTCAATGCTAAAAATGTATGCTATCTAAGGTCATTGAACCGAATCGTGTTGTTGTTTTATAATTTATATTCATTTTAACCGCCTCCGAAAATTTGGACGATTATTGAAAAAATAATCCTCAATATTTAATAAAAAAAAACTACAGTCTGTTTGAAAAAAAAACTTACCATTCCATTGTCCATACCCCCATATGGTGACTGGTAACCAGCTTTTTCTGTGACTGCAAGGTAAAAAGCACCATACGTTAAAACGTTAAGATTCAAATTAACACAACACTGGATCACTCGCGTTCCTCGAACGATATTTAAAAAACAAGTTGGTTAAAAATTGCGTGTTATGCCATTATTTTAATGTAGGTTTTTGTTATTGGTTTTAGAACGGCGTAATTAATGTCCACTATTCCAATCGTGTCCACTATTCCAATCATCTCCACTATTCCAATTGTGTCCAGTATTCCAATCGTGTCCGCTCTTCCATCACTGAACAGTTTTCCGAATAACTATCGGTTACACAATACTTACCAATCGCGTAAATGAGACGTCCATATATACTAAATGGAGAAACGTTTACATATTCGTTACGTATTGTTTACAAAACGAATACACCTCAGATAGTTCCGCTTATCTTGGATTCTTCAACTAACCTGAACGTTCCTATAATCCGATCCGATATAAAAATAATACGTTTTTTTTTAAATTAAGGATGGCAAAATAATAGACGTGTCTTACTGATAGAATGATATTTTCTCTACTGCATTCTATAACATTTCACTTACAAATAAACATTTCAATAAAAAAAAAAATATTAAAAGATTAAATTGGCGCCCAACATGGGACAACATGGAATAATTCGTTAAAATGTGGCAATATAATCGTATTGAAACTTGCGTCGAATAAAATTAGAATAACAATAAAAAAGGTATTAATACCGCAGACAATAATGTACGCTCTATAAATTTTAAGCTCTTGTATTGTTACATGAAAAGGGTTTTTATTGACTGGTTGCAATCCACTGCTGGGCGACCCCCCTTCAGTTTATTTTCCCTAGGTTCGTATTTAGTTAGTCAAATTAAAAATCAATGTCAATTTATTAACAGCTGGCCTTTTAGAGAAGCTCACAGTCACACAACGAGCAATGGAGAGAACTATGCTCGGAGTTTCTTTGCGCGACAGAATCCGAAATGTGGAGATTTGCCGAAGAACCAAGATCACCGATATAGCTGTCAGAATCTGCAAAATGAAGTGGCAGTGGGCAGGCCACATCGCTCGAAGAACCGGTAACCAATTGGGAAGAAAGGTTCTCGAGTGGTGACCACGAACAGGAAGACGCTATCGCGGTCACGAACGCTGTACGTTTTCAATCAAAATCATTTGAACGACGCCGCGATGTTGCATGCGTTTACCCCGCCCGCATTTTGGGACAGCTTGTGCGAGCGTCTATCATCCTAAAGGTGATCCACCGGCAATGTCTCTCACCGTACAGACACTAAGCTCGAGATTATTAAAATTAACGCTACAAGGCGGGTAGTCCGATATTTATCCGACAGCTAGAGAGCATCAACCGTAATGGCGGCAAGTGATCTACCCTTTGTTCTTTGTTTATGGTGATTACGAGATGAATACTTTGAGCAATTAGGGAGTTGGTTTGGTTAATTTGTGCGAGAAAATGGCGAGGGGAAATATTAAGATGAAATTGTCGGTAATAATTCACAGAGCGAGCTATTTTCTGAGTGTGCTCACTCAATTTTGTAGATGCTCTGCTGTGGGGACACTTTTTGCTGATGTCTAACGGCCGGTTCCAATACTCTACCGCCGATAGCAATCTCAGTTAAAAAGTAACAATATGACATTTGACATTAATTTTCTTATCCCTAGTAAGCTTCAAGGTCTCGAAGCTAGATCAATAGTAAGGACAGATATTTCTATCTTTGTTTATTGAAACGGAGATATGTCATAAAACTATCGATGGTAACTAGTTTAACTTATAGTAATCAATAGATAGGATATAGGGCTGTTAGGTTCTGGCTGTTAGATGTCAGTTTTTTAATACAGGAATTTCTTCTTCTAACAGCTTTCCTATGTTAAAGTTAAGTGCACTACCCATCTACAAGTATATGGTCACTTACCACCAAGTAGGATTGCCGCTAAGCACAAACCTAAATTAAGGATAACGAATCTTATCTATGAACGCGACGGATGTTAGCTATTAAGAAATAAACGAAATAAACAAAATAAAAAACATTTTTTTTTATTAAGTAGGTAAAAATTTATTTGACAGCAGTGACAGCTCAGTGGGCGAGCGCTTGCCTTGGAAAACACGGTACGCAGGGTCGAACCCTGGCTCACAACTCTGATTTCTTTAATTAAGCATGTGCGAATCGTCTTCGTACGTTCAGTGAAAGAAAACATCGTAAGGAAACTTGCATGTCTGAGGAAGCCTAGCTTTCGAATGACGTGTGAAGTCCGCTAACCCGCATTTGGCTCAGCGTGGTGGACTATGGCCTAAGCCCCTGCATCATGAGGCCGAGCCCAACAGTGGGACAAAAACAGAGACTGCTAAAAAAACTAAATTAATCCAAAGCGATAAATCTTCTTTACATAGTATAAAAACAAAGTCGCTCCCGCTGTTTGTCCGCGTAGATCTTTGAAACTGTGCAACGGATTTTAATGAAGCAATAGATAGAGTGATTCAAGAGGAAGGTTTATATATGTAAGTAGCATGCGCGGGCGGAGATGCGCGGGTCAGCTAGTATGAGATAAAATTAATTTAAAATACCTTTTTCCTTAACCAAATGCCCAATGCAGAATTTCTCGACCCATGAATCAAACCCGTACAATAGCCGCCAAGCTAGCCACTGATACGCTGTAGAAATTAAAAAAAAAACTCCGGTATATAAAATTATCGTAACAAACACAAGTGGACAAGCCACCCCCTACCCTAGTAGATTCGCTGCACTGTATAATTTGGATTAAGCATTCAGTTTGTTACGCAGCCATCGCTAGGGGTCGCTAGGGGAGAGATACGGGTGGCGATACTCTTTTATGCACCATGGCTGGATCTAATGGTGGTCGACGATACACCCGCGACGATGATAAATTTATGTCGCAATAAACTTGCGGAAAAAATATCAATATAAAATATATAGTGCCCTCTTGACTGATTCGGCCGCATAAGTTAAACAAAATCGGTCGATTATAATAAATAAATAAATAAAAATGTTTCAAGTAGCAGCCGAAACCACTGTGTCTGCCCAGTCAGTCCACTGAAGTCCACTGGTGAACAAAGGCCTCCCCTCCTAAAAGGGAGGGGTTGCGAGGCGTCTACGGGATAGGTGGTAGGTAATCCAATAGCAAGACGCTGCTGCCAGTCTTCTTGTTTTCCCTTAGTGGCCTCTTACGGACACCCAATGGGGGCATATAAAAAATAACCTGGGATAATTCACACGCGGTTATGTGATTCCAAACTAGGTACCATACAATAAGGTAATAATAAACGCTAAATGAGATATTAAGGCTAATTGACGTGTGGATGTGTGGCAGTGCAGTTAGAATCTAGACTGACCTTCGTTCTACCCAACTGCCCCAGAAAGAAGGGTTACGTTTTAAACGGCAACACATCCGTCTATTACGAATTCAGAATACGGCCGACATAAAGTTTGACCTGTTTTGAAAGCCGGGCAAAGCCGAAGCGATGAGCTAGTTAATAATATTTCGCATATAAATCCCACCCTTCTCATATCAGTGTGCTGTGATTAATTCAAATGACATGGTTCGCTTCTCTGTTGAACATATTCCTGTTTTCGACGTCGTATCATCACGACTATAACAGGTACAGGGGGTAAACTATCCCTGGAGACTTGTAATTTAGGATCATGGAACAAGTCCGTCCAGGGACCACCGCCATATAAAATATCCTGCCGCCATGAAGCGGTGTGTAAGTATTTGTGCAATATACTAAAATATCTCCCGCGTAGATTACTGATCTTGTGAAAGCCTTACTCTTACAAGCTTATAGTTTCATCCGCACCCAAAAGACGTCCACTGCTGAACAAAGCCCCCTCAGGGGGGAGGACATAATCCCCACGTCTGGCAGCCGTCTTGGGAATCGCAGTATATATAGGTAAGTAATCCAATAGAAAGACGCTGCTGCCCGTCCTGTTTACATACGTACTATATACTCTCGGAAAACATAGCCCTCCTTCTGAGGCATTCGGGCAAAAATTACATGGTGCTCATCGGATCGATCGAATCGAATGAAAGTAACAGATGGTTTGTTAAGTTAGAAGCTTCATAACATTGGTTTAACTAGCCGTCAGTAGCATACTTATTACGGGAGCTTGTGGGGTAAGTTGATAACTTGTGCGGTTAATTAAATAAAAATCTTGCAATTTTATAGTTCTAAACATATCCCAAGAATCAATCAGAAAAAGAACAATGAACACACCATGCAAAAGGAGGAAAATGTACAAATAAAAATATGAAAAAGCAAGTAAATAAAACAGCTGAACTAATTTTCTGCAAACAAAGCTAAAAACTATCCCGATTAATCCAGTTTTTTATTAATAAATAAAAAAAACACATTGAAATCCGTCTATTCGTTGGAAAATAATTGGAAACTAAGATACCATAAACACACAGACACGCAGACAGACAGGCAAACACCTCTCCCGTTTAAATCATAATTAGCTCAACTCAACTTGGTAAGCGGTTTTTAAATATAAATGCAATTAATCTAAGCAATTTCTTTATTATAATTATATAGTTTATGGCATGCCCAAACAAATCAGTTTGACAGCTGTCAAATTATATACATCACACTAGCGACATCTATCAAATCATTGTGAAACTGCGCCTCTCACGTATTGTACTTGTACCATACCATACACTATCAAGAACTCCATACCAAACAAACGGTCTAATCCTTTGAGTTGTAACGACATAATCATATAGACATTGTACATAAATACCATATAACTTCTAAATAAACACAAAGGGCTTAGATAGCTGTAAAATTAAGTTTCAAAACTCTTTGTTGTTGTAATTAACCGCCTCGTTGGTTATAATTAAAGGTTTACTAAACGGAAGACACCGTCCGGCTAGGTACCAGTTAGCACGCAAAGGTGGGCGTGCTGAAGTGTCCCGGCACGCCACCGGATGAGTGTCTGCGGGCCTTTTAAAACCGCAGACGGCTCTGTGGGCTCTATACACCCACAATTTAAGTCTCAAGAGACTTTACAACTAATATCGTGCGTGACGGATGGCAAGAGACCCAATGGGAGGTCTCTTGTGCCCTAGAGCATGTGTGAGATGCAACTTCTGTTGACACCCTGCTCCGTCACATGTCCAGGACTCGAGCAAGAGGACTAGTTTGGCGGCCCAAAAAAAATTAATTAAAATACAAGGATATTGACTCCGAATATGTTTTTATTCCTTTCGAAGTCGAAACCCTAGGTTCATGGGACCCTTCTGACCATACTTTGTTTAAATCTATAAGTAAAATGTGTGATGTCATGTTGACCAACCCAACATCACAGGTGACCCCAGAGCTGCGTATTTTCTCGCTCGGAGAACAACACTGCATACAATTAAATAGTTAATTTAACTGTTTTTATTTTTATGAAATTGTTTTTTTTTTTTGGAACGAAGTTCCTTATGGGATGATGCGGAGCGGCGGTACCCTAGCCGGGAAAAAACGTCCGTAACGTGACCATCCGATCATTATTCACAAATATATATCTTATTTTAGTTACCATAAAACTTAAATGTTGATCGAACATAATTAGGCTTAATTATTATTATTGGAACGAAGTTGTGTGTGTGTTTGTGGTGTGTGTGTGGGAATGTATCTGTGTGTGTGTGTGTGTGGTGTGCCGGTTTGTTTAGTGTGTGTGTCTTTATTATATTTTTTAATATTTTTATTTGTTTTATTAAATTTTTTTTTTTATTGAATTTTATTTTATAATAAAGATATATTCCATTTATTATCCATCAATTAACAGAAAAAAGTATTGGGGCGCGTACAATTCAAATCTTGCCTAGACATGTAGTTAACACGCAACATTCTCATCACTAAGAAGAACCATTTTTTGTGGCATGGTATCTTGAACAGTTATTGAATTTTGACACAATGACCGCAATATAAACGAACATAACCGCGAGCACATAATAAAATTACAAGGGTGTAAAAAATTAGGGAGGTTAAATGATAGGAGAACACTTGAAACGGCGCGCGGCCGCCACGTGCTCGCTCGCCAATCTGTTAGCTTTATTAATTATCCGTGTGTCACAAATTATCCCACACTTTGATCAAAGATCAAAGCGTATACAATACTAGTGGCACTACGATGGTGGGATTTTCGACAGCTAATATTACTTATTTATCAGTTGTCTGTTCACCATAGTACAGGCTCTGCCTAGACGGACTGACACTGCATTTTTTTTTCTTAACATAAGCAGCAACCCCATCTCATGGAAAGTGACGATGCAACCTAAACTGATAAACCACGCTATTTTAAATAGCCTTTTTATTACAGCCTTCAAGCAGCCCACATTATAATCTGGCGAGAAGACCAACGCAGGCAAACTATTCTGTACGTGTTTTTAGTAACGAAATAGGCAAGACTTTCGCCTGGTGGTAAGCGACACGCCAGCCAATGTACAGCTGCATTGCACTGCCGCTCGTCACCAGAGAAATTAGTCATCAAATCTATCTAGTCCAGCAGTCTTTACAGCTACAGTGCCTTACACACCGGAACTGGTAAAATATACACTGCGCTGCTACTTATACCTGGAAGGTGCCTTGCACAGGGGACTTTAGTATAATTTCGGTTGTTTGTCGTATGGTTAGTGGCCAACCTGTTGCCCAGAGCTGTTCAAGCTGCCCTTAGTCTTCTGACTCGGCTTAACGACTGCTGACTAGATGAAAACAACCGGGACCGACTTTTTACGTAACCTCTGTATCACGGAGACGCTCGGATGTCAGTAAACGGACACCCACCTATGGACTGTCGTCGCCTGACGTCGCTTAACAATCTGATCTTTCCTAGAGAACTAGTAACTAATGTCTCGACTGACGAGCGGCAGTGCAGTGTAACTATCCAGGGTAAGCGTCTCAAACGACCAAAGGAAGAACTTTCGCTCAATCTGTCAATAAAAAAACATATTCTGATGTGTAAAGGGTGACATAGACCCGACGATAATGTAAGTCGGCACCCATTCGGTGTGCTTACCGACTGTGAAATATATAGATGATTTATTAGCTCGCTGCGCGGACAGATATGGTTCAAGGGGATGAATCGAGGGATGTTTTTGGGGGTGCGTTTCAGATTATGCGATAACGCTATTGAGTTGGTATTTTTTAATTATTTTGTTCAGTCGTTGGAGACGCTCGTGGCCAGATGTAACCACTGTTCGGTAAACGATCAGTTGGGTAAGCAACGTCAGGCAAGGTCAGTCATTAGATGGGTGAACGCTTAGTGGCATTTGAACTGAGCATCTCCGTGCTTCGGGGGGGGGGGGGGCACGTCATCCAGACCAGTCGTTAAGCCAAGTCACAGGCCTAAGGGCAGCTTGAAAACTTTGTCACCAGGTTGGCCACACACCATACAACAAAAAAAAATTGTTAGATATTAGTGTAATGTTTATCAGTGGCGTGCACTGAACGCAGGCAAAAATATCTGCGAGTTGTTTATGCCATTTGTTCATGTTCCAGCACAAATATCCTTAAATTAACCAATATTACCAACCAACACATCCATTTACATTAAAAAAAATTACGTTAATTCATGTCTAAACTAAGATTTTTTTTAAATTAAGTCTATTTAGAGAAATCCTAGGGTAGGCATAGTATTTTTGTAGCCGCTGAATAAACTTATTATTGTTCTCAAATGCAAATTAATATGTCTATAGTATTTGCTTGCTTAGGGATGTTTGAAATAGTGTAATAACATACTTAAAATATCTGCAACAAGCCGAATACATTTTTTTGCCTACCCTCTGTGCACGCCACTGATGTTTATGATAAGTCACCAGATCAGATCACCGAGTGCGTGTGTTGATCGCGAAGTACTTATTTCAATCTCTAATCCCTAGATTCTAGACGTAATGTTGTAGTATTTTTTACGAAAGACAGAGAAGGAGCTATATGCGTAAAAGCTGACGAGATACCAGTACTATATGTGTAGCCTCCGTGGCGCAGTGGGAAACCGCTTGCTTTGTAAACCGGAGGTCGCGGGTTCGAATCCTGCGGGGGGCAACAAATAGTAGTTGTTCCTTACTGGCTAGGACAATGCAGGCCGATCACCTGATTGTCTGTAAAGTAAGATGATCCATGCGTCGGATGGGCATGTAAAAAGTCGGTCCTGCGCCTAACCTCTCCCCGGTCGTGTCGGTCTTCCGTCCCATCGGATTATGAGAGGTATTATATAAAGGAAGAGAGAGTGCACTTGTGTCTACGCAAGCGCTTGTGCACTATAATATTGTTACGACCGGGAGATAAAAGTGTTAATTACTCCGTTAATTATTACTTAATTGCAATGATCTCAAAACGCATTGTTAGTCTATAGGTCTACTATCGGTTCGTACCGAAAGATCTCGAATTCTCAATAGAAAGTAGGTCCCTCCAATTCGCATGTACTTGTGTAAGTACCTACCGCTCGCTCGCTCACGGGTCACTGCCCCCGCCTATTGTTAGTTCATTCTCGAAGGTCACGCCGCTATTGTATCGGCTCGAAAGTACTAGACTATACAAGTACTTACGACTACATTCGAGAGAGTTCCACCCCTCTGTTAATTTAGGTATATAAGCCGACGTATAGAGGCGCCCAGACAGTTTGTGTTTACAAGCGACAGCGGAAACATCTTAAGAAAGCGATCGAAGAGAATTGTACCAGCGACCCTTGCGACGACTTTGGACTATTGTGAAGTACTGTGCGACTCGGACTACTGTGCCTTGTGTGTATACTGCGTGTATAGTGTATACAGTGTGAGTGTACGTGGAATAAAATCTTCTTTTACGTTAATCGGCATTTAATTACCCACCCGCACGTAACAATTGGTGTCAGAAGCGGAATGCCGATTCTGCCGCGTGAAGAAGAAGTGCGTACTCCGCGAACAAGAAGACAGGTGGAGATGGATGCTGCACGTCAGCGTGGTCTTGAGGTGGAGTCCCAGCCTGAGACTGCTACTTCGTCTGGTGCTGCATCGGGGGGAAACTCAACAGAGCTGAACATGACAACCCTCATGGCTGCTATACAGGCTATTCAGGCAAACCAGGAGGCTTCCCGCCGTGAGATCCAGGAGGTTATCCAGGCTAACCAAGAGGCTACCCGCCGCGACATCCAGGCTACTCAAGAGGCTATCCAAGAGGCCACCCGCCGTGACATCCAGGCTACCCAAGAAGCTATCCAGGCCAACCAGGAGGCCGTTCTGGGTAAGATTGATGCCGGCATTACTATACTCGGTGAGAAAGTTACGAAAATGGAAGCTGACGTCAAAGAGGTTACTCTTAAAGCGGAGAACCTGGAAGGCCGAATTGATGACCATGACCACCGCATCCGTAAACTGGAAACTCGCCAACCACTAACCTTGGCTTCACCATCACCATCAGCAGCGAAACTCGACCTTCCGCACTTTGACGGGTCTTCGTCGTGGACCGCCTTCCGCTACCAGTTCGAGACACTGGCCAAGGGGAATGGGTGGACTGATGATCAATCCTTTATGGCCCTGACACTGGCTCTGCGAGGGGACGCTTTACTAATACTAGAAAACCTGCCACTGGAAGGACGCACGTTGGAGGCTCTGTTAGAAGCACTGGATACACGTTACGGTGAAAAGCACCTAGAACACGTTTATCGGGCACAACTCCGCGAGCGGACTCAGAAGGCTGGGGAGAGCCTCCAACAGTGGGCGCTTGAAGTAGAAAGGCTGGTTCGTCGTGCGTACTCTTCGTCACCGGCGACAGTTGAGGTAACTTTGCTACAAGCATTCGTCGACGGCATACGGGACGTGGAAGTAAGAGCCACCGTTCGCCTGGGCCATCATTCGACGCTAAAGAGCGCATTGGCCCATGCCCTTGAAGTGGAAGCTGTACGACAAGATAGTCGAGTACATAAAATCCGGGAAATCGTGTCGGATGACAGGCGACCACAGTATGTCCCCACTTGCTACGGCTGTGGAGAAAAGGGGCATATTCGACTGGAATGTCGTAAAAAGAGGAGGAGGGTCACGAGCTCCGGGACCCAAGTGGACCAAGACCTGTCGTTAAACTAAGTGTCGCCAGGACCGCGGGGCGGGTGCTGGCTGGTAACAATAAGGCCCCCACTATCACCATTACTCAAGTTCGCAACGGAAACAGTCTGACCATCGAGGGCACATTAAATAATCAGACATGCAGTTTGACAGTAGACACTGGAGCTTCGCGGACTATAGTCAGACCAGAGCTACTGAAACGCACCGTTATGTGGAAAAGGCGATCCCCACCATGTCGCCTCCAGACAGCAACCGGCCAGCCAGTCTCCGTCCTCGGTGATACAGATGTAGAAATTAGTATTGGTGACCGGACATACATCCACTCAGTTCTTATCGCTAATATCACGGATGATTGCATTCTGGGCCTAGACTTCTTGAAGGATCAACGATGTGTTTTGGATATTGATAAAGGAGTGTTAAGGTTCCCTGATCAAGAAGTTTGTCTGCAAGGATCACACACATGCAGTCTTTATTGTTTAAAGGATTTCATACTGGCTCCAAGATCTGAAAACTTAGTATCAGTGAAATTTCCTAAGAAGATCAAATCAAACAAATGTGTTATAGTAGAAGACTCCGGCAATCATCCACAGATAATCACTGCCAGGACATTACTTATGACAAAAGGAGTAGGAAAAGTAAGAATTTTAAACTTGAGTAATGAAGAAGTTCGCCTGAGGAAGAATAGCCTAATTGGAAGATGCGAAGAAGTTAAGTACCTAAAACGGTTAAACACTTCCGCGGTTCAACAAAATGTAAGTTCGACCGAAGACGATCAAATTCGACAGCTTTTGGAAAATTGTAAGGAAAATTTATCGCCAATGGAACTGCAGCAAGCCAAAGAACTTTTGGTTACATTCAGGGACATTTTTGCAACCGGAAATGACTGTGGTAGGACAGACCTTGTGAAGCACCAGATTGATACAGGTGACGCCAGGCCTATTAAACAGAGGCCTCGACGTATACCGTGGGCAAAAGAAACAGAG
This sequence comes from Furcula furcula, assembly GCA_911728495.1. Classification (NCBI taxonomy): domain Eukaryota; kingdom Metazoa; phylum Arthropoda; class Insecta; order Lepidoptera; family Notodontidae; genus Furcula; species Furcula furcula. Next base: position 12,777,611 of record OU452269.1, on the reverse strand, counting down.
GTGGCTGAAATGATAAAAGACATGGCTGAAAACAAGATCATCGAACCCTCTACAAGCCCATGGTCATCACCTGTGGTGCTAGTAAAGAAGAAGGACGGCAGTACGAGGTTTTGTGTTGACTACCGAATGTTAAATAATGTCACAAAAAAGGACAGCTATCCCCTGCCGAGAATTGATGATACGCTGGACATGCTAAGTGGCATGAAGTGGTTCTCAACCATTGATTTGAAGAGTGGCTACTGGCAGGTGGAATTAAGTCCAGAAGATAAAGAGAAGACGGCTTTTAGTACTGGAATTGGGAACGGACTGTGGCATTTCAACGTCATGCCCTTCGGTTTATGTAATGCTCCAGCAACTTTCGAGCGCCTTATGGAGAGGGTGATGGTAGGCCTCCTTGGGGACGTATGCCTGGTCTATCTCGACGACGTGATTGTGATGGGACGCAGCTTCAAGGAGAACCTGAAGAACCTAGAGAAAGTGTTCACCCGGATCCGAGAAGCGAATCTGAAACTGAGTCCAAAGAAGTGTGCTCTGTTTCAGAAGGAGGTCAGTTACCTAGGACATGTCATCTCGGCGGATGGAGTAAAAACCGACCCTGAAAAGATAAAAGCTGTTCAGGAATGGCCTGTCCCGAAAAATAAAACGGAAGTGCGAGCGTTCCTTGGGCTTTGCACTTACTACAGGCGCTTCATTAAGAATTTTTCGGACGTGGCAAAACCATTACATCAATTAACAGAGGATAAACGCGATTTCATCTGGGACTCGAATTGCGAGAATGCTTTTAGTGAACTTAAGCAACGGCTTTGTGAAGCTCCTATATTGGGTTACCCAAGCAGGGAAGGAAGATTTACTGTGGACACGGACGCTAGTAACACGGGAATCGGTGGAGTATTGTCGCAAACACAAGGGGACCGCCAGGTGGTAATTGCATACTTCAGCAAAGCACTTTCAAAACCAGAGAGAAATTACTGTGTTACCCGCCGTGAATTACTTGCTGTGGTAAAGACTTTACAACACTTTCAGAAATACCTTATAGGAAGACAGTTCACGGTTAGAACCGATCATGCAGCATTAAAGTGGTTGTTACAGTTTAAAAATCCGGAAGGACAGGTAGCAAGGTGGATAGAGCAATTGCAGGAGTTCAACTTTGTAACCGAGCATCGCAGTGGAAAAGGACACAATAACGCGGACGCTCTGTCACGAAGACCGTGCGCTGACGACTGCAAGCACTGTGGTAAAAATGAAACCCGAGAAGAAGTAAACCTTATAAGGACGCATGGCTTAGACGATGAGTGGACGGGACCCAATATGAGGAAGGCCCAAGAAGAAGATGATGACCTTGGACTTGTACTGCGCTGGAAGCAAAGTGGAAACAAACCCCAATGGAAGGATGTGTCTGCTTACAGCGCGACTACTAAAAGTTATTGGGCTCAGTGGGACAGCTTAGTTCTGGAAGGCAATTTGCTGTGCAGGAAATGGGAGTCCAACGACGGAAGGGAAATCACTCTGCAAGTGGTAATACCACGAATCATGGTGGCCCCTCTTCTACGGCACGTCCACGATGGTGTCTCTGGTGGTCATCTTGGAGTCAAGAAAACCCTCGTTAAAGTCAGACAGCGGTTCTACTGGCTACGATGCCGTGAAGATGTCGAAGATTGGTGCCGTAAATGTACTGCTTGTGCCTCGGTAAAAGGCCCGCAAACCAGAAGTAAGGGACAGCTGAAGCTGTATAACGTTGGGGCACCATGGGAGCGCATCGCGATTGATGTAGCTGGGCCGTTTCCACAGACTGACGATGGAAACAAGTACATAATAGTAGTGCAGGATTACTTCAGTAAGTGGCCTGAGGTGTTCGCAACACCCAACCAAGAAGCAATAACCGTAGCCAAGAAACTGGTCCAGGAGGTGATATGTCGATTTGGTGTACCCATGGAAATTCATTCGGACCAAGGACGTAACTTCGAATCTGCCGTATTTCAAGAAATGTGCAAACTTCTTGGGATCCACAAGACCCGTACGACACCGGCACATCCGCAATCAGACGGAATGGTCGAGAGATTTAACAAAACTCTAGAGAATCACTTGGCCAAAGTAGTGGATGATCATCAAAAGGACTGGGATCAGTACATCCCTTTGTTCCTGATGTCCTATCGTTCTGCAGTACATGATAGTACGGGGAACACGCCAGCCAAGGTGAACTTCGGCCGAGAGATGAGACTTCCGGTGGACGCAATAACGGGTACCCCACCTGACAGTCCTAAACCCGTTACGGACTATGTGTGCGATCTTCAAAATCAGTTGGACGAAGTGCACAAGAGAGTGCGGGAGAACAGTCTGAAGACCAGCGAAAGGATGAAGACCCGCTACGATCGAAATGCGAATACCAACGGTTTCGATGAAGGAACGCTAGTGTGGTTTCACAATCCGCTTCGCAGAAAAGGGAAGTCTCCGAAACTTCAAGCCCGCTGGGAAGGACCCTTTACTGTTATTACGAGGATCAACGACGTCACCTACCGCATCAAGAAGGGACCCCGAGGCAAATCTAAGATAGTTCACCTGGACAGATTGGCACGTTATCATGGTGATAATGATGCTCGGGACGAGCATAACTAAGAGGGGGGTAGTGTTACGACCGGGAGATAAAAGTGTTAATTACTCCGTTAATTATTACTTAATTGCAATGATCTCAAAACGCATTGTTAGTCTATAGGTCTACTATCGGTTCGTACCGAAAGATCTCGAATTCTCAATAGAAAGTAGGTCCCTCCAATTCGCATGTACTTGTGTAAGTACCTACCGCTCGCTCGCTCACGGGTCACTGCCCCCGCCTATTGTTAGTTCATTCTCGAAGGTCACGCCGCTATTGTATCGGCTCGAAAGTACTAGACTATACAAGTACTTACGACTACATTCGAGAGAGTTCCACCCCTCTGTTAATTTAGGTATATAAGCCGACGTATAGAGGCGCCCAGACAGTTTGTGTTTACAAGCGACAGCGGAAACATCTTAAGAAAGCGATCGAAGAGAATTGTACCAGCGACCCTTGCGACGACTTTGGACTATTGTGAAGTACTGTGCGACTCGGACTACTGTGCCTTGTGTGTATACTGCGTGTATAGTGTATACAGTGTGAGTGTACGTGGAATAAAATCTTCTTTTACGTTAATCGGCATTTAATTACCCACCCGCACGTAACAATATCTCCTGTCCTGCGTACATGGCTGATCTTGTGAAAAATTGGCCGCTGTGGTCGTTTCGGCCAAGAGGACATTATTATTATTATACATGTCTGAATTTGTTTTACTAGTGCGCAGTCGTTTCTTTTAACATCAAGATAACTACTCGTCGCGACATTGAGTTGATTACAAAAAGCCCGTCAAATTTAACAATATTAATTATATTCTACCCTTCGCGATCGGTCTATAAAATAATCACTCTACGGTACAGTCGCGATGTCAACGCAAGTTAAGCCGCCAACAAATCCGAACTGCGGGCGACCCCCCTGAATGGATTTCTCGTGCACGATACAAATATTGTCGACCGTGAAATTCTAGAGGGTGCGCGGCGCCGTATTCATAGACCAACCGGGCATTTGCTGCCTAAATTAATTTTCTGTCAAATAAATAAATCAATTAATTTCGGTGTCATTCGAAATGAGAATCATAAGGAAAATTAAGAGGAAAGATTTGTATTTTTTATTTTTCGGTATTTGTAACGAATAAACTCAGAAACTACTAGACCGGTTTAAAAAAAATCTTTCAACATTAGAATGCTACCTTATCTCTGAGTAATGGCTATATTTATTATTAGAAAAATAAATATGTCTCGTGGGACGCGGACGCCGGCATGAGCCGCTAGTATCTTTTAAGTATATCTGCAGTGAGTAAGGTTGCCACTGCTCTAAAAGAAGTTATAGTGTTATTGGTGGATTAGTTTGTCGCTTTTGATGCCTAAATTAATTTTCTGTCAAATAAATAAATCAATTAATTTCGGTATCATTCGAAATGAGAATCATAAGGAAAATTAAGAGGAAAGATTTGTATTTTTTATTTTTCGGTATTTGTAACGAATAAACTCAGAAACTACTAGACCGGTTTAAAAAAAATCTTTCAACATTAGAATGCTACCTTATCTCTGAGTAATGGCTATATTTATTATTAGAAAAATAAATATGTCTCGTGGGACGCGGACGCCGGCATGAGCCGCTAGTATCTTTTAAGTATATCTGCAGTGAGTAAGGTTGCCACTGCTCTAAAAGAAGTTATAGTGTTATTGGTGGATTAGTTTGTCGCTTTTGATGCCGGTAACTCTTACTGAGTTTAAAAAAAATCGGTAACATTGTTAAATGAAAAAATATTTAACGATGTTACCGATTGTTCTTACAAAAGGCAAACCGGCCGCACTATAACTTCGGCACATGTAGTTCGGGGCGGTACAGTCACGCGTCTATTATGATTAATCACTATGAATTTAACGCTGCTAGGGGGGCTCAAGCGCTTTGTACTCGACTGTACTCAAGTAATAATAATGTAGACAGGAGATTATTCGCGATTGCACTTTTGTATGTAGTGTACTGTTGAAGAGAAAATTCTTTTCGAGGGTATTTAATTTTATGAAAAAGCAGAGATTTTTGCCCGACTGCCCAAAAGGATGGCTATGTTTTTTCACGAGTATGTGTGTATATAGTGTGTTTATTTCTTTGTCACGTCTACTGCCTAAACGGCTTGATAGATTTAGACTTATGCTGTTAAATTCGCCTAAGCTGTGCGAGTGACAAATGCTATCGAAACGCCATCGAAAAGTCTTTGCTTCTGGCGGCTTTATGTGGCCGGTCACCCCCTTCCCTCTAATATGGGTGAGGGGAGTGATGGTTGATCATCACAAGCCGGAAGACGTCCACTGCTGAACATAGGCCTCCCCCTTAGAACGCCACAATGAACGACAATTGGCTATTTGCATCCACCTGTTACCTGCGACGCGCACAATGTCGTCGGTCCACCTAGTGGGAGGCCTGCCTACGCTGCGTCTTCATATATTGGCACTGATAAAATATGTATGTCTGTGAAAACAAGATAAAAAAATATATAAAATAGGGAAACAATTACAAGCCCACTGGAGTTTCCTGCCGGATCTTCTCAGTTGAAGCAGAGTTTACGATCCAGAGGTAGTTTTATAAAAAAACAAATATGACTATTTAAAAGTGCTTATTGCCATTAACTATTACAGATCCTCTCCCTCCAAAGCTTGCCTGGAAGAGATCTCTACTAGTGATAAGGCCACCCATTGTACACGTGTATTTATCTTGTTTTGTTATGTTTTATGTAGGTTGTTCAATAAAGTATTACCTATCTAATTTCTTACCCATTGCCCGACTGCCCCAGAAAAAGGGCTATGTTTTTCGAGAGTACGTATGTATTTAAGTATGTATGTGAGTCTATTTCTTTGCCACGGACTACAGCCTAAATGGCTTGATGGACCGCGAGTTATAATTTATGTCGTTGGATCCGTCTTAATCGTGGGAGTGACATAAGGTATATATTTTTTGCAAAAAAAAAAAATGGCGGCCGTTAGTCATAAGTTTTTTGACTTCCAAAAACATTAACAACAAATGAAAGGTCTTAGCGAGACGAGTTGAAATATATGTATACACTATACATGTGTATACGTATTATGTATGTATAATGTAATTTAAGACTATTTAGTTTGTTCGCAGTCGGGCTTTTTATACTTTTATAATTTATACTTGTTTTGTTATGTTTTATGTTGGTAGTACAAGTATTATCTAGCTAATTTCTTTGAAATAATCGATTCAAAAATTCGAATATTTGTCTCCAAGTTAATAGAGAAAAAACATCAACGGACTGTCTAATTATTCTATTAAAGATCTTTTTCCATTAGGCTGGAGTACTCTTAGCTCTAACCAAGGCCATCTGCAGTGAGCTAGCTATAATAGCACCTAACACGACACCCGGGCCCAAAAGCAAACAACTCCATCATCCATCCGATCCTCAATTAAAACGTAACCTGAACTATATAAATTGAAGCACCCTAAAAAGGCTGCCACGCGTCAAATATTTGTCAGAGACAAATATACGCTCCAGCGGTCGCGGAGACCCCGGATTGACCGGCCTGTTTGAACGGGGAAAGCAAACATAGGGTCTTCTGGTTTAATAGACTCTTGAAAATATAAGCACCCGATTGGAGGCAAATACTGACACCAGCGCATTGGCCCGGTGGTGTTGCCCAGTGATGTACCGTGCTCGGGTATATTCCCAAAAAGTGGACGAATATTGCCGGCAACGTTTCTGGTAAAATTCCATATTTTGGGTAAACTACCGACCATATTCCCAATGTGGCAGGAAGTTTACCTAAAATATGGAAATTTACCGGGCATGTCTCCGGGAGGTATATGTATTTCCAAGTGGACAATACTGGTGTTCTTCATCCAAGTTCCAACATTTTTCACTTTTTTTATTTTATTTACCTTGTGACGAGACAAACAAGACATTCGCCTGTTGGTAAGAGACAGCTGCATTACACTGTCGCTCGTCACCCAAGACATTAGTTATTAAGTCTCTCGTGTCCAGTAATTTTACCAGCTACAGTGCCCTTCATACAGTAGTATTTACACACTGCAGCTTGGCGGCAGAATATCTGACACCGGCAGTGGTACCTACCTCACCAGTCCCTTGCACAAGAGGCCTACAACCTGGAAATAAAGAGCACATACTGTATTTTTTAACCGACTTCAAAAAAGGAAGAGGTTCTCAATTCGTCTGTATATATATATTTTTTTCTATGTATGTTCGCGCATAACTCTGGCAATTATGAACCGATTTGAAAAAATCTTTCTTCCATCCATTCTTTAATCCGTTAATTGGGTCCCATAAAAAAAATTATTGCTTAGTAATAAGTAGTTCCTGAAAAAACAAGAATGGTGACTGCGCACTGAGAGCTGCAAGAAAGCCTATATTAGATGACTTTTTAGTCGCTCGGACTCGCTCGGTCGGACAAAAATGGTCATAACTCTGGCAAATATTTACCAATTTCAATGATTCTTTTTTTATTCGAAAGAAGAAACCACTGTATTCAATCTATATGAATTTTATTACAACCGGATAAGAACTTCCTGGAGGACCATGAACGATGTGGAGGAATTTATCTGGTAAAAACCATAAAACTGATGTTCTCCATTACATTGCTCTGACAATTATGAACCGATTTCGATGATTCTTTTTTTATTCGAGAGAGTAAACTACTATGATGATTCCATGCAAATTTCATTACGACCGGATATTTTTTTCTGAAGAAACATGAATTATGTAAAACTATGTAGACGATAATGTGATCATAACCTACCTAGATAATTTTACGGTTTTCGTTGGTTCAATCTTTATATATGAAAATATCACTAAAAAGTTTAAAATAAAATCTTTTAAAAAAAAAATTGAACCGACTTCACTAACACTGAAAAGTATAAAATAATTTAAATATTATTGAAGTTGGTGCCAAATATACACAGCAGGTACGCTAACACCAACTTCTATAATATTTAAATTATTTTATACTTTTCAGTGATATTGAAGTCGGTTCAATTTTTTTTTTAAAAGA